>CM044435.1:114958542-115008856 GCA_024363595.1 Xenopus borealis
AGGGCCCCCCATGGAAGTTTTTTTTTTTTTTAATTGGTCAGAGTCCCCTTCAACTAAAAAAATTAATTGGTGACGGGGCCCCCCTATAAGTTAAAAAATGCTGGCACCAGGGTTTTCCATAAAAGTTTTTTTTAAAAAAAAAACATTGGCACCAGGGCCTCCCCCTTACAAGTTAAAAAGAAACATTAGGGCCCCAGAAAATATTTATTAGAAAGAAACATTGGTGGCAGGGGCCTATAGAGTATAAAAATAATACATTGGTATCCAGGGGTTTAATAAAATATAAAAAAACACACAATGGTGTTCAGTAGACCTGAACTTGTTGCTTCAGGACTTCAAGTTCAACTCCTTTTGTGACTTTGGGGCTTTTTGTTGCTTTGGAGCTTTGGCTCTTCAGGACTACAGCAGAATCGGCTCAGGAGGGCCAAGAAAGGTGCAGCACCGCCTGGGTAACCCTGACGGCCCGGGCACTGTAAATTAGTACTGTACCCCCTGTGCCCCCCAGATGGCTGCCCTGAGTGTGTGTATTTCATCAGAACAGGCAGAAGGGGTGCAGTTGTACAGGAACAGGTATGGGCATGAGTACCTGCTCATTTTTTCATCCAAACTTTAATTTTGCCCTTGCACTTGCTTTCATAAATGAGGCCTAGTGTCTCAATCCAGGCCCTTCGTTGTGTATGTTATTGGACATATCTTTCTTTTTAAGGTTATTTCAGCAGCAAGATTATAATTAGCACTTATTTATAACCTGCCAACACGTCTTGCAGCACTGTGAAGTTGAAAAGTGATAATTACAAATAGAATGACATGAACGATCATTGCAAATTATGATTACAATGGGTCTGTTGTCTAATTGTGCTGCGAGGCCTGGACATGCCTTGTAGAATATTCTCCAGCAGCATTCTTCATTCTCTCAGTCTCCGACCTGTGTATTCTTCCCTGTGACCTTGATGCTTCTGCTGTACCAAGAGATTCATGTCATTGGGAAGAGGGATTAACCCCATGTGTTTGCTAACAGAACCTGCTCTCTAGTCAGGGACCTGTGGTAAAACAATTCTTTTCTAATCTTTACAGATCACTGCTAATTATACACAGTACTGTACACACAGGCACTTTTAAGTATCGCATACATGGGTTTTTATACTAAATTATAGTGGCTGCAATTTTGTCCTTGAGCAATTTATCAGAGAGTGAAAACATGTTTCATATGGAACAGAAATTAACAATATTATCACTGGTCAGTATGGTTGGTTGAGGGCTCCAGTTGGCTTGTGTTTGGGATCTTGCATGCCTAAAGATGTATTTGTCCGGCTACTAGACCAGCCAAATGTACATCTTCAGGAATTGCTCTACTTAAGGGCCAAACAAATAGATCAATTTGGTAATCATGAAGGCTTCATGTAATTCTTGAGTCATCTGAATTACACCAAACGTGAAGGGACGAAGGCATCCCAATGGGGATGTGTGCCAAGCCAAAGGCCCTGGTTTACTATCAGCCCAATATGATAACATACAATCTATTAGTTTGAGTTGTATAGGTATAGGATCTGTTATCCAGAAGGGCTAGAACCTGAACAAAGGATCTTTCTGTAATTTAGATCAGACTACCTTAAGTTTCCTAAAAAAAAAATTTAACCATGAAATAAAGCCAATGGGATTGTTTTACCACCAATATTATAGAGGAAAAAGTAACTCATTTAAAAAAAATTAGAATTATTGCTTATAATGGACTCTATGGGAAATGGCCTATCTGTAGTTCAGAGCTTTCTTGATAACAGGTTCCTGGATAATGGATTCCATACCTACATCACCATTGGTCAATACAGTATGTGTGTCATATTAAATTGTGCATTTCGACAGAGTATCACATGTTAGTCAAACCGTATTTTTACCCATTTTGGAGCTACCCATTTGCTGGACTCCGTTCCAGCGTCAATTGTGACACATAGATACGGATAAATAAATGGGTGCTTTCAAAAAACCTAGGTGACATGTTACAAGTATGGTAGCTATAGTCAGTAATTTTGAAACCTGCTCTGTTTTAACAATGCTTGGTAAATAAATAGTTTTTTTCATTTTTTCAACCCAGTTTTGTTTTTTTGAAAGCACCCATTTATTTATCCGTCTCTATGTGTCATATTAAATTGTGCCTAAGCCAACCTCCAGTTCATTCAGTTGCCCCAGTGTAGACCAAACAAAAGAGAAAAACCATAATTGGTGAAGAGCAAACTTGCCAAGCTTCGTCGCGAAAATGACACCCATAGACTCCAATGGGTGGAAAAATTTGTAGTGAATCAAAAATCTGCGCAATTTTGACGGGCGTCAAAAAAACATTTTGTTGCCCATAGACTTCAATGCTTTTCATTGAATTTCCATCATTCACCCATCACGAAGTATGATTTGTCAAATACCAAGGCCAAGCTTAAGTGAATGCAGAGCCAGTTTCAATAAATGGAAAAGAGATCACTTTCCCTGAAAGATGTCTTGCCAAGAATATGTCCATATTAAACCACAAAGGTTAATTTGTTTAGAAACTACAGAGATATATCTATATTATTTATATAACTGATTTCGAACTCCAAGCCCTAAAAGCTGTCAAAGAGTTTCTGAAAGTTAGATTTCGATAAAAGTTTGAGGCTTGTATTGTAGACTGGACATTTTGCTCCTTGGGTCCCTTTTCTCTAAGTTGAAATCACTCCGGCAATTCTTTAAAGACACTGAATGAAGAAACAGTTCCAGAATTCCCTGAGTGAGTCAACAGCTGCTCTACTTCTTCTACCAGCAGTATATCAGCTCTGCCAAAGGACCATTTGTTTTTAGCAGTACTCTCAGGGCTTATATTCCTATAGCAATATCGGGCAGGTAATTATCAGACATACCAACTGTAATTGGGGAAGGTTAATTCTGATCCTCTGTGTTTTTAATAAATCTCACATTGCTATAAACACCATTATTAATAATGCTAACACTACCCCCATGCCAAATAATAAGGAGCCCGAATGAAACAGTTTATTTTAATTGCTGAGCTCTCCACAGTATAATTGCTGTTTGTGTTTTTTGATCTCCTGGAAATCTGTTTGGTGCCAGAATCAGTTTCAAACACAGCTTTGTCAGAACAGTTTGTAACATAAACATTGCATGTGCTAAAAGGACAATATGAGATCTTTCCCAAACAGTGGTTGTTAGTGGTCAAAGTATCTTCAAAAAGGGCAGGGCTGACAGAATTTCTAATATTTCATTCAAAGCAATAATTCAGGAGGATCCTGAAGCATTCTAGAGCACTGATGCCTCACCTTTTGACCACAGGCTCATTTGGAACTACAACCCCCAAAATCCCTCAACTACTTTTGCCTTGTCTTATTGAGGCCATACATGGGCAAATTTAAGCTGCCAATTTGTCCCCTACAGACCTGCTCAGCTACTTATCTGGCCAACTTATCCGTAGGACTCGATTATTAGCCCAAAGCCCAATGATCGGATCAGCTCGATTTGGCACAGCATTTGGATGGCCAAATGGAGTCCAGATTTGCTTGTTTGGTGACCTCTCCAAATTAGCGGGTCTGATTGTATATGAGAACTAGGAGAGTACAAGCCAGTTCTGCATTCCAATAAATATTCAATGGAAATAAAAGACAAGACATTAAGATAATATAGGGTGCCTGACCACAAAGCAAGGGTCTCCAATTTGAGGTCAACAAGCAAACAAGCTAAGTTTAATTGGCACCCTGCAAAATGATTCTCAGATGAGCATTTATAAATGTAAAGTTTTGGCAGAATCAATAATATTTGATGTTTAGTTATCAAAGCTATTGCTGTGAAATAATGTTTTCATGGACAAAACATGAGAGATTTCCTATTGAGGACGGCACTCTAATCAGGAACAGGTTTATTCAGGACAAAATGCCCTACGCGTTTCGGGATACAATCCCTTAATCATAGCCTATGATTAAGGGATTGTATCCCGAAACGCGTAGGGCATTTTGTCCTGAATAAACCTGTTCCTGATTAGAGTGCCGTCCTTTTTCTTGGATATTGTGAAGTGATTCAGCTGGGGGACGCTGTGGACTGAGCACCTGATCGGGCAAGTTTTGGGGTGAGCTTTGAGCGGCCAATTTTGTTTGTTTTATTTCCTATTGAGGCTACACATTAAAATAAGGTTCCCATGCTTCTGGGACATGAGATGTGATCAGACACTGGTCTTCAGCATGCTTATTCAATTCTCATTCAATTCTCTTATTAAATTCTTCACTTTTAATCGACAGCAACGGAAAGACAGACTTTATAATATTTATCTTTCTAGTAATACAGGGTGTAACAGAAGGAGGCACGCTGTGCATCTAACGCATTTTAAAGAAAAGCTTCTTATACTTTAACACATATTCACACCACAGCTTATAGCAGAGGAACCCGCTTGCAAACACCTTTTGTTTCCAAGGGATACGTGTGTGTGTGTGTGTGTGTGTGTGACTGTCAGGATTATGAAAGATTGTTTATGTTCTCTGGCGTGAAATGAGGAGAGCATGCGGAAGAGCGGAGAGAGAGAGACAGTATCCTTCCAAGATGACAGGGACGCATTCATTCTTCATGCAACAGCAAACAAAGAGCGCGACAGGCCCCATAAATCATACAGCAGAGATGCTGTACCTACTGTTTGCAAACAAAACACCTCCAATACTGGAACATTTATTTCTCCCTTTGTCCCTATCCCTCTTCTGTTTTTGCCGGCTCTTTCCTTTCTCAAGGGGCACAATATTCTCTCAGTAATATTCCCTACTTCCCTCTGTCCATTGTCCTTGATTGAAAGACAGCTCAAGTGCCTTAAGGTAAAATATACTGTCTTCTTTGTTAAGGATAGGCTCCCATCATGACCATAGCTGAAGCAGAACTACAGCTCCTAGTATAACCCAATAATCTAGGGAGTACAGCATTGGGAGCTGTGATTCCATAGTGGCTGGGGTCCATATTAAATGAAAAATCTATGTACAAAAACATGTAATTATGTTACCAGTAGTATGCTTTCTCACACATTTTACTACTAATATATTAAAAATAACACTTGGGCGTGGGACTTGAAATAAACACGGTCATTGGATGTCTATGCCCTCCCCCCATGTAATGACCCCATTTTACCACACATGGATCATGCTGTCATATACAAGTTGGTCAACAACTAGTCTACAATGGCTGCAAGTCTACCTGACCATTTACATCTGTGTATTTCAAAATTCCATAGTGTCAGAAAACTACTCAGTAGAGTCACCACAGAGTATCATGGTCAGTATATATATAAAACCTTCAGACTGTGGTCATATAACGTATCTCAATTTCCCTGGAGACATTTAAATATTCTACAATAGAGGGTAGTTTACAACCTATACACACTTCATTTTTCATCTTATGTTTCTGGTAATTCTTATGAAGATTGTAAACCCTTCTTAGCTATCTAAAAACTCCAAAAACATTTGCATTTAATGTATATCTGTGAATATTGTCTAATGACATATCTGAGAATATTGTACAGGTATGGGATCCGCTATCTGGAAACCCCTTATCTAGAAAGCTCCAAATTACGGAAAGGTTGTCTTCCGCAGACACCATTATAATCAAATAATCCACATTTTTAAAAATGATTTCCTTTTTCTCTGTAATAATAAAACAGTACTTGATCCCAACTAAGATATAATTAATGCTTTTTGGAAGCAAAACCAGCCTATTGGGTTTATTTCATGTTTACATGATTTTCTAGTAGACTTAAGGTAGTAAGGTCCAAATTATGGAAAGATCTTAGGAAAACCCCAAGTCCTGATTCTCCAGCATTCTGCATAACAGGTTCAATACCTGTAGTAGCATATACAGACTTGGGTAGTTTTCCAGGACTCCATTTTTAGACATGTCTATGTATATTTATGAGTTGCAGGATAATATGTTTTCTTATGACTCACAAGGATGTAATGGACCTTCTTCATGAACCACAGAAAGAGTAGAATTGCTGCAGTATCATTGTTACAGTATTAACAGACAGGCTAAGTCATCCCTAGTGTTATACAGTAGTTGGACCAATGGTGGTAAGGTAAACATAAGATTTTTTGTATTCCCATATCTATAATAAATAAAAAAATCTCTGGATGCTGGGGAAACGTTTGTATATATCACACTTCAAAGGACCCACACTCCGATTTTGTGAATATATTAACTTTTATTCATACCTGTGTATCCAATGTTTTGGCCCTCACTAGGGCTTTTATCCTTAATAGCATAACATACCGAGAAAGAATGAATAATCACCGGAGTGCAATAAGACATTTTCCCACTACTGAGTATTTGCTGATGTGGTTTAGTGCCAGATGGTACTGTGTACTGCACACCCTAATGGCACTTACGTGAGGGACTTTCATATTAACAAGGGAGTTTGGTGTCCATATCCAGGGTCCAGCGCGGAAGTGTGCGACCAGTGAAGAGTGGAGCAGTAACTAGATCACTCAATGGCACATAGGAGGCGGATCAGTAGTGTTGTGCAAAGTGTACTGGCTTGAAGGTGCAGGCTGGTATCCGTGCAGCATGGTTCTAGCCCATTATGATACTGCTTCTGTCATGCATCTGTAGTACATGCTGTGGAGAGGGCACAACAAAAGGGACATATACTTTGAATCCAGCCACACAGTGATCACAATGGGGGTAAGCAGTTCCACTTTGGAACATCTGATACACTGGGCGTGCTGCCCTCCATTTTGTAATTTTTAAATTTTATCACATCATCACATATGTTAATTGAGCAGGTTTTTGGGCTTGAAGGTATATGAAGTATTGGCACCTTTTGCACTATATACAGTATGTTGGGACCGCTGGAGATTAAAGAGATTCACACACATTGTTATATATTTATTTTGGCCATTGTGTAATACGTTCACTAATGATGTACACTCCCATGTATGATGTGGGATTTTGGCGCCACTAAAGTTGGCCATAGATGCAAAGATCTACCTGCAATATCGGATGAACGATCATATGTCCTCATCTCCCGACCTGCCACTAACCATTCAGATCAAAGTAGTAAAAGAACAGATCAGCCGATGTTCTACCCCACTGCAATCGTGGGAAAGTTTTTGTCTGATAAAGCTGACAGTGAAGGTGGCCATACACAGGGAGATCCTCTCGTTTGGTGATAACGCCAAATGAGTGCATCTCTCCCTGAAATGCCCACACTGAGGTGGGCGATATCGGACTGATCCCATCATGGGCCTAGGGCCCAACGATATGGGCAGTAGGATCGCGGGACCTCATACATGCACATATGCGCCCTCGATCCGACAGGTTTTTTTAACCTGCCCGATCGAGATTTGGCCAACTTTGTGCCAGATATCGATTGGGGAAACCCATCGGATGGGCCCCATGCACGGGCCAATAAGCTGACGACTCGGTCTGTCAGCAGCTTTTATCGGCCCGTGCATGGGGGGCCTTGACAGTCTCCCACTGAAGATCATCAGATCAGCAATACATGCAGAGATATGAACGGCAGCCAAAAGAAATCTTTTAACCTGTCCAATCGACTGAACGACCAATCAACATGGCAAGATAAATGTAGGGATACTCCACACATGATCTAAAAATCGAGGATTCGTACGATTGGATCTTTGAGTCTATGGCCAGCTTAAGGCCTATATTAAGGGATCTTGTTTGTGTTTTCTGTACTTCATGATGACGGCTTGAGTAAGGAGCCGAAACATAGGAATAAAACTTAATTTCTTTTTGCAAGTAAAATCCTTTGAGTGTGGTCCTTTTTTGCATTTTGTTATTTATCTGATTTTGACAAGCACCAAGACATTGACAATATTTTTGAATGCACCAGCACACTATCTATTTAGCTATCTATCTATCTATCTATCTATCTATCTATATAGAGAGAGAGAGGGGGGAAATTCACTAAAGCGCGAATCGTCTAACGTTAGCGCTAATTCGCCAGCGTTAAGTCAATTCATAACTTCGCAAATTTACTAATGCCGACTCTGGCGAATTTTCGCTAGCGAAGTAGATAGACTAGCGCAACTTACACCAGGCGAATTTACGCACTGACGAAGGATCGTAACTACGCAAATTCACTATGATAACCATTTTCCTGAACGTTACCACTTACGCTAGACGTTACTTTGCCAGTTCAATACAATAGATAGTTTTTTTTTTTTTTTTTTAAATTGGAAGTCCCAAAAAAACGCTGGCATGTTTTACCTTTCTAGGGTGATAGTCTGAAAAAGAGCTAGATTTTTTTTGGGGGGGTTACCCTCCTTCCCCCCTCATTTCCTAGTAACTCAACTATACAGGGGGCACATGTAGGGCAATAGGACAACTTTATTTTATTTATTAAAGGTTTCCTGGGCTTGTGTAGTGGAATGTAGTGGCTGTAACATATACTTCTATTATACTTTCAAATTCGCTCCATATGCAAATTAGGCATCACTAGCATAAATGCGATTTGCCTGGCAAAGTAACACTAGCGCAACTACACTACTGTTCGGCAGCCTTATCGTAACTTCGCACTTCAGTGAATTTGCATAGCGCTGGCGAAAATTCGCCTGGCTAAGTGCGGCAAACTTTAGCGAAGGCAACCCTAGCGAATTTTTTCCGCTTAGTGAATTTCCCCCAGAGAGAGAGAGAGAGAAAGAGAGAGGGTATGAGAGATTGTAGGGTTACTAGTAAAATCACCAGCTTGCAGATTCCTCTCTCAAAAATGGAAAGGCCGTGTTAGCACCCTGTTTAAATATTTGATTGTTGCCACATCTTTGCTCAAGCATCAACGTAATAGATGTTTATACCCTAGTTAAAAACGGTGCATTTTTCTATTGGCGTTCTTAAAAGCTAGGCCATCCATTCACCTTAACCAGATCAACCCCTCAAGGACCCCATTAAAAATGAAGCTGGCTGTATAAAAGGCAGAGCGTGTATTCAGATTGTGCTGAACAGGAAACTTGAGCACATCAGGAAAATTGAGTCTACAAATTCTGCTTGTTTGGTGGCAAGATATTTCCTGGGAAAGATTGTTAATGCTGCTCAGTATTACCTGCTCTACTTTTATACTGCTGAAGATGTGCTAAAGTGTTCAGAGTCCATTGATATTCAAAGCCTTGTAATATGTCCCCCGGATCTAATTACCTGTCAACCCCAGGCCATTTGTTTTCCAAATTGGCCTCTCGGCTGGGACTTTACGAGGTCATAAAGAAAGAGGAAGTGGCTCAGTGCTGAGACGGTGGCAGAGCCTCCCTCAACAAATCACAGCCTTTAATTTTTTTTTTTTTTCGGTGCACTGAGAGTTGAGATCCCAGCTTTTCCTAAGTATTGTTGGATTGAGGGACTCTGATTCAGTGTCATGAATCATCTTCCCATGGTCATCATAATCTCCTCTCTTGCAATGTGGTTCCTTCTAACAGTCAAGTCTCAATTCATTAAAGATAGCAGTCGTTTACTAATGGAAAGTCAGACTGTATTTACTTAGATAGACTGATCTGAGCCTTTGTTGTCTATTAAAACAATAAATTCATTAAGCAAGATCATTCTACTAGAAGCAGGGTATGAAATTGTGCTATCAGACAGTTAATGCTAGTTACTGTTAAATATTCTATAACAGCATAGAGTTGTGAGCACAAACCAGTTAATATTTTTGGATCAAGTAGATGATTTTGAACACGCTGTCCCAATATCAGCTTGCAACATTCCAGTATAAATCTACATAAAATCTTTCCAACCTCAATGTTAAGTGACATCCTGGAGGTCCTCACCATAGGTCCCTCTAGAGATCTGGTGGACATACAGATATAACAATAGATGAGTGTGTTTAATGGTCATCATGACCCTCCATGTGTGTAGCTTAACAGATTGCTAACAGATTCCTTCTACTTATTTTGGGCTCTAAACACCCATCATGGTCTGCATAGTAAAAGCTATATCTAGATGTATAGTTAGTCATCCGTTTGCACCAGAGAAAAGGTAGGGTTATTAACTCACTGGTTTATTTTATAACACTGTGTTATTCTCCAAAATGCAGCAAACATACTGTTTGGTAAGTCAGCCATTAAAGTACAAAAGCATTTATCCACTGTGTTTGAGCCACTATGGAAATGGAAAGCATCAACATTTAGATTAGTCTAAATTCAAGGCTCATTGATGCATGAAAAACAAAGGTGAATGTATTGGCAAAAGATGCTTTTCAACATTAATAGAGAATGGGGGTGTCAGAGGTGCTTTTAGACTAGAACTACTAAGCTTAACACTTTTGGTGTTCTGCTGTATAAACTGCCAGCAGCACATCATAGAATGAGTTGTCAACATATCATTTGAACTCTTGTCACCTGTCAAGTCAAATAACCAACTCGTATGTAGAAAAGGCAGCCATGCACAAGCTGATGGCTGGTGTATCATCATCATCATCATGATTTATTTGTATTGCACCAATAATTACACATCACTTTACATTAGTTTATAATAAACAAGCATCTTATCAAAAATATAGCAAACAATATAACAAAACAAGGTTCTAAAGAGCTTACAATCAAATACAAAAGTATTTTATATTGGGTAAGGACTGAGAGTCAACGTTGTCTACCAATAAATTAACATCAAACAATGGTTGGGTATTGAGACTAGACTTAAAGGGCAAGGAAAATCTAAAATAGAATAATGCTAGAAATGCTGTATTTTGAATACTAAACATAAACATGAACTTACTGCACCACAAGCCTAATCAAACAAAGGATTTATGCTTTCAAAGTTCACCACAGGGGGCTGTCATATTGTAACTTTGTTATACATCTTTGCAAGACTAGACTACATAAACATGCTCAGTGTGGTCTGGGCTTCTAAGGGATCATCATAAATGATCAAAAAACAAAGCTGCCTGAGTTCTGCATGGCTGGTAAGTAAGGCAGGGGCTCCCCCTGCTGTTCATAAGTATGATTGTTTCCCTGCCAGAAGCTAGGGATCGTCTGACAATTCCTATCCACAGCACTAAATGAAGGGAGAATTTCACTGCATACAGTCAGGTTTCTTATAAAAACTGTACACATTTTTAAATTAAAGTATATTGGAGATAGATTTCTTTTTCATTAAAGAAAGTAAAAATGGTATTCTATTTCTTTGCCTTTCCTTGCCCTTTAACCTAACTGAATGATTGTATGCATACAAATGTACTTTTTGTATGCATATATAAATATTATTTGAATGATCATTCTATAGTGACCCTTTTTGGGTAAGGCAATGTAGTCTTAAAGGGTGTTTGAGTTAACTTTTAGTATTATATACAGGGTGATATTCTGAGAAAATTAGTAATTGTTTTTAATTTTTTATCATTTGTGGATTTTTAGTTATTTAGGTTTTATTCAGCAGCTCTACAGTTTGCCATTTTAGCAGTCTGGTTGCTAGGGTCCAAATTACCCTAGCAACCATGCATTGATTTGAATAAGCAACTGGAATATCAATAGGAGAGGGTCTGAATAGAAAGATGAGTTATAATAACAATAAATGTGCATCCTTACAGAGCATTTCTTTTTTGATGAAGTCAGTGACCCCCACTTGAAAGCTGGAGTCGGAATAAAAATGTCTAATTTAAAACCTATTAATAATGAAAACCAGTTGAAATGTTTCTTAGAATTGGCCATTCTATAGCATACTGAAAGTTAACTTAAAGGTGAACCACTCCTTAAAAAAGTCACCTTGAAAGGTACCATAGGCCCTTTCCCTCTATTTAAGGGATCAGCGAGATGAACTAAAATCAAAAGATAAGTGAAAGGTATGTGTCCCACCACTTTGACAAAAGAGTAAAGGTTATATTATTAATGATGTTGCCCCATCATCCCAACTTGATCACTTCCCTTCTTATTGATTGTAAGGAGTTTCCACACATAGAGTATATATGCAGGGTGGGGGCATGATTGGATTAAGGAAAGAGGTTAAATAGATTAGATTTAGAAAATACATAGCTAGACTAAAGGCAATTTTGGTGAATTAGTTATTAGTTACTATATTAGCCCTATATAATTTAACATACATCATGATTACTGGTCAAAATAGAAGACATCTTTGTGCTAGAATAGGTAGAAAAATATTTAACTAACCATAAAAATACAGGAATGCCTTTTATGTGGAAGGAATATGTTTTATGGCTGGGGAGAATATTTTATCATCCCTTCTCTTCATAGTCAACAGCAAGACCATCTGGACCAGAGAGGACTTAGGAAGAAGCAGATATTGAGGAACAGCAGAACAATATTGAGGTACCAAATGTGATATTTCAGAGTGATTATCAACCTATCAGGCACAAGGTCTATTCCCCTGCCCGCTATGTTGTTATTTTAAATGGAACTCAATAAAGTCATATTTTTTATTTTATTGACCTCTTTTTCGCATGCATTGGACCGGAAATAGTCAGAACAGGCTAATAGTCAACAAATCAGTATCAGTATTTTGCAGTACTGTCTTTTTTTTAGAAGCAAGATATTTGCTTCATAGCTGTCATATTTGACCACCACTGCCTGAATTTTGTACATTTAATTGCATTGCACCTTTAATCAACGTCTCCCTTCTGAAAATAATTCACCTGGGCCTAGGTTTCACCTTCAATACGTCAGTTTCATGGTACGTCAGTTCTCAAAGCTGATGGCTGCCTCTCAGATCCTACATGAGGCAGTGAACAGGTCCCAGTTAATAGGTCCAGGGACAAAGAGAGTGCTTCTGTAGTGTTTAAATAACAAACACTGTTGAATGCCCTGAATAAAATATATTCAGCAAGGGTTATTTTTTTCATAAGCGGAAGAAACCCAATGGGAAATAAATGGCACATAAGAACACAGGTCTACATTAAGCCAGCAGCCAGGGCAAAAGTAAATAAGCATTTATCCATTATCATTCAGTACATCATATGTGGGAAGGAAAAACAATTCAAATAACAGAAAGAAAAGCCAGAGAGCAAAGATTAGTCAGACTCCCTTTAAGCAGAACTATGAACCCTACCCACCCCTCTATGTTTCTGGCTTCACAGCCGAATATTAGGTCTTGTAATACAGGCAAACGGCACAATGAATAAAAATGGTGCATGTTTTTATAATGAAAGTTCTTGTTTTGTGTCTCAGGATGATGTTGCTTTCCGGTGCCACCATATTTGTAAGTCACTTCATGTCTCTGTTTGACCTTCTAGAATCTTTGTATTTGTTATATTGGTTCTGGAGAGGTTAATGCTTATTTCCCTTGTATTGGTCAACAGCACTCATTCCCTCACCATATTATGTGTCATGATGTTGTTTTGTTGCCATATGGACAACAATTCATATAATTCTCAAGTATTATAACAATTAAGGTCTATCCTTTAATCCATATCCAATGCCAACCACATACAGTAGTAATGCCAAAATCAGTGCTCATATATATAGATGTAGCAAAGGCTCCCAAGCAACATGTCTTAGTGCATGTGACTGATGTGTTTTTTCATTTTCCTGGGCCCACTTTGCTCCTACTTTGCCATTAACAGTAGATGGTTATAATAAAGTAGATTCAGCCCCATTGTTTCAGGAGTTAAATCCATGAATTCTGTCTTAAAAACTATTCAATGTATTGATAATTATCTAAAGGACTCAAAACTTGTTGTATTGTTTTAAGTCTTACTTTGTATATTGATCCAACATAGCGTTGGGGTTGGCCAATATCTTTTTGTAGGAACCTCAATGTATTAGCAAGTATGGTGAAAATACTACATTACATTAATTCCTTTTTCTTTCTCTCTTTTGTTGTTATACTCTACACTTCATGCTTGGCTATAAACACTGATTCACTGTTAAATTGTTATGGCGTCTTTAAAGTTTGGACACTTGTATAGAACTGGCTCGAGGTAAAAAAAAGTCAATTGGTTCTATTTCCACTTTCCACTTTACAGGAAGAAAATGTGCCTTGCCTGGAGATATACAAAGGTGACACAAGGACCATCATTACGTTTAAAACCCAGAAATCCATGATTTAAAGGGCAAGGAAAGGCAAAGAAATAAAATCCCATTCTCCCTTAATTTAGTGCTGTGGATGGGAATTGTCAGACGCTCCCTAAATCCTTGCAGGGAAACAATCATACTTATGAACAGCAGGGGGAGCCTTACTTACCAGCCATGCAGAACTCAAGCAGCTTTTTTTTTATCATTTATGACGATCCCTAAGAAGCCCAGACCACACTGAGCATGTGTATGTAGTCTAGTCTTGCAAAGATGTATAACAAAGTTACAAGATGACAGCCCCCTGTGGCCAACTTTGAAAGCATAAATAATTTGTTTGATTAGGCTTGTGGTGCAGTAAGTTCATGTTTATGTTTAGTATACAAAATACAGCATTTCTAGCCTTATTCTATTTTAGACTTTCCTTGTCCTTTAAAGTTGTCTGATGATGTCATGTAGACACTTGGCTTTCTCGTGCATTTGCCTTTCAGTGTAGACATTACCTTTTGAAATTATTCATTATTCCAAAGTGTATCCCTTTCATTAATTTTTTAAGCTAATTCAATCAATATCATTGTGCAAAGTAACACTTGGTGAGTCTGACACATTCTCTTGAACGTTTGAAGACCCAGCTTGATAAAAAGGCTGGCGTACAAATTATCCCTAAGTGGGCACCTGCCTAGCAACTTAATTAGCTGGAGTGTTTCTCTACTCACCTAGGGGGAAATTCACTAAGCGGCGAAAACTTGCTAGCATTGCCTTCGCTAACGTTCGCCGCACTTCACCAGGCGAATTTTCACCAGCGCTACGCAAATTCACTAAGGTGCGAAGTAACACTAAGGTCGGGGAACAGTAGCGTAGGTGGGCTAGTGTTACTTTGCCAAACAAAGCGCATTTACGCTAGTGATGCCTAATTTGTATACGGCGCGAATTTCAGAGTCTATTAGAAGTATATGTTACAGCCACTACATTACACTACACAAGCCCAGGAAACCTTTAATAAAAAAAATTAAGTTGTCCTATTGCCCTTAACATGTGCCCCCTGTATAATTGAGTTGCCATATGTTAGGAAATGTAGGGGGGAAGGAGGGTAACCCCCCCAAAAAATTCGATCTTTTTCAGACTATCACCCTAGAATGGTAAAACACGCCAGCATTTTTTTGGGACTTAGAAAAAATTTCCAATTTTTTTTTCAAACTCCTATCTATTGTATTGAACTTCGCCAGGTCTGACCTGTGAAATAAAGTCTAGCGTAAGTGGTAACGTTCAGGAAAATGGTCATCTTAGTGAATTTGCGTAATTACGATACTTCGTCAGTGCGCAACTTTGCCTGGCGTAAGGGTGCGAAGTTGCGCTAGTCTATCTACTTTGCTAGCGAACAGTGTTAGTGAATTTGCGAAGTTACGAATTGACATCACGCTGGCGAATTAGCACAAGCGTTAGATGCTTCGCGCTTTAGTGAATTTCCCCCTTAATATCTTGGGTTTTACCACCTATGCAACCTGGTATGAGTTTGCAAGTCGAAATGGAACAAGAGCAGACCAGAAAAGAACGATAAGCAACTAAAAATAAGACTGCACTGAATCCTCACAGTTGATTTATTTGCAGTAAACCCCTATAACCTGATAGCATTTTCAATTTCAGTCAAGAAATAAGCAGAATAGGAAAGCTAAAAAAAGAAAAACCATAGAAAATAAATACCGGAGAATAAATGAAAAGTTGCTTTGATACATCTGCAAAATACTAAAGGTGAATAGCTCCTTTAAAACTTTAAACCAATGGGTTTAAAAAATACTTTTACAAGCTAGGTATTCATTAAGGGATACCTTAAGGGAGTCCATGATTCCTTTTCCTACATCATATTTATGGTGTCTTGGGGAATTTCGCATTTACTGACAGTAATGACTATTACACATGATCTCCCAGTTGATTTGATTAAAAAGGTTAAACTTCAAGAAGAATGGACCTATGTTTAAAAATATATTTGGTTTTCAGAAAAATAACATTTTCCGGAGCAACATTGTTACAGTACAGTTTTGATACCGTGTGACACCCCGCAATAATGCCACCATTATTTAAAACAGTGTTTATTAGACTTTTTGTCCAAATATGAAGTTGTGGAATGAAGTCTGTGATCCAAAAGTTGGTTTTGAACCCACCTTTTCAGAACTATTCCTATTGTAGGAAGACATTTTTATGCTATGAAAGGTGTTGGGGAGAGCCAGCCTACAAAATTTGGGGATGGATTTTCAGTTCCAACTAGTGATGGGCGAATCTACCCCGTTTCGTTTTGCCGAAAAATGTGCAAATTTTGTTGCATCGTTTTCGTCGCATCGTTTTCGTCAAAAACAACTCGCGACTCTTTTTTTAGTGAATTTTCACCAGGCGAATTTTCACTAGCGTTTCGCGAATCGCGGGAATTCGCCGCAAATTTGCCCCTGGTGAATAAATTCGCCCATCACTAGTTCCATCCCAAAGGATTTCATTTTCACTTTAGAATCGGTGAAGTCAAAATCAACATAACACCAGCATCACAAACTGGGAATTTATGGACAAGGCCTTCAACCTGGCGTTATTGGGAGGGTGTACTGTATTTATAATCTACTTTTACAAAGTGCGCAGTTTCGTGCTGACAACCTGTTATCATCCATCCCTTTTCCTTTAAGGAATCATGAAGTGGTTACCTGTCTAGGGCTGTTAAATCAAACCTCTTCAGTGTATTCCCTAAGAATACGGCAGGATTTCATTCTCTAAAACTTATTGCAGAATTTTATATGAACTCCCTAGTGTTCCCTCCCAGGATGTGATAAAAACGCTTCTCTCTTTAATGGAAATGATCTCCCTTTCACTATTTTCCACGGTTCGGAGGAAAACCATTTGCCATCTGGTTATTCCTTGTTTACTGCACACCCCTCCCGTTCAGCCTTATTAATCATATTTACCCACATATCTTAATCAGCCTCTGACAAGTTGCCTGCCTTGTTCTCTGGCTTCTTGAAGCTGCTAGTTCCTTACGTCTTGAGATGATTAATCACCCTAGTGGAAATTCACGTTGCAGTGCTGACAGATTTTGGGATATAAAACAATCAACTGCAATATGCTCCAAAGAGGCCGACCTGTACCTGTAATCCTTCTCTGACACTGGAAGGGTTAATAGCACCCTAAAGCCATGCATTTTGGCACTTTGAGATCACAGTGGCACATAAGTCCAAATTAAAAAAAAATGGGATATTCTAGTTCATCTTCATCTTAGTTCAATTGTTTCTGTCATAAAAATTAATTGATAGGAGGAAAAAAGCTTGACACTGCCTAATCTCCCTTGCCCTTAGGAGGCTCCAATTTAGGCCGTAAGAGTATAATATAGACCTGAGTCCATAGTGAAATAAACCCGACTCACCTTCTGTTGATAAAATGAACAAGGAGTTGCAGATGTGAATTATAATCTGTTGGCTAGACTAAGCAATATGGCAATCATAGGTACGTTATTTACATCATGCTAGATGTTTAATGATGCACATAATATCAGAGGCGTACAGACAGCAGCTGGTGGGGCCCTAGGAGAACAATAAACTGAATCTGATTATGACTGATGTGACATTTCAATATATATGCTCAAAGTATCTGCCTCTAGGTATGGGGGACACATAATTTAGAACAGGGATCCCCAACCTTTTGAGGCCATGAGCAACATTCAGAAGAAAAAGTAATTGGGGAGTAACGCTAGCATGAAAATTGTTCTTGGGGTGCCAAATAAGGGCTGTGATTGGCCATTTGGTAGCCCCTATGTGGATTGGCAACCTGTATTGAGGCTCTGTTTAGCAGTACACCTGGTTCTTATACAACCAAAACTTGCCTCCAAGCCTGGAATTCAAAAATAAGCACCTGCTTTGAGGCCACTTGGAGCAACATCCAAGGGGTTGGAGAGCAACATGTTACTCACGAGCTACTGGTTGGGGATCACTAATTTAGAGTGAGGTCCGATAATATCTCGATGTTATGCACGACATACATTAATGCACAAGAGCACTAACACCGGAGCAATCTGACAAAGGTCATCCTAGAAGTATTGCTGCAGAGACCTGTGTTTACCCCATGAATACAGAGATTGCCAGGACCTGTAGGGGGAGGCAAATAGGAACCTCCTCCAACTTCCTACCCATCCCCTAACTTTAAACCCACAAGTTAAGGAGCTGATGCTGGTTGCAAAGAATACCTATACTTAGCACCTGCCTTATGGCAAGCAATATGGACAGGGCTGCCTATCCAGTCAGGTGCTAGGTACAGAGCACAGCCAGGTCACTGAGACAATTTGCAATTGGTCACCATATCCAGTCAGGTGCTAGGTACAGAGCACAACCAGACTCCTGAGACAATTTGCAATTGGTCACCATTTTTATTATTTGTTGTTTTATTATTTCACTTTTTATTCCACAGTTCTCCAATATGCAATTTCATCAATCTGGTTGCTATTGTCCAAACTACCGTAGCAATCGCACATTACTTTAATAAGCGACTGGAATGGGAATAGGAGAGGGCCTGAATGAAAAGGTGAGTAGTAAAAAGTAGCAATAACAATAAATGTGTAGCCTTACAGAGTAGTTTCTTTTAGATTGGGACAGTCACCCCCCCCCCAATTTCAAAGCTAGAAAAAGTCAGAAGAAGAAGAAGGCAAATAATTAAAAAAGTATGAAAAAGAAGACATGAAGACAAAGAAAATATACTTTGAATTAGCCATCCTATAGCATACTAAAAGTTAACTTAAAGGTCAATCTTTTAAAGGAGAATGCAACCCCCTTGGCGCAAAACTCCCCCCCCTCCCCAGAGTAGCCCACCCCTCGGGGCAATGCCCCTAACTGGTTACTTACCCCTTCCTTTAGGTCCTCTCCAGCTGAGTTCACAGGCACCATCTTCCTCTGAGCGGTCTTCTTCCTGAATCCATCAGCGTGTTCTGGAGCATGCGCAGTAGGAGGCATTTGCCAGTGCGGATCTACTGCACATGCGCCAAAAGTCGCAAAGTTTTCCGATTTCTTTTTTTGGACTTTCGGTGCATGCGCAGTCGATCCGCACCGGCTAATGCCTATGATATGACATCTCTCTATCCTTTATGTGAGTAAACCTGAGGACATTTGTCTAGAACAAATAAAGTGTAAAGGTGGCCATACACAGGCCGATAAAAGCTGCTTCCCGATCGATATCTGGCCGAAAGTCGGCCAGATGTTGATCGGGCAGGATTAAAAATTCTGTCAGATCTCGGCCGCATCTGTTCGTTGAAGCGATCCTGCAATCCGCCCATCCGTATCTGCGCCGTTCTGATCCAATCATTGGGCCCAGATCAGCCCTCAAGGTGAGCATATCGGGGAGTGATCTGCTCGTTTGGAAATATCGCCAGATGAGTGGATCTCATCATGTATGGCCACCTTTATCTTTTGGTTCATCAGCAGAATCTCCTGGCATCCATCTTTTCTATTTTTATTTATAACATAGCTTGAGAGTTGTAGTTACACCACAACATCCTGTAGGAAATCTTCCATGTAGCGAAGGCCCTAGCCTGAAGTGTGAGTCCAATGTAAACCATGCTCCTCTCACTAGCTGGACATTAACTACCTTTGGTCTGCTTAGCCCAAATTATCGTTACATTTGTCTAGAGGGAGTGGAAGTTTTTGTAAATAAGGGAGTTAAAAAATTAAAAAACATTTTTCCAGTAACTTTGGAAAAAACTGTAATTAGTTTAATTTGCTCCCAAATGGGCTTGTGCCGTTTGATCAAAGATTATTAATAAACTAGGCCTTGTGAGACTGACCTGTCAGCTTTCATTTGTGTTGTGATTAAGACAACTTCAGCACTTCAGTGATTCATTTTCCTCCCTCCGAAGTGTGTGGTACAATAAGAATCCTGGTTTTAACCTCGTTTAATGTATTCTGGAATCAGGACAGATGCAAGGTGTAACCATAAAAGAGGAACTGTGCATTGAGTGAGCAAAAAGGAGCTAATGTGGGGTAGGTATTGCATTATTATTATAAACAAAAGGAATTCTGGGAATGAATTCCAAATGAGCTCCAAGAAAATCCCATTTGCATGGGTTTATCCTATTGGCTAAAGCTCACCCACTGGGTTTTCAAGCTAAAGCCAGGATAATAGCTGATCAGATTCCCAACTGCAGACCGTTTTCGTCTTTCTTGAGGCTCGTCAGTGCAGTGCAGGTTATCTGATCAGCTTAAGTAGAGCCACCATGTGGTTTTCCAAACATGTGACAAGGGTTGAGGAGACTGCCTCATACAGACCCATTATTATTATAACAAGATACTTTGGGTTGAGGATTTTATTATTGGGTAAAAATAGAAAGCCATGGTCCATTTTAATGACAATGGATCCATTGCTGTCTAATCTGCTTTAGCAGCCCTCAACACATCAAGCTTAGTGTGAGAACTCAAAAGCTAGAAATTCAATGAGAATAAAGTGTAGGCAAATAAACACATTGCTTATGCTCCTTTAAATGGGTCTATAACGATCAACTGACTTCTTCCTAATCCGTGATGCATTAGGTTTTGGTCATTTGACTTGATTTGAAAATAAAGTCCATGTATAATGTCACCCATATACAGTCAACTTGGTGCCCCCTGACCCATCTTGCTCCAGTTGAGTCCAAATTGTGGATCGACTTGTTTGTTTGTAAGGTTAAGAAAACTGGACAGACTTCAGTAGAACCACTTTGGTCTATCCCTAAAAAGAAAGAAAGTGAGTTAATTTACTAGAATCAAGGAAGCCTGGAATGGCCTAGCTTCATTATTCCAGGAAGCTGTGCCCCACCCCGTGAACTCTTTATTGATGTGTTGTTCAGCATTTGTTATAAATGAGGCACTATTCTGTTTGGGGTGTAGGTCTAAAATTTTTCTCTCTGGTCTTGACAATAGACCTGCTCTGTTCTAAGTCAGCATACTTCATGACATGCACTGGATTTATATACCCTCAATTAATGAGCCCCATTGTGCTTGAAAACCTCTATGCAAATTGTTGTATTTAAGTACAATTGCTAGGGATAAGTGATAAAGATACAATATATTAGATTTGGCTTATTGTTAAGACCTGGTCACCAGCAGTATCATGAGCTTTCCCCCTGACATTTCTATTTGCTGTAACAACATTCAGAATCATGGGTTTGCAAGAAAAAGCTGAGACATCCTAATTAGATATCTCAATTTATAATATTATCTTCAATGAGCCCATATTTACATAACAAAGGGAAGTTTGCTGACTATGTTACGTAGGGAACAATTATGTGTTGGTAATGGGGCTAATTAGACTCTGTAAAAGACTTGTAATTTTTGGTGGGCCATCCAAGGAGTGCAGAATAAAAGAAGCCACATACACCCCATGAAATATATCCAACATTGAATGCTGATCTGTTAACACCTCTTGGGATTCCGAATTGGATCACATTAAAGAGCAAATTGCTCGATCTACAGCAGATGCTCCTTCTAATTTCACTAAGCTGGGCCATGCTTCTAAGGTAAAATAAACAGAAAGCATTTGCCTGTGCACAATATTTTTCTGGAGGTCGCAGTTGGCCAACTCATAATTAGAAGCTTTCAGCAGCTGGCAAATAAACAAGTTGTGGCATTTGAGAAAAGCTTGGTGAGGAGAGGTGTCAGCCCCTAACCGATAGTGATTGTCCTTCTATTCTCCAGTAATCTGCATCTAATGCTTACGATTCCCTTCCATTTAAAATATGATTACACCATTTTGAAGCCCATCGCACCTGTCCCTGCACATTAAGAGATGGAGGAGGATAATGGAAAGCAGCAGCAAGGAGAGAAAAGGCCAGTGATGCCCCTCCTGAGGTTAGATGTGAAACACATGATACCTGCTTCCTCCTGCAGAAGAATGTATGGAGAACCACCATAAGTGGCATTAATAGACAGTACTATATACAGTAGCCACTTCATAGGGGGGAGGCTTCACATCTCTCAGCAGCATGTATACCTGTGTATTTCTCAAATTCATCCTTTTATGTGTTCAGCCTTCTTAGGAACACATTTTAAAGGAAAAGGAACGTTAAACTAAAGAAGTATATAGAAATGTTTTACATGATGTTTTGTGCTTCTGTACAAGCCCTGAACCACATCCCTTTAGTAGTAAAGATCTGTGTCTCCAAAGATGCCCCAGTAGCTCCCCATCTTCTTTTCTGCTGATTCACTGCCCATGCTCTGTGCTGCTGTCACTTACTGAGCTTAGGGACCCACTCACAATATACAGTACATATAGAATAGAAATGTCACAATATAATGCTGATTAGTAATTAATACAGATAATTACTACATGGCAGCACAGAAACCAGTGCAACTAGCATCAGAAATTAGTAATCAGCCCTGTAGCATCCGCTTATATTACAGACAAATCTAATTTTCTGCTAGATAATTAGTGACGACCCCTAAGCTTAGCTTCTCAACAGTTGCTCAGAGCCCACTGAGCAAGTATCACAGACACTTTCCAAGATGGTGACCCCCTGTGACAAGTTTGAAGTCCTGGATCATTGCTGCTATTGACAAGCTATATCTTTAGGCTGATGCAAAAGTTTAGTATATAAAACATGGCATTTTTAGCCCTAATCATATTTAGGGGTTAGTTCTCCTTTAACCAACATTTTATACTTTATTCCACATCATCCTTCTTTTTCTTTCTTTCTTTCAGCTTTTTTAGGTTTCCGTTGTCCCTTCCTCTTTTGTATCCTTTTTCTTCCCTCTAAAAAATACCCAATAGCCAGGGGACAGCACAGCAGATATCTGAAACCAATGGAATATGAGAAACTTCTTGGTAAAACTCCACTGCAATATGAATTAATATTATTGTACCCCTAAATTCAGGATTGTTTAACTGGAGGCCCACATAGGGTCCTCAAAAGGACTTTAATGACTTCCAGTCTGTTCAAAAGCTCCATAGACTTCACAGTATGACATTATTACTATAATTTCATCCACACCTTGAACATACAGTATGAGAAATAATTGACCACTACATGTAATCAGTTGGACAGCACTACTTATTACAACTGATATGAAGGACGAGGCATCTCGTCGTCCAATTTCTGCTTAAAGGCAAACTATATCCCTGAGCACTCCATTTACATATATCACATAAAACAACTCAAGGGACGAAAAATGAAATAATGTGCCATTGGATAGCCACATCATGACATATTGCCATTTTGAGTGAATAAGGCACTGTGCTCACACCCAAACCTGGACACACATTCATGCTAGGTTGCAAACTGATGTAAAAACAGCAAAATAATATTAATAATAATAAGATCCCTGCTGTACAATCAAATTCAAAGCAATTGTAATTAAGGGAGTTTTGCTTAATATTTTCCCATGCCTGTATTACAACTTTTCCTTATTGTTATTAATTTAAATGAGGGTGTCAGGAAAGACAAGATTCCTTTTTGAAAGTTAATTAAGTTATTTTTGGCAGGTCCTTTCCCTTTAGGCAAGACGTAACTGGTGTAGAATTGATGCCAAGACTTGTCACCACCTGAACTTGTCAGTGACTACGTGCTCAATAACAAGCAGACATAAATATATGAGGTGCTATATGTGCTTTTTCTACCACTGCTATGTGCAGGCTATGGACACATTAAGCACCTGTGCATGGGCCATGTTACCCAGGCAGAGTCATACACAGCTAGAAAGGAACACTTTTGTATGCATTCCCTATCCATTCTCAAGGAATGCTTGTCTCAACTACCACTTTTTCATATGATTTCTCTGTACCTTGCGTATGCACTTCCTTCCACATAACCCCAATCTTTTTTTCATTATCACAGTTTTCTCTTCTCAGAACTTGTACTTTTTCTATAAACCACAGCATAGCATGGCCATATTGGTTGTCTGGGCCCTAGTACATACTTGAGTTGTCAGTTCTACTGTCAACAACCAAAGATTGCATTGTAGGTCTGGATTGACCACCCTTAAGCTGGCCATACACGAACCGATAAAAGCTGCCGACCACCGAAGTCAGCAGCTTATTGGCCCATGTGTGAGGCCCTCTGATGGGCTTCTTCAATCGATATATGACTGGAAAGTCAGCCAGATGTTGATCGGCATGGTTAAAAATCCCTTTGGAACACGGACCTCGTCTGTTTGTTGATGGAAATGGAAAATTTCCAAATGAGAGGATCTCTGTGTGGCTACCTTTAGAGTCCACAATTTTTTTTTGAACTCCAACTTCCAGAATCTTCTGCTGCACAGTAGTGATGGGCGAATTTATTCGCCAAAGGCCAATTTCCCGGCGAATTCCCGCAATTCACGAAACGCCAGCGAAAATTCGCCAAAAAAAAATGAGTTGCGCGATGTTTTTTGACGCGACGAAAACGATGCAACGCGCGACGTAAACGACGCGACGAAAACGACGCAACGCGCGTCAAAAACGACACTCGTTTCGCGAATTTTTTCGCCAATTTGTGAATTTCGCTGGAAATTTGCGAATTTTTAGGCAAAGCGAAACGGGGGAGATTCGCCCATCACTACTGCACAGCTCTTCATGATCCATTATATTATTTTAATTTTATCAAGCAGAAGATCTGTCTTCAGCACTTTAAAGCCTTGGATCGCTTTGTGTCACCTGGCACTCCTTTCTTCTTTGTGATTTGTGTTGTATAAGGATAAGGAATAGGGAAAGATAACTAGGTACACCAAGTAGCAAGCTGCCTTGTCATCTATATTCTCTAAACTGTAGAAATGGCTTGGGTGTGAGATA
This sequence comes from Xenopus borealis, assembly GCA_024363595.1. Classification (NCBI taxonomy): domain Eukaryota; kingdom Metazoa; phylum Chordata; class Amphibia; order Anura; family Pipidae; genus Xenopus; species Xenopus borealis. The sequence goes on from CM044435.1 coordinate 114,983,250, forward strand.
ACAAGAAAGGATAATTCTAGCTTATTAAAATGTGTGCGGCCAATATGCCCTGCATGATTCTGAACAGAGGGTGGTTACACTATTGGCTATTTCCAGGCTGTTTGCCCAATGTGGTTGGAACTGCTCAACATGGCAGATGTAATTGAACTCAACATGGTCTTGTTAAAGCTTATGGCACACAAGGTGGTGCACTTAGGAATAACTGTGGCCCTTAAAATTCTCTTTCCCATCTGCAGCTTCTTCCTATTCAGATGAATGGGAAATGAGTTGGATTCCTTAGAAATGCATACCTGGTTATTACCAAACAACCCCTGCCTGTTATCTGCCATAAACCAATCTTTGCCCATTTATTGGAACTGGGAATGACTGCACTGTAGCAGTGAAAATGCCTCATGTGCCTTAGCCCTAAAACAGGGAGTAAAAGAAAAGAAATACGACTGTAAATTATTGTTAAGGGAAGGTCTGTTACACAGTTGACCAGTGATGTAATTGAGACTGACTTGGTTTAATAACATTGCTTTTTATTTTAAATTGTCTTAGCTTCAACATCAAATACAAGCTGGAATTAGTTTATTGCTATTCAATAGAAAACAATTTCTCACAAATTAATGAAATCAGTTAAAAACATCTTAGATTTTTTTTTTTTGTTAATGTATTAAATAACCTTTTGTCATTGGAGCATGAAACAGATTTTTGCTATAGCTGCAAGAACACTAGGGGATTCACCTTCTTGCTTGTTTGCAGAAGTGAACTTTAATTTAACACAATTTAAACACCACTTTCACACCAACAGCAGTTTAGTTATTTCCCCCACATGCGTAATAAAGCCGCGGGGGAACCTCTAACCCTGAGAGTGGGAATATTTTTCTTTACCTTTGGTCTAAGATTTAGCACTTTGCCTCCCATTAAACTCTCTGTACAGTTGGTTTCTGGGAGGTGCACATAAACAACAGGAATAGCATTGGATACCTTGCCTATTCCTATGTAGAATTTGTGTAATTTGTGGCTATTTTTTCCCCAAAAATTAATATTATATTGGTGTGCTCAACTTGAAAGAGATAATACTTCCATAAACCATATCAGAGGAAAGTTGAGATGGATAAAGTGAATAAAAAACCTTGTTATTCTGGGTTTGGAAATAAAATGTCAGTGGGTTTTAGTATCCCGCTGTATTTTTATTTGGAGTAGAACATCTATTGTTCAGAGCACAGTATAAAGATATCAAGCAAGATTTACAGGAAAGAATAATACAATAAAAAAACAATGAGGTACTTAATACTTGTATGTTTATAGTGGGAATTATAATACAGGAACAATTTTGAAACAAAAAGCCGAAACAAAGCCATGTGCAGAAGAGTCCCCAAAATGTATATTTCTTTCTTTATGATGCCATCATGTTCACAGGCGCTTTTAGTTTCTAAACAAAGGAAAAATGTGCTGTTTCTTAATGGAGCTACTTTACTGCTTTTGCCTGAAACGTGAGTACTTGTCCAAGATAGTTTTAATGTAGATTTAGTAACCCTATAAGAGTGCATGAACTGTGTATGTAAATGGATGACCAATTATTTTAGGATTGGTGGATAAATATCCCTTAGAGACCTATTGTGCAAGTAGTACATGTCCTTCAAGAACATTGCAACAATATTGGTGACAGCCACCCATTTACTTACCTACACACAACATGACATTGCAGTCCACAACATTTAATAACACATTTTCTGCAATACGACTATGAAGATTCTCATTCATCCAGGTCATGGTACAGCTAACACAAGTAACTCAAAAAACTGGACTTGCTGAGACATTTTAATGAAGATGTTTCACTGCTCATCCAAGCAGCTTCTTCAGTTCAAATGACTAGTGTAGGGGAGTTCTCAGCATATAGGCTCTTCCAACAATCCAATCACAATGGCACATTGTAACTCTTCAGATAGGTGACATCAGAAAGTCACAGAGGTGTTGATTCTGTGTAGTTACTATGATAGAATTACCAATGTGTCATGCAACTCCTAGACACAGGTGTTACTTGTGAGAGTTGCATGAATGAATGTGTGAATAGTTCTGAAACCGCCGGGGTACAGATGTTAGAACAGCATTGTATGTAGCAGACAGGTGGTGACGAAGGCCCCTCTGTTCAGGGATGGTTTCTCCACCTTAACATAAATTGCATCTTTCACACCTTCACACCTTCATACCTTTCACACTTCTTCCATGTACAAGTTAGCTGCAATGGGAGGGACTGGAGAACCCTTTGCACAGCCATGTTTCTGTCTATAGAAAAGGTCCTTGTACTTGAAGTATGTGGTGTTGAGGCACAAATATAACAACAAACAGACTTGGTTAGGATTGAGCTTCATTCTACTGCTAAGGGTCAATTTCTTACAGTCTCAATTGCTTCTGTTGTAGGTATACATGTAAACAAAGATCTGAAATCATATGATACCATTGTTTCTTCTGCCTCTAGTGTAAAGCCATGAATCTTGGTTACAAAATCCTTGGCATTATGGATATGATGCACTGTATTGCCTACCAACGGGGCTAAGATGTTAACTAATAATTTTGCAATGCTGTATGTCACTGAATTTATGCTTCTGGCAATGGGCATTAGTGGGGCTCCTTCTTTGTGTATCTTGGGGAGTCCATATTAGCATGGTGTGGCTTCTCTGGGGTACAAACGGTGGTATAAAACTCGATCGATGGCTTTCGCCTTATCAAGTTGTTGTAAGCAACCTATTACCTTTTTCTTGAAACAGCTGGTTGGGCCTTTCCTTAAAGGTTCATATGTATTGCTATCACTGAGTAGTGTAGTTATCTTGCAGTGATAGTCAGTTGTATTGAGCACAAATAAGTAAGGATTGCATACTCTATTAAATGAAAAAAAGAAGCTTTATTTTATGCTGGTTACACAAAATTGCAACTGCATGTTGACCTACTGTACGCGTTTTGACCAATAAAGGTCTTCATCAGGAGCACAAAATAAATAACAAAAAAGGCAGGATTTTGTTGTGTTGAGCACAACTGTGCATCGTCCTTTAACTGCTGGCAGGATAGTGATATTTGGGTCCTTACTCAGAGAACTGAGAGCTATCTCCCTCTAATCTTACTACACAAGAGAGGAGAGCTCTCAGTTCTCTGAGTAAGGAATTGAATATTCTTCTTGTACCCCAGAAGAGAGGGCATGGCAGCCCTTGGCAACCCACCCACGTACATCAGTGACCAATGGGATGGCTCTCCAAGTGTTGTCATGCCTCTTTGCCTTATAGGTCTTCCATGGTTCCAATATGCTTCCAAGATGAAATGTGAGTTCTGTCCAACATGGTGATGCATATATGAATTTCAGAAGAATTCCGTTTCTTGCCAAAATGAAAATATATAGAAATATATTTTTGAGTAAATGACAACATCAAAATGACTATCCTACAGAAAAGCTTTGCAAGATGGAGACTCTGTCTTTAACCTGAAAATTGTGGGACCCTTCTTCCAAAAAATTAGCAAAGCCTTGACATAGTTCAAAAATATCCACCTTGTCAGAAAATTTACCTCAGCTGAAAGGGAGTCAAGAAGAAAACGAAAGTAAACGTTTCTAGTACATTACCACAGTGTTGATGGGTGCAAGGCAGTTCTGTCCTTACTGCTTACCATGGAGCAGGGAATAATTGCAGGGACACTAAGTAGCCTGTTCCTGCTGTTGCTCGCTATATTGCATGTCTGTTAGTAGGAGGGGTGCCATATGCCACTCTTCACCCATCACTCATGAATACAATGCTGCCAAAAGAAGGCAGTGATTAGAGAGAATGCACACAGGTCTCTTTAGAGTGCAGAGACCTACAGCAATTTTTCAATATGTAGTGTTTCTTCATCCTAGTTTGGCCCTCTCAATATCCTAAATCAATATTAACTATGCATATTTAACTACTACAGGGTGAGAAATATTACCACTTTTAGATTGGTTCGGCGATACAAAGATCAATGTAAATCTGGGGGCCATGTGCACATGCAAATCATGGTTCTTAAATAAAAGGCAACCAAATTAAATAAACGAGAATCCTGTGATTGCGCAGTGTCCTCTTTAACCCCTAAATTTATGCTTGAAACCACAGCCTGATGCAGCTGATTTTGACTGGTTTAGTATGTGCTTTTCTACTTTCAGGTCAAAGAAATAATGGTTTTAAAACAAAAGAGAAAAGGATCACAAGAGGACGTAGTGTGACTCTATGATTCATAGCTGATATGAACAGAGGGGGAAAAACAAAAGGGAGCCAGCGTTAATAACACACAAGCGTCCGATACATCAGCTCCTGCCGCATTCAGAAGGTGACCTGAGAAAGCTGTAGTAATCCTGTGTGTCAGGATGAATTTATGAGGCCAATTTATCTGACCCCGCTGCCTTCGAAAATGGCTGGGTAACAAACACAATCCATTTGGTTTATTAGCTCGGCGCGGTGTCAGGCGTGATAATACAAGCGGCGCATTTAGCTTATCAATCTAATAGGGATGAGGCGATGGGAGAATCTTGCCCAATAATTGTCATTTTGGTGTCACTACTGCACAGATTTGCTCTGTATACATCTCCTGACCCGAGTTACTCACTGCTGACTTACATCCCATCTAAAGGCTAATTATCCACAAGCCCAGGCACAATATCCACATAACAGTGTTTTATGTGAGTGAAAGTCTTTAGTTTATATTATTTTGAACCTGTACACGAGCAGAATGGAGCAGCAATTTCCCTCTATTGAATCACACTTGGACAGTATTTTATCACTATAGCGTCTCGAATTGCTTTCTTCGGTAGTCTTTGGCCCTCTTCACCTATTTATATAAAAAATACTTTTTGTCACACTTTCATTACACACATAGGGGCCCATTAATCAATGAGCAAAACTACATTTCAGCATTATCTTCCTTTTTTGTTATTATTCTGCCAACATAACCTGTTACTTAAACATTTCTTTCTCAGAAATAACAGATTTTTCAACACCTTTTATTTCGAAATAAAGGAACTTTACATAGTTATTAATTACACCTATATACCATGCAATGAATTTTCACCAACTTTTTTTGCAAAATCTGTTTGGCACATCATAGCAGACATAAGTGATTTGCACTCAGATCTGCATTTGCCATACATTTTTCAAAAACCTGCGCTAGAATTTAGTTGCATCTGGTGTAAGAGAAAATGCAAGAAAAAGACTACTATTGTCTCCAATGCATTTGGCATGAGTAAAAAGGCCTACTGATTCCAATGCATTTTTTACAAGAAAGAACACCTTTTGACACCAATGCATTTGGTGAGAGAAAAGAATTAAAAGTGAAAAAAGTTCATTTGCTTGCATTTCTCTGGAATTTCACAATTTCACAAATTTTCCAATGGTTTTGTACATTTTTTTGTGAAGTGAAACAGGGATGTTTTCTTCATCACTAGGCATAATACAATGAACTCTTGTTTTACTAGTGAATTCATTTTTGTCTATACATTTCTATATTTGCATTACAATGGAATTACTTTGTCCAGTTTTTGTCCCTAAATTTACATTTTCTTGTACATATCCAACAATTTCTCAGCTAAGGTAGATTCCCAAGTGAAGAATTCGGTGAATCAAAAGAAAAGTAAAAGTTGAATATTTCATACCTTGATAAAATGACGTCAATGTCAACTGACCAAATCAGTTCAAGTTGTACTCCATTTATTTATCAAGGATCACAATCTCAGTTTCAGAGACATTGTGGCAGCTTTTTGAACATCACTTAACACCATTTGCCAGGCTCTCAGTATGAATAAGACTATACTCTCAGGCTCTGCACCCTATATTCATCAGCTCAATTTGACTTCACTGCAAAACTTACAAGTCAAGCATAAATGAAAAACAAAGTTCATGCCCCGTTTTGTATGTTTTAACAGAACATAAATCTTTCATGGGAAAGAGCACCTTGCTTACATTCTGTATGTGTTTGTGTAACCTTCTAAGGTAAAATTACTTCTGAGCTTACTCAGGGTGCATACCTTTGGGCTTTGAGGAGCTCTTAAAAAAAATCCCCCTAATTGTGTCTGAGGGATGTAATTTGGGGAAAAGGGGAGATTTGTGGACATTTTGGATGAGTTCCCTAAGAAACAAAATACTAATATACAAAAACAAAATACAATGATGATATCTGGATAAACGAAAAAGAATAAAGTGCAACAAACACCAGGGACTGCTAACTATATGATTAATGAACACAGTCTGCATCTAAAACAAATCCCCCTTCGTTATGGTATGTTATATGGGATGTTTTGTCAGTGCACAGGTCTCATCCTAAAGATAGCAGTGCTATACATAAATGAGATCTGTTATCCATAAACTCATTATCTAGAAAGTGCCAAATTACCATAGACTCCATTTCATCCTAATAATCCTAAATTATTTCCTTTTTTTCTGTAATAATAAAACAGTACCTTGTATTTGAGATTTGAGATGGCACAGGACGGCAACTAAGAGTTGACATATGAGAACTGCCAGACAATCCAGACTGATAAGACACCCAGACCTTCTAGCAGGGAACGATGAGATTTATATAATATACAGCAAATGACATGGGAAATTGTTTTGGTGGAATTATTTCTTTGGCAAAGCCAAATGTAAAGTTGTACTATTTCAGTAGAAGGTATGCATTCAGTAATGTCAGAAGAGTTACATGAGAGGAGATGAAGGAGGCAATGGGTGACAACCATACTTAGGTATTGTGCTCTTCAACCAGTCAAATTCTGTCAATTTGACGATCATGGGTTTGCAAATGGAAGGGCCACAACTGCAGGTGGTTAGGAGCTGTCAATCATTCTTCATCCTAGTATGAGATTGAGAAAGATCAAACATTTTAGAAAACTGAATAAGGGGATTGTAATGCAATTCACATTGCAAACATTGTTCCATGTGTATGTCAACTCATACCAGTATTCAAATTGGATATGTCTAGTTATATTATTTAATGACATGCATTTTTATCCCTGTTTCTGTAGGTTCTAATATTTAACGGCCATATTAGAAGAAATGAATGGAAAATTGTGAATGTTTTGCAGGTAAATCTGCTTGCTAGAACACAACAGTAAAAATGAGATTGAAATGCAAAATGTTAACAGACCCTGAATAGGGTGCCACTCATCTGAGAATTTATGTCTACATCAGAAGAAAGCTCCCAGCTTAAACATTGGAGATGGTTAAGGAGAGTTCAGTTCCTGATTTGGAACAGGAAACTAAAAGTTTCCAAATTAAAAATACAAAGAACCAATTTTACAATAAACAGAGATGTGCAAACAAACCCCTTCATCTCAAGAGCTGTTTGATCATGCCGTGCAATGTGTTACCGGTAAACACAGAGAGCGGCCTAGATCAAAGTGTAAATTCTAAGGCATTGGCAGACATGTCCATGATATTCAGAGCCATAGAGTTTATGTTCAATGACAGTTAATCAGTTAAATGCATTGTCAAAAGACAGACCAGATTGGTGAAATGTTGCCTGGGCCTATAGTATAAATCTCATGGGGTTGATACTCTGCAGCCATTAATCAATGTTTAGTCCTGTGCTGATGCTTTAACCTTGGACCAAATACATTTTCATTACCTCAGTATTAGCAGTAACAGGAAAAAAACAAGGGGCCAAGTGATTAACATTTTAACATTCTTGAAAGTCCTAATCAGTAGCAGAGACCCTCATCATTCTTAAAATGCCCTTGTCTACTTTAAATGTAAAAATTGTATCTTAATACATTTGTTCTTATAGCACACAGGCATCCATTATATATAATTATACTGAATGCACTTTATTCCATCTCTTCCTCTCAAGTTTTTGGGTGATTTCAAAAATTTGAGTTACACATTAGTTGACGAACCATTTATGTTAAATGCCAAACTGTAATTATTATACAAGTAAATATATTTTTCAGAATAAATATAATTTGAATCTTAACCTGTTACAACTTAACAGCATTTGCACTATTCTAAGTATGAATCATGTGATATTTATTTGTTTGTAGCATACATTTCAAGCATAAATAAAAGTGGCACCATGCTCTTTCAAGTTTTATGAGGATCTCTTAAGTGTTCATTGTGAATGTTCTTGACAATGTTCTTACAGTATTTAACTATATTCTCTGCAGGACTTGGAGATATTGTTTGCCACCAGATTGAGAGGCACCATTTTGAAATACATTCTTAGTTTACATCTTTAAATTATGGCATATAAATGACCAACATCCAGCATCAGAATACCTCCACAGTGAAACTAACCCACATATTAAAGGATGTAAACATCAACAATTAAAACAACTTGGCCCATAAGTATCTTGTTTGGAACCATGATGAGTCATCAATTGATATTGTGTCATGATGCTCAGAAGCAGTATACATTTGCCTTTCTAGATGTACCAGATCCAGGGTTGGACTGGGCTGACAGGACACTGGGAAAAAATGCAGAGGACCCCAGCTCTTGTGGCCCCTGTTGACCTAGACCTGGTTCCTGTGATGGTCCCTGACCTCCCGTACTGATTTAATCGCATTAAGTCAAGAAGGAAAAAAAGGTACACACAAAGTGATGAGCTGTACAATCTGGGATGGTGTTCCCCATACCCCCAGTCTGACACTGACTAGATACTCCACAGTTGGTTGGTTGCAATGCAAGCAGAGATTGCACAGCAGGATGAAGAAGATTATGTAGAAGTTAACACCATAAAACATCATATAATAATATATTGATGGCAACTAAAATCTTCTACAAAAGGCCAAACCATTTACTGAAGAAAGATATACATAATTACACAGGAAGACAGAAGGACATTATTTGGGCTCTCTGTGAATGGGTAATCCTCTAATAAATTAATTTTAAATGATCTCCCCACACAGACAATGATGTTAAAGACTTGGCCAAACTAAACCAAAGAAGAAACAAAACATCTGCTCTCCATCTCTAATCTCATGCCAAAGAGAACTAAATCAGACCAATATAGATCCCAGAAACAAAACTATGCAATATAGGCCCATCCCCTGGATCTGACAAGAGAATTTCAAACCGTGAACTGTTATATGGCAATGCTACAGGGCAAAGATGGTGAACACACGTAAGTCAACTGAGGACAGTATTTCAGAAACCAAGTTCAACTAATAAACAAGTTTTATTTCATTTTTATTTTATGTATTTTGTGTGTCTTGCTACTGTACCTATCTCTTTATGATTCTGCTGGCAGTTAAGCAATTCAGCTTTTATTTTTATTGACATGTAATCAAATAAATCATTATTATTTTCAAATTGTATACTATCCCATGTACTATACATAAGCAGCATGTATTGTATTACGGACACTGGTGTGTCTGGTTAATGTATTCAAAGGGATTATGTCATATTTATCTTATTTCCAAATTACACTGTTTACACTACAAATAATGCACTCTACCATATAAAATGTAATTCCTTTACAAGTGTATTTTTGTATTTGTAATATTGGTGCTTAGGCAACCACCTCAGGAAATTTTGCCTGATCCTGTGCTTTCAGAAAGAGCCAGCACTTCATGATGTAATTGCTTTCTGACAGGCTATTGTTTCTACTACTCAGTGTAACTCTAGTAGTCACGGTGGGACAGTTCTTTTCTCATATGTACCAGGAAGCTGGTTACCTTCCCATTGTTCTGCTGATGGGTTACTGTGGGGAAGGAGGGGGTAACATTACTCCAACTTCCATTACAGCAGTAAAGAGTGGCTGAAGTCTATCAGAGCACAAGTCACATGACTGAGGGCACCTGGGAAACTGACATGTCTAGCCTATGTCAAATTTCAAAACAAAATATAGAAAAATCTGTTTGCTTTTTTGAAAAACAGATTTCAGTGCAGAAGTCTGCTGGAGCAACACTATTAACAGATGCATTTTGAAAAAATAACGTATTTTCCCGTAACAGTATGCTAGTAGTCCCAGTTAATGACTGACCCCAGCCAATAACCTACACCAGCCAAACAAAAATGTAATGTTATTATATTTACTCAACTAGACTGATCAAAGCGATGTGATCCAATAACTGGAGCTTTCTGATCTGTTCTGAAAGCCACAAGAGAATGAACATCTTTCTCAAAACTAGGTTCTACCTCTGCATTGGATCTTATACCATATAGCCTGGGCTGTTCTAAAACTATGGGCCCCCAGACTACTTAGCAAAAAGTCCTGTACTGATTATGTGAATGGTTGATAGGAGTGACTTTTTTCCTTCCTCAGTAATTGCTATGAACTCAGTAAAGTTCATTAAAGTGCAATTAGGATAAATTTTTTCTCATCTTCATGAATGTACACGGTTGTAGCGTCACACCTCAGAACTGTTGCAACACTCGATTAAATGTTTAAAACAAATGGCGCTGCTTTCTGGAAGCCTCTAGAGACAAAGAATGGGGAGCACAGACGGAACAGGTTAACGCCATCCATTTAGTGGGATGAAACAAGGGGACTTTCCTCGGCGCAGTGAATGTGATCTGCTGAAAGCAGTTTAAGTATTTTTGACTGTCCCTGTCATCATCGGGTTTACGGATGGTTAATTTATTCTTTACAGCAGAGTCATTGATGGCTGTTAAATCACAAATGAGAACCAATAAAGAGAGAATTGCAGCCGAAATTACACTGTTTATGCGACAGCCGAGTGCAGACTAAAGATTCATATGCTGCCCGCAAAGTACGTTATAAATTTTAATTACCACAGTTTGTACAAATGACATGTTTGAAATGCCGTTGAGTAATGCGACCCCTGATAATGAAACTATAAAATAAATCATTAAGTTTTTGCGTGAGTTTCGCTTTATTATTATTATTTCGGTGGTTGATAACCTGTAGGATCTGCTCAGCCTGAGATTTCCTTGAACAACACAACAGATTAGAGAGCAGCTAGTGATGTGGGGCTTCTCCACATCACTAGCTGCTTCTCTTCCTCCGGAATGTGAACCCCAGCATTTAGATGTTACAGACTATGCAGTTTTTGCTCTACTAAGTCTCCCATCACACTAAAGAAATTTCTAGTTTCTCTATAGCTTGGTACCTCTAAAGATAAATTATTTCTATTAAATCTATGACATTTAGGGGAAGATTTACTATTGGTTGAATTTGGAATAGAAAAAAATTCGAGTTTCGACCAATCGAATTTTATTTTGGTGGTTTTCGATCGAAAACAAAACTTTTTCGATCGAATAGGTCCATTTTTGATTGAATTTGAATCGTTTGAATCGTTTGATCGCACCTTTTGAATCGAAGATTTTCAAAAAACTTCGATTTTCCAGAACTTAGAATTTTTTCAATTCTAATCAAATTTTGGGCTATTCGATATTCGAAGTGGCCCAAAATTACTTAGAAATTCAAATTTTAAAAATTCAAATTTTATTTGAAAATTCCCTTCAACCCTTAGTAAATGTGCCCCTCAGGGTCAGATTTATCAGTGTTCAAGAGCTTTTGAGAACCCAGTGTTTGCTTTAGGAATATACCAGATACTATTGATTTTATAAAAACAGCATATTGATATAATGGCCTGTCTGTATACATTATATATGTCAAGCAGTTTTAATCTGGCAAAATTCAACTTCTGTGGTTGAGTTAAGTGTGTTATATTCTCTACAAAGCAATATACTGTGCTGACAATGCTATCACTAAATAAAGACAGAACAGAACATATCCACATCCTTGTAAATTTACAACAAGAGCTACAAACCTATAGCAGCTCCCTCGAGTTACACAGAAAGGGTTGACTCAATTTAATGGGGTGATTCATTTAGATGGTCTTATAAGCATTCTATACGAGTGACAGGAGTAGTCCAAACCATGCGTATGTTTATCAGATCTGGAAAATGAAACACATTTTTATGAGATGTTTGTATAACTACGAACATCTGTCTGTTTCTTTTCTTCCCTGCTCCCCCTGTTTCTTTATAGGAGAGCTGCTGGAGCATTGGAAGGAGTGGACCCTGGAGAAGCATTCCAGTCCCAGCAAAGCTTCCTTCCTGTGATTAAAAATATATTTTATCCTAATCAGTAAACATGCATTTTCCTATATCATATGCTTGTGTAAAACTGTCTATGCCACCGGTTCTGAAAAGCAGTTATATCCTTCCTATCTTTGTAAGGTTCTAAGCTTTTGTGAGCAAGGCCATTTAATAACCCCTGTTTAGTGATGAGCAAAATTTTGTGCCAAGTGAAAATGACACCCATAGACTCCAATGGGTGAAAAAAATGCATTTTGGCAAATGTTTACCTTTTCTCAAATTTTTGGAAAAAGCGAAAAGGGTCAGATTCACCTAACACTACCTCTTGTTTATTCTGCAACATTCTACTGTTACTAGACCACTGTCCATCACCCAGTCATGCAGGCAGAATGTTAGTTCTTTTTGTTAGAGAATTAACCGATCATATTTTTCAAATTCAAGACAAGGTGATCATTAACTTCTTGTTTAGTAGGCCTCCTGATGCTCTTTGGTAAAAGTACATAACATATACAATTATTGTGTTTAGTACTGGAGAAAAAGGGCCTTCAAGCTGCTACACAAACATTCCACCATTTTTGAGTGTAACTTGGGAACCAGTAGTTCTTAAACACAATGTTTCTGTTTGAACATATTCTCCAGAAAGTATTTCATTTTAGTAGACACACTGGTTCCTTAATAGATACAGGTACAATGAATAAGTAGTTAGCTTAGTGGGCAGTTCTCACACACCAGATGTTCATACCCAGCATACAAAGACACTTGATTAGTGATAAAAACTCCTAGTCCATATTTTAGAAGGCTCTACCTCCAAGTAGTATAATAATACAGACCAAGTGTGCCCCACCTCTCAGTGTTACCTTTTAAGCATTATCCACAAACCCGAGCCTATCGACTGAGTCCCAAGGTGTTGCTCGGAGAAGTAGCTTCTCCTCTGACAAGCACAAAACTGATTTTGCTGGTTACCCTATACATATCCCACATTCCTACAGTGTTTTAACCTGTAGTAGTATCAGATTGTCTTGCCAAAGCCATCTGCCTCAGTATCCCTTAAATCATCCACCTAAAGAGGCCTAAACCTGGAGCAGTTTATAAAATAAATTGCATATTTATAAAAGGTGGCTTATGGAAAATGCAAATGATGGTGAGTTATAAACATATTCCCTGTATAAATGATTCCTTTAGTCTTTTCAGAAAGGTACATACTCCAGAGCTACTCCTGTTTACTTAATACCACTTTGGACTTTGTGAAGTCCAGTGAAATCAATGGTACCACAGTTCCAAAAGTGTAAAAAAACTAATCTATACATATTTCTTACACAAGGTTTAACTAACCAATATCTGATGGACATAAGGCCAGAAATTGATTGGCAGGGCTGGAAAAATCCAGTGGGTGTGTATCCTAGTGGGTTGCCCATTTTGACACTTCTGCTCATGGTTCATGTGGACCAAACTGATTAATTAGCACAGTTTAGGCATTTGCCAAGGTAGCAGAATTCACTTTTGAAGGGCTATGGAAATAGAAGTATCTGTAAATAAATGTTGTGAACATTAAAAAGAAAGAATAGTGAGGGATATATTTAGTAAGTGTGTACTAGGTGGCCTGGTTGTATTTTGGGTTAATGAACATGTAATCTGATCTCAGACTGGGGGATACTAATAGAATCTGGGTAGTTTTCTTTGGAATCTTTGCACAATGTATTGGGTGCAACATCGGCTGGTTATAAACCTTCCCAGGGAACATTAAGGGGCAGATTTATCAAGGGTCAAATTTTGAGGGTTAAAAACCCTTGAATTCGACCCTCGAAATTTTCACGAAGTAAAATACTCTGAAAATGAATTCGTAGGATTTTACCACTATTCTATCTATCGAACGATCGAATAGCGATCATCTGATTTCACAAAAAAATCTTACTAAACATCCGATTTCATGAACGTACGATTCGTACAATTTTTTCGAGAAATCGGATGATCAAAAAAACTTAGAAAAAGCCTATGGGAGCTTCCCATAGCAACTCGGTAGGTTTGATCTGGCGAAGTAGGCAATCAAATACATTTTTAAAGGGCAAGTACTCTGACCATCGAATGGTCGAACGATTTTCTTATTCGAATCGTTCAATTTATTAGAATCATTCGATTCTATCAAATGATTCATTCCAATCATTCAATTCGATCGAATTTAGCGCCCAAAAAAATTCGAAAATCTAATTTTTTTGCATTTGAATCCTTCTTAGTAAATCTGCCCCTAAGTTGTATATCTGAACTTGGACAGATTTATAAGGCAAACATCAAGATTTGCATCACTGACAGTCATGGTTAGTGCAGTCCATATGGGGCACATTTAGCTACATGGGTGCAGGCAGCAAACGAAACATAAAGTACTTTATCATCAGGTCCTTTACCAGTGTCTGTGCTCTAAATGCATTAAGAAAAGGCCCTGCTTAAAATCAATAAACCAGTGTTACCATGTCTCATCAGTGACCATATCCCATTATAACATTGCAAGAAAATGATTTGACACAAAATAATTAACACCATATTATGTACAGTAAAACTATTTCTCCAAAGCTTCCCCACCGGCCATTAAACACAAAGGCCACATTATCTCTGCCGTAAACCTTGATTAAAGTTTATAACGGCAATAAGCCCCTCAAAAATTCATTGTCCCCAAAGTTAATGAGACGTTTAATGGTGCTAACAAGCTATCTCTCACACATTACTGCTTAGATAACATTTCTCTCTCCTGTGTCCATGGATAGCAGAGGCACATCACTTTTTATCCTCACTTCAGAACAATTCCTTGATTTACAGTTGAAGATAGAAAATATGCTCGGGGTTGTAAGCAGCATGAGACTGGCAAAACATTAAAAAGTATGGCCTGAAAAATGAAAACGGTAACAAAAAAGAGTGATGTACATGCTGAGAAATGTGCAATGTCAGGTAACTCTATCAACAAAAAGAAGTATCTTGAATTTAAATAAATAGCTTAGAACAAATAAAATAAAAACAATACAGACAATGGGATATATGTTATCTGTTGTGACTGTGTGATGATCATCAGTAGGTGGAAGATGGGCAGATGAGGAGAGAATATAAAGATGGCTGACTGGTATCAATCTGTTTATCTGTTTATCTATTTAGCTGTTTATTGACACAACAATGGCAACATTGACTCCAGAATGCTCAATGACGCCACTTAGGGCTAGGCCAGACGGGGAGATTCGGGGGCATTTTGTCGCCTGGCGACTTCTCGCCGCGACTTGTAGCCCCCGAACCTCCCCGAATAGCCACTTCACTAAGCGCACCGGCGTTGCTCGAAAACGCCAGCGCGTATCCACACGGAGCGGCGCGCTTTTTGAAATTGCTCCGAATTGCCTGGCGAGGCAATTTGGAGCAATTTCAAAAAGCGCGCCGCTCCGTGTGGATACGCGCCGGCGTTTTCAAGCAACGCCGGTGCGCTTAGTGAAGTGGCTATTCGGGGAGGTTCGGGGGCTACAAGTCGCGGCGAGAAGTCGCCAGGCGATAAAATGCCCCCGAATCTCCCCGTCTGGCCTTAGCCTAATACTCCAGAAGCTGCAAAATGTTTTTTAATGTGTTTAATGGCAGCTGGTTTTGGAGATATTGAGGTTGGACTCAGAATAATGGATTCTGCTCTGAGGGATGGCACTTAATACACAGCAACTGTACAGTCACCACTACAAATACTTTAGCAGCCAGAGTAAAAAGTTGCATCTAAGAGCATATTTCATCAGGCATAAGGGTTGCTTCAAAATTGTGTCTTTCATGGCACAATACATATAGATTTGTGCCCAGTCAGACTCAGGCAATCTTCTTGGAATATAAATATTCAAGAATTTAACTCTCTTTGACCAAAACCTGATTTAGAACTTATGCTATAGAACTTTGCTCTTTAGAACAGGCCAGGCATTGATCCAAAAATAGTAAAGTATACATTTATTAAGAAGGTGGCCTTTCCTATAGAATAAATGGATGCCAGTTGCACCATGCTACTTTTGTGTATTAGCGGTTTATAAGGATTTTGCTGGTCAGCCATTACAACATGCATACTTAAACTATTTCAAGATACTAATCTCAACATTTCCTGTGTACTATCAATAACTATACTGAAACCCTGAACACGAAGTGTTTGCTTGCCCTTCAGCTTTAATTATGGCATCACATAAAACATTACATTTCTGATGTATTGTTTTCAACATCTCATTTGTTAAAGCTTTCTAATGTTGTTAATCTTTATTGGGAATGTGCTGTACTTCCAACTGACAGTGTTTGTTAGTTACATAAGTACTGTACAAATGACATGAATTATGGAGGCTTGTGTTTGTTTCAGTCAATATCTTTTATATTTAATCACGTTATTAAAATATTTACATATATCGCCATGCAAGCCCTGGCACCGAAGAATAAGCACCTCTAAGCCTTGTGTCCTATAGGGCCTTGCATTAAAGTACAAGTGATGTATAGTGTAGACTTGTGAATTCTTGTTTTAAGAAGTTTCTAATCCTGTGTCGATAAATATCATAACCCACATTTTAGCTTCCCAAAACTGTTGAGCTATATTGTTGATGGGTCCCCAACCTTTTCTACCCACGAGACACATTCAAATGTAAAAAGTGTTGGGGTGCCACACATGCTTGAGATACGTTCCTGAGGGTCCACAAATATGGGCTGTGATTGACTATTGAGTAGCCACATGCAGATTTCCAACATGCAGCAACAGTATAGTTTTGCCTCCAAAACTTGCCTCCAAGTCTAAATTTAAAAAATAACCACCTGTATTGATACCCCTGGAGGCAACATCACACAGGGGAGGTGAGCAACACGCTGGTCAGTGATTTGCTTGTTCTAGATAATGGCAAAAAAAAAAACTACCTTATAAGGGAAAAATCTTCTTCAAACTTGAAAATGGAGTTTGATCTCAAACCAATCTCTGACTCAAGAGTCTTCTGTTCTGAATATGATCATGCCATAACAAATTTTTTATAGAAAAATTATATTCCTCATACATTTATAGCAGCCAATCCTGAGCAGAGTGATAGTTAGTGATGGGAGAATTTATTCGCTGGGCACGAATTCGTGGCAAATTCCCGCGATTCGCCGCCGGCAGCAAAAATTCGCCAGCAAAAAAAGAGTCACGCGACACGCGGCAAACTCGACGTGCCGCGCGTCAAAAACGTGCTTTGACTCGTTTCGCAAATTTTTCGCCAATTTGCGAATGTATCTGGAAATTCACGAATTTTTCAGCGAAGTGAAATGGGATAGATTCGCCCATCACTGGTGATAGTGTTTCACTGTGTTTTTGGGAACATGTCAGTCAGTTGCCTTGCTGTTGACCAATAGCTCTCTTTGAAGGAAATAAATTCACTACAGTTTATTTAACCCTCACCTATGAAGGTGTAGCGATCCAGTCATAGAAGGATGAGTGGCTGAATGTAAATATTACGCTACTGTTACAAAGCCGTGACGTTTATAGTTAGTGATGGGCGAAACGGCCGCGTTTCGCTTCGCCGAAAAATTCGCGAATTTCCAGAGAAATTCGCGAATTTTTCGCCATTTGGCGAAACGAGTCACGCGTCGTTTTTGACGCGCGTCGTTTTTGACGCGCGTCGCGTCGTTTTTGACGCGTGCCGCGTCAATTCCGACGCGTCGCGTCGTTTCCGATGCGCGTCGCGTCGTTTTCGGCGCGTCGCGTCAAAAACGACGCGCGACTCGTTTTTGCGCGGCGAAATTTTACCGGCAAATTTTTTTGCTCGTTTCGCGAATTTATTCGCCAGCGGCGAATCGCGGGAATTCGCCGCAAATTCGCCCCAGGCGAATAAATTCGCCCATCACTATTTATAGTATTTAGGTTTCACAACTTTGTTTGCAGACCAAATTCCCATGACAACTGCTGACACTTCAAGACTTAAATTTCATTGTCTTTCAGGGTTGTGCAACGGCACCACATTTATGTCTCAGTGGGGGTCATTTATCAACACTGGGCAAATTTGCCCATGGGCAGTAACCCATGGGAACCAATCAGATTGCTGCATTCAATGTTCAACTTGCAGCTGGCTTTAAAAAGCTAATCACTGATTGGTTGCTATAGGTGACTGCCGATGGGCAAATTTGCCCAGTGTTGATAAATGAGCCCCACTATATCTGGAATTCTTTACTGATGAAATAAATGAAAATGTTTATTATTATTATTATTAATAATAATATTAATAATAATACACTTCATATTAAAATGCATTTACACATATTTTCAAGCCAGTTGGGTTTATTTAATGTTTACATGATTTTCAAGTAGACTTAAAGTGGACCCAGACACAAACATCTGTATAATAAAAGTTCAAATTAAACATGAAATCCAATTTCTATTTCTTATTAAAGCATTCATAGATGTTAAAAGCTCATTTAAAAATATCAGCTGTCAGTCAAATATTGTCTGCCCCTCCTCTGTGCCAATGGCATAGAGGCGGGCAGACAATTACTTTCACTTTCCATTCAGCACTTCCTAGATGTCACTGCTCTCCACACATTCCCCCATTTTTTCACAGTTTAATTGTGTAGCCAGGACATGGGGATGGACACTGGATCCCCCATTCTGGTGCACAAACAAGATTCTAAGATGATATAATGCTTACCTTAATAACATTGTCCCCCAAATGGCTCCTGCCTGCTTGCTATATTTTGAATGCCAAGACTAAAGGAAACAGGAATAAAATAATTTATATAGTGTAAATAAAATTCATTTCGCTTGACTAATGTTATAAAATAGGATTTTGAATATTTCTTTTTTCGGTGACAGGTCCCCTTTAAGGTATGAAGATCCAAAACCAATGGAAAGATGTTAAAGGGCACCTATAGCTAAAAAAAGGTACCCCCCAACCAAAGGTGCAGGCTGATAGAGCCCGTATTCCAGTTGGGGGGACCAGTACTTTAAAAAAATGCCCCCACCAGTGCAGCGCCATGACAGTGGACATGTATGTGCATTTATGCGTTTGTGACGTCACGCACATGCGCATTAAGAAAAGCAGACCCAAATAGTGACTGCTTTTCACTATGTGCATGACATCATGGAGGCTCACACCGGGAGCTCCCTCCTGCTGTGACTTTGCCTGCACCAGCGGGGGGCATTGTTTTTTTAAAAAAGTACTGGTACCCCCACCTTTGGTCGGTGGTACCTTTTTTTAGCGATAGGTGCCTTTTAAAAGCTGTTAAACATCAAGGTCCCATACCTGTATATTAAAAGCACTGGCTTTTTCTTATCTAATGCAACTATTAATGGGTGAATATATAATTTTTTCCCATATGCCCCAGTACATTGCCCAACAAAGTTCAACAAACTCAGCATGCGTTTTGAGTGACCATGAAGTGACCATTCACAAAAAGAAATATAGTTTGCAAATTTCAAACACAATACAATTCACCATGTTTTTACACACAATGCAGTTTTTTCTCAACATTCTTGCCTAATTGCGGTGAAGAGATGGTGACAGGCCTGCATTTTCTGTGCCCCAATGAAGAGCCCCCACTATTTTGGGGCATCAAAACATAATGGCTTGTTCTCTATAGCAGAACAACTTGCCTTTCTCATGCATGGTACAAAGGACAGAGGGATGCCATAAAACAGTTTGAGTGCAGGAATTCCCCTGTACTATATTTAGAAAAAATAATAACTGTATATATATATATGTTGCACGGTATAACTATTCCTGTTTTTGTCTCATTATTCTCTTGACTAATATACAAAAATTCTACATACAGACTCCATATGTACATTTTTATTTGCAGTTTGGCATTGCTTTGGGCTTCTGGGAAGCAGATACAAATTCTCATTCACTTTGGGTCTTTTTTTTTTTTTTGCAGGTGTCTGCCTGTTTTAGTCCAATCCTCAATGAGTTGTGGAGCTGAATTATTTAGAAGCTTCAGAGGCATATTGCTGTATCAATAACGTAGGGTTATCAGTCTCTGGCCTTGAGCAGATACTGTCTCGCAGTCCATCACTGTTTTATCCCATGAATAATTTAAGGCTGAATTGCTGCCGATGTAGGATGGCCCTGCTCGATTTGCTGGGTAATTAATTCTCTGGGCTAAACGAATGACAGGAAATCAGTTAATCACATTTTATGCTATGATGAGAGACACTAACCGGAGCTCTCACAAACAGGACCATTTGGCTCATTCAGATTCTTTGTTCCTGTATTTCAGCTATTTTTTTTTTTTTAAATATCAATAAACTATAATAAAAACAACAGTAATAAAGCAAAATAGGGTCGGTGTGCAACCATGGATCTTTAAATGTTGCTGCTGATATAGAGCTTCTCTGGAGCATGAGGCATGGTCTGTTTAGTAATTGGTTTCAGTATGCATAAAGGCAACGCACAGCTTGTTATATTCTAAAGGGTTTATTAAATTAGAGATTAATGTGCAATACTTTATCACTGTATATCACATCCAATTTACTGGCACATTTTTATTATATTTAGAGGTTTACTGGGAAAAGATTATAATAAAAATACTTTATTCTTTATAGCAACACCCATCAGATAACCTTACCACCAAGGCTGCCATCAGGAATCACTGGGACTCATATTACTAATGTAGCATGGACCTTCCCAAAGGGGGTCCACAATTTTTAGCCCATTGGTCATTTTTGCCCCCTGGGTGAAAAGCCCTGTCAAAAAGTAGAATGCGTCTCTAATGAAAAATATGCCTGTTCATGCATGGTCATTCCTGTGATGCACCCCAGCCACAACACATTATCTCCGAACCCCACTGGGGATCTGTCCAAACGCCACCCACTCCCCTACAAGACCGACTCCTTTACAACCTGCAAATCATACTTTCATAACTCTTGGGGCTTCCTCTGCCAAGAGGCTTCTGAGTACCCCCTATATCCCACTAATGGAGGCTCTACTTACCAATATGTGCAGGTATTGGATCCATAATTCAGAAGCCCATTATCCAGAAAGCTAGTCCATAGACTGCATTTCATCCAAATAATCGACATTTTTTAAATTTGTTTGCTTTTTCTCTGTAATAATTACTCAATCTTTACTGAAAGCAAAACCAGCCTATTGGGTTTATTTAATGTTTACATGATTTTCAAGTAGACTTAAAGGGCATGTAAAGGCATAAAAATTAAATCCCATTTTTACTTTCTTTAATGAAAAAGAAAACTATCTCCAATATACTTTTATTAACAAATGTGTACTGTTTTTATAAGAAACCTGACTGTATGCAGTGAAATTCTCCCTTCATTTACTGCTGTGAATAGGAATTGTCAGACAGTCCCTAACTGGTGGCAGAGAAACAATCATACTTACAAACAGCAGGGAGAGCCCCTGCCTTACTTCCCAGCCATGCAGAACTCCAGCAGCTTTGTTTGTTTCACTGTTTTGATAATGTATGATGATCCCTAAGAAGCCCAGACAACACTGAGCATGTGCACAGTCTTGGTCTTGCAAAGATGTATAACAAAGTTACACAATGACAACCTCCTGTGCCCAACTTTAAAAGCATAAATCCTTTGTTTGATTAGGCTTGTGGTGCAGTAAGTTCATGTTTATGTTTAGTATACAAAATACAGCATTTCTAGCCTTATTTTATTTTACACTTTCCTTGCCCTTTAAAGGATAAGGTAAGAGTAAAATTAATTAAGCTTTATCACAAAGGTCTATATAAATACACCAGTAAACCCTCAAAGTAATGTAAGTCCTCTGTCAAAAGAAACACAGTATTTCTTTCCTTCTATTGTGTACACATGGGCTTTTGTATCAGACTTCCTGTTCTCAGCATAAACCTCCAGGGCTAAAGTATGCTCAGTTTGCTCCTTTCTCCCTCCTCCCCTCCCTTTACCCCCTTCCCTTCTCCCCTCCTTACTGTAATCTGAGCACTAGAAGTCAGCAGGGAGAAACTCAGACTGGAAGTGATGTCACAACAAGCTAATATGGCAACTGCTATCCTACAGAAACAGAGATAGCTTCTAGAGCTGTTTACTCAAGTATGGTAAAGTATTCTGAAGACTAAATATAGTCTTATAGCTTACACTATTGTGGCTAATCTGTTGGCAATCAACTGCTTTGGTAGCTTTCTTTTCCTTTAAGTTATGAAGAACTGATCCAAAACAAAAATGCAAGCACGTGTCGTATGACACAAAATGCGTTAGGACGTTTTAACCTAACTAATAAAGCCAGCTTTTATCTACATGGTGGCAGAAGGAGTGCTTGCATTTTTGTTTTGGTTCCTTTCAGCACTACATCCCCAACTACAGGTTTAGGGCAAAGGACCCATGCCAATGATGTGAGATGCTGAGTGCATTATCTCTTTACATTTTTTTGAAGTTTATTAAAGTTTAGCAGTGCCAGCAGACCCATAAATGGAGGATATGTGGTTATTACATACACCAGGATCAACTGGACTGTCTGGTGTTATACATCTGGCTAAAGAATTAATTTGGTCAGCATTTTAGTTAACTACATCAGAGTGATATTTAGAATTGAGCAGCACTTGATTGATGTGTTTCTGTTAAGATAAGATCCGATTTATGGATAACAGGTCCCATACCTGTAGTATTTTTGAAAACTATTAAGCCCAATGCACCAATGTGATTTTGCACTTTAGTTGGCCTTCAAATGAAGGTTAGATAACATTAAAAAAGTAAGGTACACTAGGCAAGTTGGGTCCAAAACACTGCGTCTTGTTTTTGACGTGGGCGTCCGTTTTTGGCGCCCATTGCCGGTGTCGAAAAAACGGACGAAAAGATGTCTGTTTTGTCGATGCCGGCAATGGGCGTCGGCGGCAAAAAAATGGGTGCCGGTCTCCGTTTTTTTACGCCAGAAATGGCCGCCGGTGTCAAAAACGGATGCCTGCGTCAAAAACGAGACGCCGGCACCGGCATTTCGTGAATTTATTCACCTGCTGCGAATCGTGGGAATTTGCCGTGAATTCGTCGCAGGCAAATAAATTTGCCCATCACTACTGATGCATAATGCTGCACAAAAAAACAACCCATCCGGCATATCTATATTTTTAGCATTTCTTAACCAAGACCATAGTTTCTATTGTTAAATAAAATAGTGATTAGGGCACATCCATGCTACCCTGCTGCCTATTTTGTAGACATGGGCATAACATAAAATCATGTAGAATGTGCTCTGGTCAGAATCAAACCCAACACTCCAGCCGTACAAAGCAGCAATGTAAACCTCTACCATGAAGTGAAGTTTAGTAGTAAAAATTGCAACTCCTAGCCCATTATTGATAATATTTGACAATAATAAGCAGAACACTGACCAAACAGCAAGAAACCCCAAGAAAAGAGTAAGCTGAAACCTAATATAGAGAAATCCTGCATCTCAAGCCCCATCAGTATTCTGCCAAAGTGTATATATCTATAAATGTTATAAATGTAACAACATGATATTTCATATAATAGCAACTTGTATCTTAGGCATTAATTTTCTTCCAACTTTGTGTTCTGAATACACAGCTATTTATCACATTTATTGCAAATGTGCAAAAAATAAATGAAGCTGTCATTTTGTTTGACAGTCATAACACTGGTTTATAATGATTTATTTGCCTCATATTTCATTTCTTCTAGTAGGAATATTCAGTGACTGGAGACCGGGAAGATAATTAATTATACAAGGATCTGTGATATTCAGTATCTTTGTCAAAAGTCATGAAACTAATAGTTGTACTATGTGCAAAAAATGAGTCTTTTATGGATTTTTAATAGGGTTAGCAAACTATGTGTGTTGTGAGCCAGATATAAAGTTTTGATGCATTTTCATGTCACCTGGAGTTCGTGGTGGGGGGAAACAAGACAGACTTTGGAAAATTCATTATGTTTCTAGACCTAGTTCAGGGTCTGTAATCTTTAAATAAAAATTCAAGTTGTTGCACCCACACTCATGCTTGTTAAAGCTGGCCATAGATGCAAACATTGGTGACATTGCCAAACAAGTGGATCTTTCCCTGATATGCCACTAACTGGCAGGGCAACATCGGGGTAATACGAACGTTGGCCCTATGGCCAAACAATCAGATTACGAGAAACGCAATGGACTTCTTACGATGAAAATCTTCCCAGATCGATATCGTGTCTAGATAATGGTCGTGAAGACCCATCGGAAGCCCCTATAAACTTGCAGATAAGCTGTCAAATTGGTCTAAACTAACATCGGCAGTTTTATCTGCCCATGTTTGGGCAGCTTTAGCCAGCTCACCAAATCAGTAGATTCATTGAGCCAAATTGGGTGAATTCAAGCTTTTGTGAATGGTAAACTTTTTTGGAAATATTTGCTATTATTTCAATTAGAAGAAAGCTACCACAGAAGTGATGGACGAATTTCTTCACCTGCGGCGAACTCACTGAGAATTCCCGTGATTTTCCGCTGATTTGGATGCGGGCATTTGTTTTTGGACACCAGTGCCTATTGCCAGCATCCATAAAATGGATGCAGGCATCCATAAACAGATGCCGGCAATGGACGCCCGTGTCCAAAAATGGGACGCGGCGGCATTTCGCAAATTTTTTGCCGTTTTGCACATTTCTCTAGAAATTCGTGAAAAATTTGGCAAAGCGAAATGCAGCCGATTCGCCCATCACTATACAACAGCATTTCATTGCTAATAGATTAGCCACAATAGTGCAAGATAGAATATTATATTTATTCTGCAGAATGCTTTACCATACCATAGCTTTAGAAGCTGTCTCTGTTTGCTTAGGATAGCAGCTGCCATATTAGCTTGTGTGGTATCACTTCCTGCCTGACTCTCTCCCTGTTCACTCATAGTTCTGGGTTCAGATTACAGCAGGGAGGGGAGGAGGGAGAGGAAGAAAGGAGCAAACTGAGCATGCTCAAGCCCTAGCCCTGGAGATTTATGCTGAAAACAAGAAGCCTGATACTGTACATAATGTGTACATAATAGAATGAAAGAAACGCTGTGTTTCTTTTGGCAGAGGACTCAGAGCAGTATTACTTTGAGGGTTTATTGGTGTATTAATATAGACCTTTCTGATAAAGCTTACTTAATTTTTGCCTTTCCTTCTTCTTTAAGTGTAGAAGGAAAGCAGCATACTTATACAAAACCCCTGCACTACAATGCAGCCCCAAACTACCTAAACCCATAAAGATCTTTTTATAAACACTTAATGAGATTTCAGATTTTTGGATCATTCTCTTTAAAATTGTTTCAGTGCCATGAAGAAGTTTCTTCTAGCAGTATTATATTTTATTACTTTCAGATCCAGGTACGCCTGCTCCCCATTTGTCCTCAGTCCTAGTTCATGAGTTCCACCATTTTGGAGCCAGTGAATCAGTTCTGTTTATGATAGTCCCCTGTCCATTTAAGACAACAGTTTGTTTTACAGATTCTCATATTTCTACATTTATCTTAGCAGTTCCAGGTTGACCTTGGTGACTGCAGAACGCATTGTTCCCATGACGTCATGCGCGGCCTGTTCCATGTCTCCATGTGTTATTTTCAGAGCTAACTTTTTTTTAACTCGGAACATGATTTATGGATTCCTTTTTCCTCCCATACATTTTATCCTGCTGCAGTATGTTTAACACTTGTCACAGATGTTTTATAAGTGTGATATATCCTCATCTTTCTGC
>CM044435.1:115043175-115077310 GCA_024363595.1 Xenopus borealis
AGGGGGCCCTGACAATTTTGTTGTGCGGGGCCCCGTGATTTCTAATGGCGGCCCTGGGTCCAGGTATTAGAAATTGATTAGGAATTGATTCCATGCAGGACTCTATTGCCAATCATTTTCACTCATGAGCCACATTCAAATGTGTAACACAAGCATGAAAATAATTTCAGGGGGGTACTATTTTGTAAACCCTTTGTGGAATGACTGCCTACAGGAGATTCTGTTTGACAGTGCACCTGGTTTTTATGCAACTAAAACTTTTCTCTATGTCAGGAATTTAAAAATAAGTACCTGATTTGAGGCCACTGGGAGTAACATCCAAGGGGTTTGTGAGCAAATTGTCGCTCATGAGCCATTGTTTGGGGAACACTCTTAGGTATACACACAACAAGGTTAATCGGGGAAAGAGTATGTGGAGGAATCCAACATGTTTTTAGGGAGAACAATCAATCTCTAAGTATGTCTCATGTCAGAACAGAACCCAGAAACACAGGGCTGTAGAGCAGCAGTGCCATCCATTGCAATATTAGGTTGGTACACATGGCAGAAAAAAATTCATTGCTTTGCTCATTCTCAGAAGATAACTTATCTGATCTAAGTTTTGGGAACTTCACACCATTCATTGGGCAGAAATAGCTTTAAAACGTTGATTTGAAGGCAACCATCAAGGTCTTAGACTTGTTTGTTGGGTCTGGTGGGTCCTGGGGTTCAGTCCTGATAAGAGAACTACTTGGAGCTTGATTATTCTCCCCATGTTCAAGCATTATGGAACAACAAGAGACACAGTGATGGATCAGTACAAAGCCATAGACCGATGATTGAGAAACACTGACCAAAGGGATATTGCATGTGGAACTTATGGTACATGGTAGTGACAAGCAATTTTTTTCACCAGGCATGGATTCGTGGAAAGATTACACACTTTGCCATTTGCAAATTTTTTGCAGAACTGCGGTAAGTATCCACTGTGAAAAAAGTCGCCAAGACAAAATTATCGGTGAGACAGAAAAGTCTCCATAAGAAAAAATGCCCATTGACTTTAACACATATGGCAAAAAAAAGTCACTGAGACAAAAAATTGCCACAAGAAAAAGTGACCATTTGCTTAAAGGCATTTGAAATGAAAAAAATTGTCTCTTGTTTGACACCTATTACCTGTTTTGGGAATTTTTCACCATTCTGCGAATTTTCTGCAGTTTTGCAGATTGACAGATTCGCTCATCACTAGTACATGGTACTTAAATGATAAGTGAGGATAACAATAACACAACATACTGTTCCAGACATTCAGAGATGGTTTCACAAAAAAGAAAATCTTAAACAGCTGCTATTTTGAGGGGAGTATCTAGAAGAGTGAATAGGAAAATCACACCCTACCTAAATCTGTGTCCTCACAAAGGACCGCAAAGAGGTGGTCAAAACTCTAGCACTACAAAATAGGCTGGCGCTATAGAAATACATGTTAATAAAGTAAATCTTTAAATATGTGAATGTAAAATTGATGAAGGTACTATTCTAAGCACTTTTGCAATGTACATACATTATTTTTTTATTTATTATAGATATTAAGGCATACAAATACTGTTATTATGAATGAATTTGTTACAACAGTGCCACCTGCTGGTCATTTTCTGACCAGTCTGACCACCAAGTAGTGAAGGAAGTTGTCAGGAGAAAGAAAGAGGCTGCTCTGATGCTCTTCTGCTTAGGCACAAAAAAAATAGAAACCTTTCTCACATCTTTCCTAAACTGAAGAACATCAGAGCAGTATCTTTCTTTCTCCTGACAACTTCCTTGACTACTTGTTGGTCAGAATGGTTGTAAACTGACCAGCAGCTGGCGCTGTTGTAACAAAATTCATATTAACAGTATATGTATCCTTTAATATCTTGCAATAAATAAATAAATAATGAATGAACATTGCAATTCAGCAATTTTACATTCATTCAGGTTTACTTATCCTTTAAAGTACAATAATGATCAGCATTCAGCAATAATATTTACTAATTGTTATGTATAAAATGTAAGTCACTTGCAAGGATTTGCTGGTAAAAAGCAACCGTGGTGTGCAGCAAAAACAGAATGTCATGTAGACGTTGAGAATATGAATTGCTAGCTGCCTGCAGAATCACAGCTTCCAACAACTGAAGATATATAGAAGGAAATTTCAGGCAAAGGGATCTGCTGACAGTTTTATTTACTTCTCTTGTGCAAATGAGCCTCAGAATAGTAATGACATGGAAGGAAATTGCTGTATACAAGGAATCACTTAGTAGATGCAAGACAGCTTGCTCTGAAAAGATTGATTTACAATAGAATGTGATGAGAACTGGTGTACAGATTTACAGGTAGGCAAAAAAACCCTTTTAACCCTCTTTTCTATTATAGGAAACACTCCTCCAATCGAGACCACACAATAAATACCGTTGCAAGAGGAAAATATTTCCCTAGATACCAATTAATGATGCCATTTTCATTGATAATTATATCCCCACAATTCATGCACAGCGGTGATAAGCAGGCCTTATAGGTTTTAACCATGTTTCTATTGCTCCGCTGCCCTGTTGGATTGCATAAAAATTGCTGGATGCTGTTGGATGAATCATCTGAACATGTTTTATCACAGAGGAAACATGCACAATATTATTTTATGGCACCTGCTCACTCACTGAAATGGTATTTGCTCCAGTACTGTTCCTGCCTCTGCATCAAAACCCATGGGTAATCGTTGCCTTATATTATATCAATGTTATAACGTAAAAGCAAACTGTTAAGTCTTTTCCCAATTCTTACTCTAGTTCCTTAATGGGTAAAGCTATGAATTCACTGCTAACATTCCTGCAAGTTTTCAGTTTTTTTTATTGGATGCATCCTAATGAGTTGACAGTAGGTAATAGCATCGTAGGGCTGATTTTGGTCACATAGCCAACTAGCGAAACACAGCTCCATTGATCTTCCTAGTGATAGATGAGTCTTGCTTAGAAGATCTATGCATGTCAAGGGTGTCACTGCTGCTGCTCATTTGTATCTTGCACATTATTTCCCTCTCATTACAGTGGGAAAGTCACCCTGTATGATGCTGTTACAGCCCTATAAAATTTCAGCCATAGCAGATTGCAGAACCTTTACAACGAAGAATATTAGTGCTGTCCACTTTCTAGATCATATATCCTTTGGAGATCAAGCTGTATTAAAATAGTCATACCAGGCGATGAAGTGTACGGCAGCCTTAGGTGGGCCTGTGAGGGTTATAAACATTCTGATTTCTTCCCATTTTTGTTGTGAAATGCGATAAAATGTAAAACGGACATTTTGTGGATACTGTCCATGTGACCATGTTTGCATTCATAAAAAACACTAGCGTTCATGTAGGGTATTTTATTAGCTTTGCTTTTGTCTGTCTTGGCAGTACAGGTATGGGGCCTGTTATCTAGAAAGCTCAGAATTACAGGATCGCCATCTCCCATAGGCTCCATTCTAATCAGATAACTTTGTATGTGGTCCAAACTAAGAAATAATTAATTCTTAGTGGAATCAAAACAATCCTGTTGGACTTTGTTAAATTATTTTTAGTAGACTGAAAGTATGCAAATTACTGAAAACCCTAGGTCCCAAACATTGTGCATATCAGTCCCATACCTGTAGTGCAATCATGTCCCTGGAACAAGGAACAACTGTGCCTTTAATTGCCTATTCATATTCTTTCTGAGCTATCACTTTATTCTCATTGCTGTCACAGACACATACAAATTCTTCACAGTCCCCAGACTACAGAATATTGACAGGGTGCCGAATAAAATTGAGCTGCTTTGTTTTATCCACTGGGGTGATCGTTCTGTCAGTGCTCACTGAAAGCCATCAATTCCTCTATAGTTGGGCTTCAGATTGCAGCAGTTTGTTGACCCTTAAGTCCCTGTTTCATCTATACTCAGGTGCTTGTATTGACAATGGTATCGACAAGTCTTTCACTGGACGGAGAGGGAGGATTGAGAAGGCCACTGAGAACATTGCAAGGCTGAAAGGGTATTTTATTGACAGAGTATGTTTTCAGCAGACCTTGGGATAAAGGAGTTAATGATTTAGAAAAAGTTATACATGCAACGAAGGAACAACACAATATCATACTGCAAGGCTCTTTTGCCTGAATCAAACTTTGCACCTGTTATTACATATATGGCCCTCTGTTGTCCTTGTAGTGTATGCTGAGCTATCTCATAGACATTTACACATCATGAAACATGGTTGGCTGTAGGATTAGGTTATAAATATACTGATATAATGTTTTGGTTGGGAAAGTGGACAATTTTGATGGAAAGGAACAAAGAGATGACTCATTGACTTTGAGTTCCTAGCCTAGGGAGGACCTTTCCAGAAAATGTCTTTGGTAAAATTAGAAACGGCCTTCTGTTTGCTGTTGAAGATGTCCAGCCTGTGACCTTTCAAGTGTTGTTGGTGTTCTGATGACCTATGAACGCTATGGTGTTTTTAGGAGCAATCATTTGTATTTCCTTGATTTACACAGTTATTTTCTTTTCCAACTTTTAACTGTGGATCAGAGATATGTTTCGATCGTTCGAATCGTACAAATTTTTCAGAGGCTCGAAGGAAAAAGTACGATTTTTTCGTGAAATCGAACGATCAGTATCCGTATCAGTATCCGATCGTAGGAATTCATCGAGAAATTGAATATCGAGCAAAATGATAGCCTAAAACTATTCGATATTCGAATGCTTATCGAATTTCGAATAGATTCATAGGATTTTGGGTGAATAATAGTAAATTTGCCCCTAAGTTTGCCCAGGAGCAGTAACCTTTAACAACCAATCAGTTGTTTGCTTTTAAACAGATGACCAGTAAATGCTACCTGCTGATTGGTCACCATGGGTTACTGCTCTTGGGCAAACTTAGTGACTTGTATTACATAACCCCTTTATCCTCAGCACTGGGCTCAACAGATGGGCATGCCAGTAGGTTGTGGCAACTTGTTATCAATACAGACTAGATCTCAAGTGAACTGCCAATGCTATAACTTGCAACACACATACAGAACTAAGCCTTTCCCTGCATTGTATAAGGTAGTCTGTGCCTATGACAATACCCAGATATAAGTCCTGCACAGAATGTTTTTTTTTTTTTTACATTTATTTATGGATGTTTTGTCCACTACCCACACATTAGCAGCAATTTTGTGCAGTATCATCTCAACCACATTGTTTATTGCAGTTGTCAGAAATATCAACTCTAAAGCTGATTGTTCTGCAAATGCACTGATCCTAAGGGATATCTATTTACGATGCAGGAAGTAATTGTCTCAAGGATACGATGACCTTGCTATTTGTACAACTGCATTATTTTAGAACAATATAAATAGGGAGACTTGCTCTTCGGCCTTGCATAATTTCTATACGCATATGGTTTTATCTACAGCTACCAGGCACACTATTTGGCTATTGTTGTAAAATACACAAGAGCCATGAATTTCCTGTAAATTATATCCTTATAAACAGGGCCGCTTCAGCCATGAGGTAAGGTGAGACCCTTGCCTCAGGAGGCATGGAGCGGCCTGTTACCAGGGACAGCAAAAAACCGCCTCTGGTAACTTTAAGAGACGAATTTCCGTTTTTTAAAACGGAAATTAGTCTCTTATAGTACAGCAAGCGCAATAGCCCTCTTCCACCTGCTCCGACGCTATAAATTAGAAGTGTGGGGGGGGGGCATCAGCCCCTGAAACACCCCTGCTTATAAACGGTGCTTAGTGAGGTCATCGGTTATAATCGGAGCTTATTGATGTCATTTCTGTCATTGCAATAAATAAAGTACCCCCTGTTGCAAAATATGAGGATAGTAGAAGTCACCTTGGAGTTTCATGACTTGTATAAAAACGCTTGGCCTTATGCTTTTATATGGTCATGGAACACCTCACTAATGCATACTATCCTTATATTTTACAATAGGGGTTACTTTCTTCATTATATATTCGCATATATATTATTGCTATAACCCAAACCTTGGTGAGCCATTGACTTCCAGGCTCTTGTTTTGAATATTAAAACATTCACAACGTATTTGTCTTTGTTTTTATCAACCTGTTTGCTATCAATTGAACTGATAGATGGTTATTTGCTGTAATACTCATTATTAGTGTATATGTATATCGTTTGTGTAAGTGGAAAGCTAGAAATCGGTCTCTGGAGAGGAACCTGCTTAACTGGAAATGCAGAGTAGGTAGCAGAGCAGGTATTGACTTCTGCTGAGAGAATACTAGGATGGATTGTCCTTAAAGGTAAATATTGAGTTTGGCTCTGCTAAGGTCAATGTTTAGCTTCTGGCTCCATAAATCATGGTGATTGGCTGTACAGGATCAATATTTGCTGACTGCTGACTTCACAAGCATGCCCCTGCAGTAGCAAAAAACACAGTGAGGTGTTACTACAAATGAGGGTGGGGTAGAAGAGTTGGCATTTAGGGTGCACGGAAAGGCTAAAGCAGAATAAACTGGTGTGGCGTGCAAGAAAACACAGAGGTAGTAACAGCTTGGAAATAAACTTCAAGGGCAGTTTCCCATGTTCTAATGCTGTGCAAAGTGAACACATCACTCAAACAGAAATGAATTTGTGCTCCCATGTCTACAAACAGATTTGTATGAAGTAAAAGTGAGGTCAGCTTTGACTCCCTGTTAGACGTATTCCACTCTGTGTAGCACTAAATGAAGTCAAATGGAAGTTCTACATTACATTATTGTACAGCTTCTAGCTTGCTTGTTTGCAGCAGTTGTAACAGTTTTGGCCCAACTCCATGCAAAAAGAGAAGTCTGTAGGGTTTTGCTGAGATGACTCGACTGCAGCTCGACTGCCCTACACAGAGCCCTGAACTTAACCCAAATGTTCACATGTGGGTTGGACTGGGTTGCTTAATGCAAGCTAGGCCTGATCTCCATCATCAGTGTCCACACACACTAATGGTTTGTGGCTAAATGGAAGCAAATGCCCTCATGTTTCAATATCTAATGAGAAGCCTTTCCAGAACAGCAAAGGGAGGGCCAGCTATGTATTAGTACCCTTAGTTTGGGAATGAGATGTTGGGTATTTTTGGTCACAGATTGCATCTGCCAGGAAAATCTCTTCAAGAGAGAATTTTACAATTTTAACTATAAAACGTTCCTTTTACACCATTAAAATGAAAATATTTGTACAAAGTAATCATTTCCCCCAAGCGTCTCTTCTCCATTGAAAACAATTCCAGTTTATTCACACCAAAGTTCCTTGGATGTTTCCATTGTACATTATTTATGTTGGAATACAAAAATTAAGATTATAAAGACTGCAGGTCTTCTGAAATATAGGGTCTGAAATTCAGTCTTTGCTGTAAATGCGAAAACAGAGCTTTTCAGACATTTCTTACGTGAGAGAGTGAGGTAAGAAATTGGAACAGAATTAAGGAAGTAAAATATGTTTGCTATAGCCAGTGGAAAAATATCTAAGTATGATTAGATCATTCTTTGTGCCCAGTCATTGAAGCATCTGGACTGTGTAGAAAGGAATGAGAGGAAGAGATCATTGAGGTGGGACTTGAAAGATGCACATATTACCAGTGCTCGCTTCTATTGCAGGCTGATATGTTGAACTAACATTATAGGAAATAAAGCCCATACTGTATAATCCAACTACAATACAACCTAGATCATACTCATCCCTCTCCTTGGCAAGTAGACAGTGATTCTCTCATATGCTGGAGTACAAGGAGCAAACAACTGGTTCCTTTATCACTGTCTCCGCTCATACCTGAAGTGACAGATATATTATTGAAGGCTAAACCAGTTTTGGTTTCGCGTAGATAATTAAAAACCATTCCTGAAAATTGCTGTTCCTCAGCAACAGAATAAATAAATAAAAGAGCTGTGTATGATCCATAATTTTCACTCCTAACTCAATTGCCCAGCTTGGAAAGTGATTTACTCCTAGTTCTGCTCAATACTTTTCAGCTTTATTTAATGTAACAGTTATGGCACATAAAAACTTTATTGGAAATCCTTTGGGAGTGTGATTGAGCAGGAAACAGTCATTGCTAATAACATTAGAACAGCAGAGAGAGAGGATCTATCACAGCTCGGTCTCACACTGACCTTTTATGGACGCACTGATGAAAGGTTCCTTTAGAGAGTATTTCCATTTTGTTATTGACTGTAGAATGCTAGCTGCAGGCATGTTAGAATTTTAGTACTGGCATCTGGATTAGGGCATCAGTGTATTGGAAGGCTACTGCCCTTCTCTGCTCATGAGCGATAAGTGGTTTTACCTGTGCCAGTGAGCTTCCCATTTTCCAGGCACCAAAATACAAGATCTCTTATCTTTGAGTTAAGCGCTCATATTGAATGCATGCAAATATTATATCATAGCCAAATCTATCACAATATTTCTTTGGTTGTATTATTTGTTCCATATTCCTCCATCTAATGGTCTAGCTGTGTACTCATCTTATATCTCCATGTGTATCTCGACAACCAGCTGATCCCCTTCATTAACATACTTCCTCCATACATATTTTTCCCATGACCCATATGCCACATTTTACCTCTTCCGCTTTGTCATTCCACAAGCTCAAATAAAGAGCATATTCCAAGCCATCACATTCACTCATTTCCTGAGGCTTATTCACATACAGTACCAAGAAAGTAGACTTCATCAGTTGTACATATTTGATTTTTGATATTTTCTCCAGTGTTATTCAGTTCCTAGACATTTAACTTTATTCATTTGCTCATATTTCCCAGTTGTATAGGTAATTCCAAGTTGAAGTTCCTAAGCCTGACTCTCTGACACTCTGACTTTACCAACCTGACTGTCCCATCTCAGCCTGTTAGTTACAGTTTGTAATGCTAATGGACTCCTGCTGCACAAAATATGGCAGCCCCCCTCATACAGGAACATGGGGGGATCAGACAGGTTATGTAAAAGAATCATGCAAATACTTTATGGAAAATTTAGAAGTAGCTTTCAAAACCAATATTATAATAGATGTAAAAAAGAGTTTAATTTCAGGTATCAGTATCTCTTTAATGAAATGAAACATTAGATACAAAGTGGATGGATGTTCTAAATATACTATAGGTGCCTCCTATTAAAGGTAATCATAGATAGCATAAAATGGAACCTACCTGCAAATATATTTTTTCTCTAAGGTATTTAAATGGGGGGTGCTAGAATGTCTCCACTGGAGTCAGGTGGCCTCCATGACTCTTAAAACAGAGGCTGCATCAAAATCTTGCATCATTGTAGTCAATAGTCTTGGGTGGGAGGCTCCAGTTAAGATGGAGTCTAAGGAAGGAGGCCTATGAAAAAAGTCCAAGCCTGAATAAGTGGACATTTTAAATGAGTGTGTTAGATGTTGCGTGTAGGTTCTCTAGGAGCACACGATAGTGAGGCTTGTTTGTGAGTATTCTCTGTTAGTACCATGGGTGCGAAATCTGCTATTATACTGTAGGGATTCAAATATATACATGTATGGTAAAGAACAGTTCCCTTTAGGCTAAAGACATGCCATGTTACAGCTGTTACTAGAACTCAAATGTCATCTTATGTGATACCAGTAAACACTTCTTCGAAAACTTATAAAAGCAATAGGCCCAAATTATCAGAGGGGGACAAACACCACAGATATCTTACTAAGAAGTATTTTGTGTATGTTCAGCAAACAGGTCTAGACAATACTACTCCTTGTACTACAATATCTGAACAAAACAACATCAAGGGTATGCATTAACTAGTGAAACTTGTACTTATTTTATTTCTACTACTTATTTAATCATATCTGAATTTCATAACAGAGACAGTGATCATGACTTCTTTCAACTTTCAACAAGGACGCTTGTTCTATGGTCGGAGCTAAAATCCCAATGGAAGTCAACAGGTGGTATCTGTTCCACCCTATCTTCAACCAAGCACATTGGATGGGAAGGAGAAGACTGAGCTGCAGCGGTAGGGAGTTAAGTCTGTGTCATCCATATTAATTGTCCTACATATCAGGAATCCACTGTTATTTTAGAAGCAACAATCACATTAACCACAGTTTGAGACTAATGTATGCATTCATAAAGTTCAATAGCGATTCTAGAGAACAAACTCTTAAACTCTTATTTAGTCTAATAAATGTTATTATCATCATCCCACTGATTTCCTATTTTAATAAGCACATTTTACTTATAGTGTTCTGCAAAGGAAAGTCTTGGCCTTCATGACAATTTTCTCATGTAGTTAAGTTGCAGAACTGTTTCCAAAATGGTGAGTCGTTCAAGTTTGGGAGATGCTTCATTTATTCCGAAACACAACATTATTGATAGCCTTTTAACTTGCTTTAATGCTCTTTCTCTTGTTTTACCACAAGAAAACCTATTGTGTATGTATAAAACATCACTGGCCGTGTCTGCTATGGAATAACTTACAGCGCTACAAAATATGTTGGTGCTATAGAAATACATGTTATTATTATAATAATAATATTAATAATAATAACTTCAGTCACCTCATATTCTTTTTTTATGCGTAAGAGATAACAAAGAAAAAGAACTACGAATTAAAGAGGCTGTGCACCTTTGCGTTACCTTTTAGTGTGCTGTAAAGAGTGATATTTTGAGACCATTATATATGTGGTTTTTTAGTTAATTAGCTTTTTATTTAGGAGCTCTCCAGTTCAACCATCTATTTGCTAGGGTCCAAATGACCCTAGCAACAATGCATGGTTGGAATAAGAGACTGGAATATGAATGTTAGAGGGTCTGAATAGAAAGATGAGTACTAAAAAAAGCAATAACAATAATTTGTAGCCTTACAAAGTATTTGTTTTTTAGATGCTGCCAGTGACCCCCATTTGAAAGAAGAAGAATGTAAGTAATTGAAAACCTATAAAAAAAAAGAACAAAATGAAGGTCGATGGAAAAGTTGTTGACAATATATATATCCATATAAAATTCTAAAAATTATCTTAAAGGTGAGCTACCACTTTAACCCCCATATGTAATAAAAGGCACCGAGTTTCCTCAAGGGCCCCCACCCAGCAGCAAAGTTCCCTCCAGTCCCCCCAGTCTAAACTCCCCTCCAGCCCCCCTCCTCTAGTACATTTTGCTCTACACAGCCACAACTGGGGCCAGGGCGAGGGGTTTGGGGCAGCGGCTGAGTAGATCTGGGCACACAAGAGCCAAGACCAATTTTTTTCTCAGATGTCCTGCATGCCCACTCTGACCCTGTCTCCAAATCTTTACAATATTTTAGTTAATTACAGTAATGTCTATTTGAGCAGCAGTGGTGGACACTACAGGGCTGTACAGATCTCAGTACTATACCAGTTTGTAGAATATGGCCTGAGATATCACAAATTCTACATTTTTCTTTAAACGCATATATTTGAAGGAGCTCTGACTCAAAACGTGTTCATAAATGTTGAGACACAGAATCAACAAGCAACAAAATTCAAGAACGAGGAAAAAAAATAAGATTGGAAAAGTGAGTTTTATTGATCGGCTGAATGAGATTGATCTCACAGTAACCGCACAGCCAGAAAACCACATATTTTTGGATAACGTTGATGAATAGATCTTTCCAAGCGTAGAAAAACTCAGCTTAGCTTGCTTGACTGATGGGGTTTTGCTGTTCTGGTTGGGTTCTTGCTTCTTACTTTAACCCTTGCCCTGCTGGAAAGGTGAAAAAAAAACACAAACAGGAATGGTTGGAGAGTGGTAAAAGGCCAGACTGTGATTAATGTGCAGTAGAGGCTGGAAGAAACCTGCAACTGATGGGTGCAAAGATAGTTGGCAGTGTGGGAGTGAAGGTCAATTGAGTGTTAGGAAAATCTGTATTAAATAAAATATTTGTTCTGGAGGCCTTTACTACACGCAAAGGTGGCACATCATAGAACAACTGTCCCATGAAACTGGGAAATAACCAAGCTCTGAAAACTCAATGGGAAGGAGAGGGCCATTCATCATTCTGTTTGCTGTAATTTGGAGAGGTAATGTTGAAGTGAAAGGAGCAATATTTTATTTTAGAGCTTTTTTATGTTGGTATTTTTCTAAGATTAGAGTTGCATTTAAGATTGATCTGAATAGCCAAATTATCTGAAGTATTCCTGCGTGAATTGCATCCTTCCATAAATACCATGTTACCAACTGGCAGTGTGAAAAGATGTTGCAACAACTTTAGTTGTGGTTACTGCGTTTCCTGCATGGCTTCTGAGAGTTGGGTCATGGCTTGGGAGAATCTGTTTTAAAAGATCTGTACAAATTGGATTTATGTTATTTACCAGTAAAGGGAAATGATATACCCTACACCCTCATTTGTGTAAATAGTGGATAAACACTATCTGAACTTGAAAACCATGTTAATCTGTCTGTAATCACAGATACCAGTTCCCTGCCCTGATAGGCTTACAGTGTAATAACGTTCTATTTGGATTTTATCAAACAGTTTGATACAGTGCCCCATAAATGTATTTTTTCTAAGCTAATGTCTTCTGGTCTTGGTAAAATTTTTGTACATGGAAAGGAAACTGGCTACAGGATCCAGTACAGAGGGTGGTTGTCAATGTTACATTCTCTACTTAAAGTAAGGTTCTTGGTGGGAATCCACAGGGGTTCTGTATTGGGTCCACTTTTATTTAATTTATTCATGAATGACTTATGTATTCATTAATGTCTTAGGGGAGGGTATAGTAAGTATCAGTTGTTGTCCTCGGCTACCAAACACAACATCAGTTTTTGCAGATGACTCAAAATTATCCAGTCCAATTAATTCCATCAGAGATGCGGCATCCGTGCAACAAGATCTTGACAAATGGGAATTTGATGCAGCTAAGTAGCAAATGAGATTCAATGTTGATAAATGTAAAGTCATGCACCTGGGATGTAAAAATATCCAAGCCACTTATACCCTTAATGGGACTGCACTAGGGAAATCCATTATGGAAAAGAACCTTGGAATCCTTGTAGATAATAATCTTGGCTGTAGCAAGCAATGCCAGTCAGCAGCTTCAAAGGCAAATGATGTCTTGAGTAAGTGAATCTCCAATGCTTTATTTACCAGTGTATCCTTCCAGAAGACACCAAGGCATCCATTCTGATTAGAAGAAAAGAGGTTCCATCATAATATTCGGAAAGGGTTTTTACAATGAGAGCTGTAAAGTTGTTTAATTTTCTCTCTGAATCCATCATACTGGCTGATACATTAGACACAAGAAGGGGTTGGATGGCTTTGTAGAAAAGGAAAAAAGCAGGAGGAAAAAAAAGAGGAAATTCTTTCCACCTCAGGGGCAAATTGGAAAAGCTTTAAATTAAATTGTTTGCCTTCCTCTGGATCAACTAGCAGGCAGGTTTACATAGACATAAAAGGTTGAACTCAATGGACTTGTGTCTTTTTTCAGCCTACGTTACTATGTCACTATTTAAAGCAACCCCTCGCACACCTCGTTCCATAGTGTAATGATGGATTTTTTTAAGTCCCTCTGCTTTCCAGAGTGATACATGGATTCTCTGGAAAGTAGAGGGATTTTGAGTCCCAGAATTCATCAATCCCAATGAAACATGATGAAGAAGTGCTTGAATTATTCTATGAGCTTAAAGGGTGGGGAAAGTGCTCATATGAGCAGGGCCACCATTAGAAATCACTGGGCACAACACAACAAAGTTTTCTGGGCCCCCTTGTCCCCACCCCAGCATGACCCAAAGCCTCACCCCAGATCCCACACCACATTAAAAAAGCCAGATATTTATCCAAGCTAAAACACCCCCCAACAAGTTAAAAAAATTAATTGGTGGCCAGCACCCCTTTCACAAATTATAAAAAAAATGTTGGTTGCCTGGACCCCCCACAGGTTAAAATAAGTAATTGGTGGCCAGGGAACCCTTAAGTAAAAAAAAACGTTGGTGGCCAAGGCCCCCCGTAAGTTAAAAAAAAAAACATTGGTGGCTAGGACAAACCAAAAGTCAGTCAGATCCTCTTGAGAAAGAGAATAGCAAAGGAGAGACAGATGCCGCTTTCACCAGCTGTTTTGTTGTCCTCTCACCATTACATAATGCCTAATTACATGTTTCTAGATTTTACACCATATTTGTCTGGTCTCCTGAAAAATGTAAAATCTACATATTTTTATGACTGAGCTCAAATATTTCACCACAGAAACGTAGAATTTGGAGGAATAACGGTTTTACTATAGAACAGAATGAATCCAGCCTCCTATTTTAACTTGCCAGGGTGAGAGGAGAATGGAATGGATTAGAGCAAAAATACGGAAGGGGGGGGGCACTGTGAACAAGGGAGCATTTTAGCCTCACTGCTCTTTTCTCGCCTCACTGGATGAAATCTGCCCTGTGCAGCTGGAGAAAACACAGGAGCACACATGGAGAACACATGGAGAAAAGGCCCCTTACATTTTTCCCTCCCATCGCCCACGTTGATTGGATGCTACAGAAGGTAGGATGCGCTTAAGGCAACGGTGCTCAATATCGATTGGTTGTCTTCTTTGGGCAGGCGAAGCGTTGCCGCATGTGATTTGTCAATGTTAGTGTTCTGGCTGTTTGCTTGACAGATCCCGATTAGGAGTAAAGAGGAGCTTTGGGTCCTTTCAGACTTTGGGTCTTTACGGCGGCGGTGGCTTTCGAATATTCACAACTTAATGGGGCCCGGCAATCCAGTAAGTATAGAACAGACGGGGCCCCCATCACGCTTCCAAGACCGCCAGGCCCGATACAGCTGTACCCGCTGTGCCCCCCTGATGGCTGCCCTGCCTATGAGTCTAAAAGAGGCAGTTAAGCATGGTGGGATAATATGTCCAAAGGCAGGTCCGGACTGAGCATTAAAATAGGCCCGGGCATTTCAGGTACACAGAGGCCCAATCAGCCCACACAGAGGCTCAAACAGCCCCCACCAGCCCACTAAATACTGACTTTCTATGGCCCCTTATAGCAGCCCTTTTGGCATTTGCCAGAATCCACAGATTGCCAGTCCGGGCCTTCCAAAGGCACCCTCACTTTGTGCGGCCTGCTACATTCTCCACCAGTTCTAAAGCGGCAAAGATCTCTACATGCCCTGGGGAAAATACAGTGCAGCTGCAGGCAGACAAAGCAGTTGCAGATGGTTATTAAAAATTGCACCAACCCCCATGAACCTTTTATTTTTATAAATGAATAGGTCTTAATTAATCACCTAAAAGAGCTGTTGCTTATAACAGAACCATAAAATGCAAAGCTGTTTTTGCTTACCTGCTTTTTCTTCTTTTGACTTTTTTTTTTCTTTCTTTTTAAGTAAGGCTATAATTTGAATGAATGACTGACCCATTGGTTGTGCAGCTGTTTTGGCCATTTCTTCCAAATATGTGTATGCTGGATCTTGTCTTCGACACTGTGAATGTTCTTACATCACACAGATCCTGGTTTTTCTCAGCTGGACAGAAAGCTCTTCAATCTTTCACAAGAGATTTTTTAGCTGGGAACCTCAACTGAGTTTAGCCGAGAGACATCTGTTTTATAACTCTGAGCAGAGCATCCACGCATTTCGCATAATCAATCACACATTAAGGACTAACACAGTGATGAATTATTTCTTTTGCTCTCTCTCTTTTTTCCCCTGCAGTCCCAAGATAGTGTGCTTTGTATTTTATTGTTGCGAAAATAGTATACACACTCTGTGTATTTTGGATAATTTCTGGAATGACCTACATGGATAATGCAGGTTTGGGTAATGGGAAAATGCAGGTTTAAAATCCCATCAAGCACAGACCACTCCAACTTCTTCTGATGGCCCTGCATAGGCTTCCGTTATGACCAGTCATTGTTGCATGTAACCAAATTTATATGCATGGCAAGCTTAACAATTTGAAAGAACAAATGGTGCAGACTGGAACATGGAGTTAGTTAATAAAAGGTGCAACATTTATTAGTGGTCTAACCACTTATAGCTAGTGATGGGCGACTCTATCTCATTTCGGCGAAAAAATTCACGAATTTCCATCGAAAATTCGGCTGTCGAAATTTTTTTGACGCGCATCGCTTCAAAAACGTGACTTGTTTAGCAAATTTTTCCACAATTTGCGAAACGAGTCACATCCAGTTTTTTTGATGCGACGCGTGTTGGTTTTTTTTATGCCAGCAAATTTTCGGCAGGCGAATTTTCGCTGGCGTTTTGCGAATTTATCCGCCGGCGGCGAATCGCAGGAATTTGCAGAGAATTCATGCCTGGCATATAAATTCGCCCATCACTACTTATAGCCAGTGTTGTAACTACCAATTGCACCCAGGCCAGCACGCCTGTAGGACATGTAGGAGCCGCAATACGCATATCCTGTTCTGTAGGGTGGGGGGATTTTCAATGGCACATGCAGTGGGTGAAAGTTTGGAGGGGGTACCTGGCGGGGAGCCAAGGTGCACATCTGTTACACCACTGCCTATAGCAACCAATGAGTAGGAAGCATTCTTCTGTTACCTGCAATTTTCTTATTAGTTTCTATGGTTACTGCAAATGGCAAACATACTTTTATCACATGGGTATAAAGGGGCTTACTGATTTGGGGTGTATTGGTCATAACTAGTGATGGGCGAATCTGCCGTTATTCGCTTCGCCGAAAAATTCACGAATTTCCAGAGAAATTTGCGAATCGGAGAAAAATTCGCGAAACGAGTCGCGGGACGCTTTTGACGCGCGTCGCGTCAACTTGGCGAAATTTCGTTGGTGATTCGCAAATTTATTCGCCAGCGGCGAATCGCGGGAATTCGCCGCGAATTCGACCCTGGTGAATAAGTTCGCCCATCACTAGTCATAACTGGTCGAGGAGACAACATTACAGATTGATAAGAAAACTTTACCTCTTTCTTGTTTTGATACGGTATCACAGGTTTGATACCTTTTATCCATAATGCTCAGGACCTGGGGTTTTCTGGATAAGGGGTATTTCAGTAATTCTGTTCTCCATGCTTTAAGTCTACTAAAAACTGCTTTAGCCATTAAATAAACCCAATAGGATTGTTTTGCTTCCATTATCTATTAATTATTATTAACATGTATTTCTACAGTGCCAACATATTTTGTAGCG
Source organism: Xenopus borealis (assembly GCA_024363595.1). Taxonomy (NCBI): domain Eukaryota; kingdom Metazoa; phylum Chordata; class Amphibia; order Anura; family Pipidae; genus Xenopus; species Xenopus borealis. Next base: position 115,060,246 of record CM044435.1, read on the forward strand.
CTGTTATTAAAGGGGTGGTTCACCTTCAAGTTAACTTTTAGTATATTGTAGAAGGGCCAATTCTAAGAAACTTTTCAGTTGGTCTTCATTATTTATTTTTCATAGTTTTTTAATGATTTGCAATTTTCTTTTGTTTCTTTGCAGCTTTCAAATGGGGGTCACTGACACCATCTAAAAACAAATGCTCTGTAAGGCTACAAATGTATTGTTATTGCCACTTTTTATTACTTATCATTCTATTCAGTCCCTCTCCTATTCATATTCCAGTCTCTTATTCAAATCAATGCAGGGTTGCTAAGGTAATTTATACCCTAGAAACCAAATTGCTGACACTGCAAACTAGAGAGCTGCTGAATAAAAAGCTAAATAACTATAAAACCACAAACAATAAAAAATGAAAACCAATTGCAAATTGTCTCAGAATATCACTCTCTACATTATACTAAAACGTTAACTCAAAGGTGAACAACCCCTTTAATTAAATCTACAAGATATATCTACACCACCTATTAGATACTGTTTTCTAATTACAGGGAAAAAGGAAATATGTTTAAAAATGTTGAATTATTTGATTGAAATTGAGTCTATGGGAGATGGCCTTCGTGTAATTTGGAACTTTCTAGATAATGGATCCCCTACCTGTAATAATATTAATAATCATCATCATGAAACTGTGATCATTTTACCACCCATTATTGTTAGTATATTGTGGCTAGAAAGTCTGCTACATGCCTACCAGGAATTTTTTTTTAGCCTGAAACAGTTGTTGGCATTGAATCTAAAGAATTTGGCCCAACAAAAAAAATTTGGTGTCAGATAAACTCCATTAACTTCAGTGCATTTGGTGCAAGGAAAAGAGTGAGAAGGAACCCTTATTTTACATTTGTCCATTAGTTGTGTTCGAAGTGACAGAATACGCTGAAGTAGACACGGAGATCGGTTGCTGGGAAACGGTCCCAAACCAATTTTATTTCGCTTTTTGATGCACATTTGTTATGTGTCACTTTGCGTTTTCCTCCCAAACATGGCCTACATGGAGAGTGGCGACTGAAAGGCTTCATAAAGAAAATAATGTAACTTTCATTTTAGAGCAATTTTCTGTAATATAGCACAAATCTGCATTTAATAACAGATGATAGCTAAAGCGTTAGATCCAACAATGGAGTTCTGAAAGGTCTGACAACCATGACTTGACATCAGGATGGATGGCTGAAAAATAAAGCAAGAGGAGTACAAAGTTCTATTATCAACAGAAGAATGGTCTGGTCCCATGTAATAGGCGGTTCTCATGTCTTTAAACGAAAACTGTCATAGCCCAAAGTCAATGTATGGTATGAACTGACATTAAAGGGGACCCGTCACCCCAAAAAAAATTCAAAATCATATTTTATCACATTAGTTAAGCCAAATGAACTTTATTTCACTATATATTTATATATTTATTATTTATATATAGTGATGGGCGAAACGGGCGCGTTTCACTTTGCCGAAAAATGTGCGAATTTCCAGAGAATTCGCGAATTTCCAGAGAAATTCGCGAATTTTTCGCCAATTCGCGAAACGAGTCGCGCGTCGTTTTCGGCGCGTGTCGCGTTGTTTTCGGCGCGTCGCGTCAAAAACGACGCGCGACTCGTTTTTGGCGGCAAATTTTTGGTGGCGAATTTTTCATGCTGTTTCGCGAATTTATTCGCCAGCGGCGAATCGTGGGAATTTGCCCCTGGCGAATAAATTCGCCCATCACTATTTATATACTGTACTTGGATCTTGTTTCCTTCAGTCTGGGAATTCATAATTATAGCAAAAAGGCAGGAGTCATTTTGTGGACACTGTTATTAAGACAAGCTTTGCATCATCTCAGAATCTTGTTTGTGCACCAGAATTGGGGGACCCGATGTCTATCCCCATGTCCTGGCTACACAATTAAATGGTTAATAGAACTGGGGGAATGTGTGGGGAGCAGTGACATCTAGGAAGTGCTCAATGGAAAGTGAAAGTAATTGTCTGCCCCGCCTCTATGCCTAAGGCATAGAGGAGTGGCAGATAATATTTGATTGACGGCTGATATTTTTTAATTAGCTTAAACCAGCTATAAATGCTTTAATTAAAAACTGAAATTGGATTTCATGTTTAATTTGAAAAGGACTTTTATTATACAGATTTTTGGGTCTGGGTGACGGGTCCACTTTAAGTGGAGAGGTTCACTGATCAAACATGTTAGCTCATGATCCTTGTAACATATGTATAGATTAAACCAACCATTAATTAGGTGAATTTGAAAACACCAGGGCTCATTTATGAAAACATTGTGCAATTTTCAAAAAAGGGTGCAAAGTGATATGAGTTTTACACTCCTGGCCTGTGGTTTGCACATGTGTGAATCCAGTGTTTTCAGAAGGACAGATGGGGAGACTTCTCCTAGCTTTCACTCCATTTAGATGAGATAAGGAACACCATTGAGCCTTTTAATTCTTGTCTATGGCAGGGGTTAAGTACAGGGCCCCCTTGTGCCCAAGAGCTCTGCTCTCTGCACCTTGAAATAGATATTTTAAAGTGTAGTACGAGGTGTAGTATGCATCAGAAATCCTGCAAGTGCAAGTGGTCTTTGGATGGGTCCTAAACAAGGCAAACTCATTAAAGCTCTTGCACTTGTGCCCACAGGGCTAATTTTTACTAAGTAGTGTCAACATTCAGTTTTTCTTCTGCGTACAGTACCTTCAATGTCAGAACAGATGAACAGTATTGCACCTTCCAGATGAGGAGGTAGTAGCTATAACACTGCCAATCAAAATTAATCATGACCTATAAGACCACCTAACCACCACTGTTATTTGTTTTTATCCTACCGGACAGGGTTTGTATTGCATTTTGTCTTATATTTTTCAGGAGCTATATTTTATTTCAGCTTCACTGTTTCATGGCTGTGATGATGGCCTTGTTAGTCATGGCCTCTTTAGCAATTTGTTTTAATGTATGTTATTTTATTGCCACCCCTTATTGGTTTGGGGCATGGTTTGGTAGATCTCATGTGGATGGTATACCTTCCCAATTAATTACAAGGATAGGACCTGTTATCCAGAATGCTTGGGACCTGGGTTTTTCCCTAGAAGGGGTCTTTCCGTAATTTGGTTATTTATACCTCAAATCTACTTAAAAATCATCCAAACATTAAATAAACAATATTGGTATGCCTTCAATAAGGATTAATGATATCTTAGTTGGGATCAAGTACAAGGTACTGTTATATTATCACAGAGAAAAAGAAAATTATTTTAAAAAATGTATATGATTGGATTCAAATGGAGTCTATGGGAGATGACCTTCCCTTAATTTGGAGCTTTCTGGATAACCGGTTTCCGGATAACAGATTGCATACCTGTAATATTGATTCTAGTACTGCTCTAGAAAATGTATAACATTGGTAAGTAAGGACATCAGGTGGTCTTATAGGTCATGATGAATTTAGGTTGACTGTATTATAGGTCCTACCTCCTTGTCTAGGAGGGGGAATACTGGCTATCTGTAATGAAATATCTTGCCATAATTTAGATCTTCTACTAGAAAATAATGTAAACATTAAATAACACCAATAGGCTGGTTTTGCCTGCAATAAGCATTAATTATTTCTTAGTTTGAATCAAGTACAAGTTTTATTATAACAGAGACAATGGAAATCCTTTTTTAAAATTTGGATTATTTTGATAAAATTTAGTTTGGAGATGCCTTTCAGTAATTCTGTGTCCAGATAACGGATCTCTTACCTGTATATCACTGTCATTTTAAGGAAATAAACCCTCCATACCTACTGGAATATTGGCAAGTCTTCCAATAGGGTCATGAATCTAAAAAGTATGCAATTACTGAGATGAGATCCATTATTGTGTATACTATCAAGTACTCCATGTTATTTTGAAAAACCCTGTGTAAATATAGAATAGCTATAAACTGGAATATTTAGCAAATTAGTTTTTAAATAGTACACAAGACCCATGAATATCCTGTAAATTACATACTTGTAAACGGTGCTTAGTGATGTCATCGGTTATAATCGGAGCTTAGTGATGTCATTTCTATCATATGACTCACTGAAACTTGTGTATTATACTAAATAAAGTACCCCCTATTGTAAAATAGAAGCATATTATAAGTTACCGAGGTGTTCCATGATCATATAAAAATATGAGGCCGAAGGCCTAATACAGGTCACGGAATTCACTTTATTACTATATATCTAATCAAGTACAAGATTCTGTTTTATTATTACAGAAAAAAAGAAAACATTTTTTTAAAAATGTGGTTTTTGTATCAAATGGAGTCTTTGGGAGGTGGTCCTTCTGTAATTCTGAGCTTTCTAGATAATGGGTTTCCAGATCACGGATTCCATACTTGTACATATTTAGTAATCCAAGTTGGCCAACATTTATCAGCCTTTAAATAGCATTTGTCTTGGAAATGAGGTTTATTTGATAGTAAGAAAGGTATTCTATCTCAAATCTTACATATTTAAGGGTGAAGCAGTAAGTTAGAAATCAAGGCAGGAACATAGTGTTGAATATTTGTCTTAGTGCTGCTGTGTAGGAAGGAAGGGTTGAGAAATCAGGCGTATGTGTTGACAAGTTCATTCTGTTGATTTGCATGTTGACCCTGTTACCCAAAGGAGCGAATAGTCATCTCAGTAATGGAAACCTGGCATCTTGTGAGATTACCCGATGACAGTTTTAGGTTTTAAAATTTGTGTTGCAGGGTTGTTTAGTAATATTTCCTAATGACGTGTATAATGTTGGACTTGGAGTCAACATTTTGTAAATAACTCAGCTCTATTTATGATGACACTGTTGCTACCCATGGTTCTAAATCCTGGAATTTTTTTCTGTAACTCTTTGGAGTCTTTTTTTCTGTTACTCTTTCATTGTCCATTTTTTATCCTTCTCTTTTATTATTACCTTTTATTTATATAGCACCGACATAGTCATCTACTCTTTAAACAGTTTATATATCATTCACATCAATCCCTGCCCCAGTGGAGCTTACAGTCTAAAGGCTGCTACAGACATTAAGATTTTTAAAAGATATTGTCGTCATCTTAGGACCTGAAACAATCGTTTAAATGTACGATTTGTCCATCAACGAGAATAACCATTTCAAGTGATTTCAAGCTAGGGAAACTGTGGTTAGCTGTCTGCTTGGCCCTGCAAACAATTGGACAAATGTAACTGTTAACTGTTAAAATGTTCTAACCTGACCAGTTGATTTTCTGATCAATGTCGAATGAAAAATTGTTAGATGCACCAACCTCACGATAATCTGAAGTATTTGTCAGATCGCCTAAAATTGGTCATTAGTAGTGATGGGCGAATCTACCCAGATTCGCTTCGCCGAAAAATGTGCGAATTTCCAGCGAAATTCGCAAATTGGTGAAAAAATTTGCAAAACGAGTCGCGACAAGTTTTTTACGCGTCGCTTCGTTTTCGACACACGTAATTTGCGTCGCACGACTCTTTTTTTTTTGGCGAATTTTCTCTGGCGTTTCGTGAATTTATTCGCCAGCAGCGAATCGCCCCTGGTGAATAAATTCGGCCCATCACTAGTCATTAGAGAGCGTCTATGGCCACCTTAAGGTCCCTATCACATTCACACACTCTATGGCCAATTTTATCAAGAGCCAATTAGCTTACCTGTGGAAGATACCAAAGTACCTGGAAGAAACCCATTGAGACTCACTCTTGTGGCCTATTGAATTGGACTTTAGACTAGAGTCCTGCAGCGGGTTTCAGGTAGAAGTCTCAGGAGTGGGTATAGATGTGGGTCAGGGGTTCTCCATGATTGTAGGATTTCCCAATAGTGAGTTTTACTTCTTTATTTCTGATCATGCCTACTTCTAATGACATTACTTCTGGTTTACAATGACAGCACTTCCTGTTACTTGCTAGTCGGGTCGGGTAGCGAGTCCAAGCTTTCATGAAAGGCTGGTGGATGCTAGAAAGTTTCATGCCAACCATACACGGGCCAATAAAAGCTGCCGACAGACCAAGTCGGCAGATTATCGGCCCGTGTATGCGGCCCTCCGACGGGCTTTATCGATCAATATCTGGCCGAAAGTCGGGCAGATGTCGATCGGGGGCGGGACTAAAAATTCTGTCGGATCGCGGCCGCATTTGTTTGTTGATGGTTTTTGGGCAATTCTCAGATTTCTATTATTCTGTCCGAGAGGATGGGACCATTTGTATACTGAAGATATTCTGTAGGTCAACATATATAGAATGCCCTATAGCTGTTGGCAGAATAATATGCCTCTAGTGATGGGTGAAACGGCCGCGTTTCGCTTCGCCGAAAAATTTGCGAATTTCCAGAGAAATTCGCGATTTTTTCGCCGATTCGCGAAACGAGTCGCACGTCGTTTTTGACGCGTCGCGTCATTTCCGACACATCGCGGCATTTTCGGCGCGCGTCGCGTCATTTTCGGCGCGTTGCGTCAAAAACGACGCGCGACTCGTTTTTGCACGGCGAATTTTTTTGTGGCGAATTTTTTTGCCAGTTTCGCGAATTTATTCGCCAGCGGGAATTCGCCGCGAATTCGCCCCATGCGAATAAATTCGCCCATCACTATATGCCTCTTTGAGTGCCCCCCCACCACTGTCTACTAAACCTCTATAACTCAATACACATACAGTATGTGTTAGTTTTACCACTCTCAGCTCCCCATTTAAATTGGAGATGCTGCACAGTCCTCCACTTTCCCAATGCCTAAACAATGCACCAATGTAAGAAACAGCAGCACATACACCAGTTAAAGTAAAATTGTAGTCATTATTGTCTCCACATTTAAAAATAGTGATCAAGCTTTTACACATTTAAAAGAGTGATCAAGCTTTTACATGTTTCGGGATCTTATGCCCTTAAAGGGCAAGGAAAGGCAAAGAAATAAAATCCCATTTTTACTTTCTTTAATGAAAAAAAATCTATCTTCAATATACTTTACTTAAAAAATGTCTACCGTTTTTATAAGAAACCTGACTGTATGCAGTGAAATTCTTCCTTCATATACGGCTGTGGATAGGAATTGTGACACGGTCCCTAACTTCTGGCAGGGAAACAATCATACTTATGAACAGCAGGGGGAGCCCCTGCTTTACTTACCAGCCATGCAGAACTCCAGCAGCTTTGTTTTTTTGATCATTTATGACGATCTATAAGAAGCCCAGACCACACTGAGCATGTGTATGCAGTCTAGTCTTGCAAAGATGTATAACAAAGTTACAAGATGACAGCCCCCTGTGGCCAATTTTGAAAGCATAAATAATTTGTTTGATTAGGCTTGTGGTGCAGTAAGTTCATGTTTATGCTTGGTATACAAAATACAGCATGTCTAACCTTATTCTATTTTAGACTTTCCTTGCCCTTTAATCATTGTCCATAATTAAGTGCATAAGATCCCAAAACTCATAAGGCCTTTATCCTTTTGCCTGTTTTAGGGGCCGAGAAAGACTACAATTTTACTTTAACTGCTATATGTGCTGCTGTCCATTACATTGAAGCAGTGTAATATTACATTGTAGGATGATGAACAGTGATATTTCTAGATCATTTTTTACCTGTCATTATTCATGTATTTATTTGAATTATTTAACTTTATGTTCTGAGGCTTTCCAGTTTGGGATTCTGTTGCTAGGTTAAAACCTGAATATGAAAATGAACTGTTTGGAACTCCAGTCAATTGAGAAATACACTGAGGATGAGACACTATTTTATTGTCTTGTGTGGTATTCATTTGCATTTAATGAATTCCTTGTGCTACCCACAGAATAGTTAGATGATCTAATTTTAACTTTAAACTGATGTGTTGTGCAAATTCTCCTTATGAATAGAGCACTGTAAAGTCTACCCTTTTCTTGCTTGTAATTGGAGGGGCCTGATACTGATCGTTCGGTGGAGATGTGACCTTGCTTTCCACAGCTTGGCATTGGGTAAAAAAAACCCCAATTCATCTGGACTTAGAAATAAATAGATATAAGTATTCCACCATCTCTCTGTAGTATTACTGTATATGTAGGTACAAATAAATCTTGTGGAAATTTTTTTTTATTGAAGTGGCAGTTCCTCGTGGGTGGGACCCTCCACTGCAAATGCTCACTCCTTACCATAATAAAGACTGCTGGTCACACAGTGATAAGTCACAGTACTACAGTACCTGCATAACAACATCCAAAAGCAGGCAAATGTGTTGCTGTCCTCTTTAAGGGATCCTTTTACAGTTATCAGATTTCATTAATAAACCCACTTTTTGCAAAACTGGGCACTTTGATCACCTAATTGTTGCCCTGCAAAGCCATGATTGAAACAGACCTTCGATTTATAATAATTGATGCTCTTATTACAAAGGTAGCAGGGGTTATTTAAATAAAGATGGTGCAGTAAAAACTGGTGCGGTTTTACCTTTTATAGTGTTGTCATTTGTCCTAATCAGGCACATTACTGCAGCTTAATAATATTTCTTTGCAAAAAAAAACTCTTGGCTGCTTTAAATAAGGTCACGTGAAGTGACTGAAGGACGCTGGAGAGATAAAAGGTCAGCGTTGGAGCCTTCTATCTAATAACTGCAGTGCCAGTGCATGCCGACAACTCATCTATCATCGCTCTGTTACTCCATTAGGCCATTGCACATGAAATATGTCCTGCTCACAAAGCACAAGCCATACATCTCCAGTCTAGACACCTTCCTGTTGTGTGAAGATCAATGCGGCCTCCTCATGCATCATGTGCCTTCCAGGATCCCTCACTGTAATAATCTTGTCTATTCTCCAGTCAGCAGTATAAATTATGGCAATATGAGAGTGCTATATTATTCAGGAGCCTGGCCACTAATGGATGAGCTGTTTATTGGCCGATAATGTGCTTTCATTTAGCTGGCTCCTTATATATGACCTGGATTTCTGGTAGTACTCCCTGCACCCTCTTACAGCATCTGGAAATTGTGCATTCAAGCTACAGTACCTTAACAAGACGTTAATGTAAGGTTTCTTTATTTCACCTTAAATATCTCTCTCTAATATGGGTTTGAGAGTGGCCACCACGCAAAGGCTCTTCTTGTGCTGCTGAACTACAATTCCCAGTGTCCTCACTTGGTCAAAAATGCTGTTTAAGAAGAACGGTAGAGGAAAAATTATGGGATTCATTTTTTACAGAGGCCAATCATAATTTATATGCAACACTGTAGCCACTAATAGCACTTTTCCCCCTTAGAATTCTGCATGCATGAATCTGCTAGAAAGCCAAATCCGATCCATGCTGCTGTACATGACCAGCACTAAGCAGCCACTTATGAAATCATTATTCAAAAGCATCTAGGACTAAACAGACTGCAACTGGGGACTAAAGCTTCCTTAGGGAAAATAGTATGCAAAGGTCTACCACTGCCCTGTACTTAATGTATTGGGTAACAATCCTCCATTGATACCCATAACACTACTGCAGCCAAGGTGAGATGGTCTGCAAAACAGGAAAAAAGACACAAATGCAATTTGTGTTGTTGCTAGCGATAAGATAACAATCTTGCTTTACTGCGCTCTTGATAAATGATCTCAGTCATCTTCTCGAAGACATCTTATTCCAGCCTGTTAAACCTTCCCAGAGCAAATAGTAATTGGTGCAGTAAAACTCACCCAGGCCCATCTTCACCAAGAAAATTACAATCTGCTTCAGGATGTTGCTGCTTATCTAGAGGGAACAGATAAGGATGGTTACACTTTGAGGTTTGGCTTCACTGTCAGGAACCTTCTGCAACTAGGAAACTCCTCAAGGATGTTAGTGGAGGTTTCTGTGCAGAATCTGCCAGTATTAATAAGTTATGGGCTAAAAATATATATGCATTAACTTAATAAAAAGTAATTAGGGAAATAAAGTGATAAAGAGCCATTTGCAAAGGGGTAGGTGAAAGAGCAAGGGCTGCAAAAGGGTTACAGGGCCGTGAGAGCTCCATACAGCTCTCCAATAGCCCTTCTGGAGCTGCTGATGCCTCTGCTCTGTATGCAGAACCCATGTATAGGATTGATGGAGGGAGACATTACCCATTATACATTGATACATCTGATGCACTTTGCATCTTGGTTTGGATTAAAATATCCAGTATAGTGTACAGAGGGCAGTATTGTAGGTGCCCTGTACTTAACCCTGTAGGTCTTCTGGAAGATGTCAAGATATGGGGTGTTCCAGGGGGACAGCAATTGACTACTGTAGTACTGTTTGCTCTCCATATCAGGAGGCCTCAGGCCTCAACATGCAAATGTCCTTGTAGCATGAGGAAAATTACAAAAAGACAGGAAGCTTTGCCCCCCTATATTTTTGCAAAAATTTAAATAAGCTTGATATATGTTTAAGCAAAAAAAACATAATCTGGGTAAATATTCTCTATGATGCCATATACAGTATTACTGAATGTATTTATTTATACTTTGACGGTTTGAATCACAGGTGTGGGTCCCTGCTTACGGCACCAGCAGAAATCTCCCAGAAAGGCTATCTTTTATACGTTGGGATTAATCAGCAAGATAATAATCTCAGGCACTTTGTCACGATGAAATGAAAAGGGGGCACAGCACTGAGAAGCTGTCATAAATCACCTGCCTCAGACACGGTGAAGAAGAGTGAGAAGATTGCGACTTCATTAAAGATTATGTATTGTGTCATTAAACGGCAGCGGGGGTCACCTTCAGTGTCATGGGCATGGATCTTGATGTATTGTGTATCTGAGACAGTTTAGGAAGAAAGGCACATAGAGTGATCTGGGTTTCCTGGGAGATGGACCAGAGGTCTCTGAAATGTTCTAGTGGTTCAGGCAAAAACAGCAGGGAAATCTATACCGGAAATGAAGGCATTTACCTCTGGCAACTTAACAACTTGCAAGACCTCGATGCACTTACATGGGGCTGCATATTGAAATCAGCGTACTTAATGCTGATAAAATATGCAACCAAGAGAAGGCACTTTAAAGGTTGAGTGCTTGAAATGGCAATCACCCCTGTTAATTTAGTGCTTGGTAAATGCTTTTATTACTTGTACCCTGCAATTCAGTATTAAATGCTAAACTTTCACATTAAGTAGCATACTCTTCAACCCTTTCATCGTTGTGATTAAAATCATTGCTCTTATTTAAGATACAGAATGGCATAAACACTTTCACTTCCTCTGGAATTTACATTTCACTTCAGTTGTAGATATTTAATACCTGAAATTCTGGCCAGGTCTGAACTCCTGTGAATTGAAATCGAATGGAGTACCTTATGATGGTATGAGGGTGGGGTAACAAGCAACCATGAAGACAATGAAAGTTTTTTTATATTGCTGATGCTACCTTGGGATAAAAGGACAACAGGCAGTCAGAGGACAGAGCATCATTGCTGAGGGTCAGTTATTATTATTATTATTATTATTAACATGTATTTCTATAGCGCCAACTTGTTGCGTAACGCTGTAAAGTGAATGTGATTATACAACCAAATCACATGAATTACATACATAGAACATAAGGAGTTACATACATCACAATAAATATGGAGTTACTGTACATACATCACAATAAATACCAGTACAGGAGGTGAGGAAGGCCCTGTACAGAAAAAGCTAAAGGGAATGATACACAAGGTGTGGGAGTGGTCAAGATTAGAGTAAAGTGGGTGAGAGATGTAGTAATGTAAGCGGTATTGCATTGAGTGGTTAACAGTGAGGGTAGGCTTCTCTAAAAAAGTGGGTTTTTAGAGATTTCTTGCAGATCCCCTCGTAAATGACTTTGACACCTCACACACAGTTTGATATTCCTTTTTTGTTGGTCATTTGATCTATGAGCTAAATGTTGTATATATACCAGAGAGCACCACAGCTTCATTGTAATCAGCTTGAAAAAGGAACTAAAATGTTCTGAAAGCTTGCTATGATTATATTAGTTAGCCAATAAAGGTATCACCTTTATACCATTTTGTTATTTTTTATTTCAAAAGGGTTGCCCAATAACATAGAGATTTCTTGAAAGCTGAAAGATTGGGAGAAAGTCGGACAGACCGTGGGAGCAAATTCCAGAGGAGGGGAGCAGCTCTTGCAAAGTCTTGAATGCGAGCATGTGAGGAGGTAATGAGAGAAGAGTTGAGTAGCAGGTCAGTAGAGGAGCATAGTAGGCGGTTGGGTGAGTAAATGGAGATTAGTTCAGAGATGTAGGGAGGGGCAGAGTTATGAAGTACTTTGAATGTCAGGGTCAGTAATTTGAATTTAATTCTGAAGGGGAGTGGAAGCCAGTGCAGGGATTGGCAGAATGGTATGGCAGAGGAAGAGCGGTTGCTGAGGTGTATAAGCCTAGCAGCAGTGTTCATTATGGACTGGAGAGGTGAGAGTTTCTGGAGGGGAAGGCCAATTAAGAGAGAGTTACAATAGTCTAGACGCGATATGATAAGAGAGTGAATAAGAATTTTGGCAGCATCTTGGGTGATAACTGATCGTATTTTGGATATGTTCCTTAGGTGGAAGTGACATGACTTAACAAGTGACTGGATATGAGGAGTGAATGTCAGGGCAGAATCTAGGATAACCCCAAGGCACCGGGCCTGGGGAGACGGGGTGATAGTGGAGTTGTTAACTACGATAGATACTTCCGGAATGTTACTGGTTTTAGTTGGAGGAAAAAGAACCATTTCCGTTTTGGAGAGGTTTAGTTTAAGGTAACGTTGTGACATCCAAGTAGAGATAGCAGACAGGCAGGAGGAGACACGAGTTAGGAGTTCAGGGTTGAGATCAGGAGAGGAGAGATATATCTGAGTATCGTCAGCGTAGAGATGGTAGTGGAACCCATACGAGCTGATTAATTAGTGAAGTAAAGTATGTTTGTTTGGCTTGGGAAAGGCTGGTGTTATAGGAGCGCAGGGCAGATTTGTAGCTCCAAAAGTCTGATTCTAAGCGGGATTTGCGCCAGCGACGCTCAAGTGCGCGTGAGCGTCTTTGGAGTGCTTTAGTATCAGCGGTGTGCCAGGGTTGAAGTGGTTTGGGTCTAGAACGTTTCGTTTTTAAAGGAACAAGCTCATTAAGGGCAGTGGTGAGTGTGCTATACAGTATAGTTACACAAGCCTACCCTTTTTAGCCAAGTCAGTCAAGGACCCTTAATTAGATTTGGCTCCCAAGCATAGGAATACAGAAATCCTTCCACCATAGGACTATGAAGAAATTATAGATAGTTGTGGTAGGTTATCATAATAAGTACGAATGGCAGAGAAATTAGTAAATCGGCCCTCAAAGCATTTAAAAATAAAACCTGCGGTGCCCTCCCACCCATATATATATATATATATCATATATCATACATATCTCATGTCTTGAGAAAGGTCCAGACTGGACCGAAACATTGACAAATAAACTTCACCTTGGTTGATTCTACTATGAAGTCCTGGAGTGCGTCATTATTTATATATATATATATATATATATATTATATATATATATATATATATATGAATGAAAGGTCATCTGCACTCACTCAATATCAATATATTAAAGACATTTTGTGCCGTAAGCTACCAAAAACTACCTTACCCTTTAAACAAAACAAGGATTGTTTGTCCATTCATTGCAATATATTTAAGCTGGCCAACTACATCAAAGTCATCCCTGGTCTGGCCAGTCCTACACTCAACTTGCATCTTATTCAATTCAATTCAAATGCTTCATTATAAATTTTACATGGGGACTAAGTTTTAACTGCAACTTACTTGGCACATTCAAAGTAAAACTCATAAATGTGGTTACCCTTTTATTGGCCACTTGACTATAGCTAGAAAGGGTGGGAGATACAACATGGAGCTGGCCACTGCTCCTGTATAAACTATAACAAACAAGGGAAAGTCAGACTTGAGAAAGGCCCCAATTTGGGCCAAAATGTTGGATATGCATAGACAATAAACACATTTGATTCACTATATATGGAGTGTGGGTCCTTTTGCTATAATATATATATATATATATATATATATATATATATATACACTCCTTAGAATTTAAAAAAAGTATTTACATAAATATACTGTATATGAAACTAATGAATGGGTTGGATTTGCCTTGAGCCTTTTCTTCGTAGAAAGCACTGTTCATTTTTTTTGATACACAAGTGAAATAAGTGCTTAAATGGGAAGTGTTGAAAGATAAGGTCGTTGACAGGGGATTCAGTGAGAACATTTTAAATTCCCCAAATCAGTGGATGTGTCTGTTTTAATTTCTAACAGCATTCAAAATAAGATGGGAAGAAGAATGGAAAAATGTAGAAGGAACTAATTTGGAACAGATGTCAAGAAAGCAAACTTCCTGTCCGCAGCTTTAAATGGCAAAGAACAGATCCAGTCCGGGCCAAATAGCTTAGGCCATTTCAGGAACGATCAAAAGCAATTGGGTTTTGCAGAAATAATAATTTCTAATTGCACCCTCCAAAGACACCCTAGGGACCTGCGTTTGATGGTCAAATGGTCTGTAACATATTTGAAAGTAGTTCCCAGGCCTTAAGTCAGATTTTCCATAAGTCTTGTGCCTGATTCCCGAAGGTAATTACCAGGCCTTTTGAAGGAGTGCGGTTTATTTGGAAATAACTTCCCCAGCAGAAATGTCAGGAGTACAAGCTCGCATCAAAGGCCTGCCAATGACTGCGGGATGTTTCCATTCAAGAGGTATGGGAGAGAAGAAGCCTCAGTTATCCGAAGTCTAATTCTCTCGGCTAATAAGCAGTGTTTATCTTCTTCATTTAGCAAAGCCATTCACTGTCAGAGAAGCCATAAACTGCAATTTTCTGCATATAGCTGAATTTAAAAGCATAGTTATGAATCAATAAGTGAAGGCTAATGCTTATTTATAAAGTGCCAACAAACTGAGTGGCGCAGTTCAGTTGGATGCAGACACATTTCTTACAGGAGGCTCAGCTTCTAGAAGATTTGTGGTAATGGTGGCTTATGAAATGTTGCAATCTATACTCATGAGGAGAACATATTATCATTCTTACTCGCTCCTGTGACTACCAATGGGTTCCTGGGGCCACAGGACAAATAGATTGATCAATCAAGCTCTGGTGGGAACGGCCAAAAAGGAGAAACCATTCGACTGGATATTTTTTTAAACGTGACCATCAAGATTCATGTTCATGCAGCTGGTGATGTTTCTGGAACATGTTTCTGCAGCCCATATAAAATATTTTTAAAAATATTTTACAATAAATAATTCACTTAATCTACGGGGCACCTGTCTCTCACTCTATTTCTGCCCCTTCTGTGCCCTTGAACAGGACAGTCAAACAGCAAATAGAGACCTATGTGTGGTCAGTTTTATGAGAATCTATAACATTGATTCTTCAACATATCAATGATAATAATGGCCATGTACAGAGACAGACAGGACTGGGCCCAGACCTGCTCCCTGCACAAACCTTCCTGCAGTGACCTCCCTTTTTCAGGCATGTCGTTACAAATACAAATAGTATATGTGCACACACACATATGTGGTGCTGGGGGGGGAACCCGGTCTGACAGGGCACTGGTGTGAGAGCACTAAGGGGCACCAAAGCAATTGGACTGGTGTTGCAGGGCTCTGCTGAGGCCTGTGTTTCCTTAACTTCTGCTTCTGAATAATGTTTCTTAGGGAACGGGTAGGAGACACAAAACATATGGCGTATTCATGGGTGCTGTAGAGATGTGCAGGGCAGGGAACAAAGAGGTTGAAGATGGCTGCATGGAACTCTGCTGCGTCAATCATCGAGGAGGGGTAAGTATTTATTAATTATTAACATGTATTTCTATAGCGCCAACTTGTTGTGTAGTGCTGTAAAGTGAATGTGATTATACAACCAAATCACATGAATTACATACATAGAACATAAGGAGTTACATACATCACAATAAATATGGAGTTACTGTACATACATCACAATAAAGGAGGTGAGGAAGGCCCTGTACAGAAAAAGCCAACGGGAAGGGAATGATACACAAGGTGTGGGAGTGGGCAAGATCAGAGTAAAGTGGTTGAGAGATGTAGTAATGTAAGCGGTATTGCATTGATTAGTTAACAGTGAGGGTAGGCTTCTCTAAAAAAGTGGGTTTTTAGAGATTTCTTGAAAGCTGAAAGATTGGGAGAAAGTGGGAGAGAATTCCAGAGGAGGGGTGCAGCTCTTGCGAAGTCTTGAATGCGAGCATGTGAGGAGGTAATGAGAGAAGAGTTGAGTAGCAGGTCGGTAGAGGAGCGCAGTAGGCGGTTGGGTGAGTAAATGGAGATTAGTTCAGAGATGTAGGGAGGGGCAGAGTTATGAAGTACTTTGAATGTCAGGGTCAGTAATTTGAATTTAATTCTGAAGGGGAGTGGAAGCCAGTGCAGGGATTGGCAGAATGGTATGGCAGAGGAAGAGCGGTTGCTGAGGTGTATAAGCCTAGCAGCAGTGTTCATTATGGACTGGAGAGGTGAGAGTTTCTGGAGGGGAAGGCCAATAAAGAGAGAGTTACAGTAGTCTAGATGCGATATGATAAGAGAGTGAATAAGAATTTTGGCAGCGTCTTGGGTGATAAATGATCTTATTTTGGATATGTTCCTTAGGTGGAAGTGACATGACTTAACAAGTGACTGGATATGAGGAGTGAATGTCAGGGCAGAATCTAGGATAACCCCGAGGCACCGGGCCTGGGGAGATGGGGTGATAGTGGAGTTGTTAACTATGATAGATACTTCTGGAATGTTACTGGTTTTAGGAAAAAGAACCATTTCCGTTTTGGAGAGGTTTAGTTTAAGGTAACGTTGTGACATCCAAGTAGAGATAGCAGACAGGCAGGAGGAGACACGAGTTAGGAGTTCAGGGTTGAGATCAGGAGAGGAAAGATAGATCTGAGTATCATCAGCGTAGAGGTGGTAGTGGAACCCATACGAGCTGATTAATTTGCCGAGGGAGGAAGTATATAGAGAAAATAATAAGTGTCCCAGGACAGAGCCTTGGGGAACCCCCGACAGAGAGAGTTAGGGGGGAAGATGCTGCTCTGTTGTAGGAGACACTGAAGGAACGATTGGTGAGGTAGGA
>CM044435.1:115084146-115111303 GCA_024363595.1 Xenopus borealis
ATATATATATATATATATACACACACATGTATATTTGTAAAAGTTTGTGTTACATAAATATATTACATTTCAATTGACATTCTACACTGCAATCACGGAAACAATACATTACAGACTGCCGGAAACCCATTATCCAAAAAGTCATCTCCCAGTGAGTAAATTTTAAACAAAAGTTTCGTGATTTTTTTTCTCTGTAAAAATAAAACAGTAGCTTGTACCTGATGGTAATCAAGATGCATAAATCCATATTGATGGCAAAACAATCCCATTGGATTTATCAAATGTTTAAATGACTTTTAGCAGATTTGTAGACAAGCATGGAGATCCAAATTACAGAAATATCCCGTATTCTGAAATCCCCAGATCCTAAGCATTCTGTATAACAGACCATTTTCCTGCATCAGAAATTATGCCATTACTTTACTCCACTCAAGTTCTGGTAAAAGCCATTGCAACAAATGGGACATAGAATTTCTGGCATGAAAATTGGTGTAAAATGCTGTGTATAAAGTGTTGGCGCTCAACACCGTTATTTACGAGGCTTTTTTTTTCCAGCTAACACATCAGAATTTTAAACTTAGCTACACGTTTGCATGAAATAACACAACTTAGGTGTGATTTTACATGTACCATGGTATTAAAATGGGAATGTCTGGTGTATTTCAACTCTGTGTTTTCAAACACCCCAAAGAACGTGGCCCATAGTGAGCCTGAATAATGGTGTGTGCAGCACTGTGTATATGCAACTGCTTAATATAAAATAGCCCTAACAGTCTCAATACTATAGCATGTGGGACAAGGATAACAAAAGAACATAATCAGATTGCATTGAAGGAATGTCAGTTTAAAGCCAAGGCCATATGATATCCTTGTCCTGCATGCTATTGCATTGGGACTGTTCCAGTTACTTTTATATCGAGCAATTACATTTAAACACACCTTTATTTGGGCTCTCTAAGGGCTCTTACACATGGCTGTTTTACCTGTGCTCCCCTGCATTGCACTTTCTTCCGTTCAGCCGTAGGGGAGCGCAGGAGTAGACGCAGTCAATTATTTTAAAGTGGGCTGTGCATACACAGACGCATGTAAGCTCGGAACGCAGGTTGGTACACAGTATGTTGCATTTCACCTTCGTTCTTTGCTTACATGCATCTGTGTGAGTACAGCCCCCTTCAAAATAATTGACTACGTCTACTCCTGCGTTCCCCTGCGGCTAAACGGAAGAAAGCGAAACGCAGGGGAGTGAAGTTAAAAAAGACCATGTGTAAGAGCCCTAAGGCTCATTCGCTAACTTATGTGCAAAAACTAGCAAAAGGGACATTAAAAGAAGAAACACGGGCTCAAACATTCAACATGTTGCAGCAAACTGGAAAATGAGGTTCCATGTTGATAAATGCAAGTTATACAAATAATATAAATGCAAATTATACACTAAATGGAGTTGGGATGTTGGGAGTTTCCTTAAATGAGAAGGATCTTGGGGTTTTTATAGATAACAAGTTGTCTAATTCTGTGTCATTCTGTAGCTACTAAAGCAAATAAAGTTCTGTCCTGCATAAAAAAGGGCATAAACTCAAGGGGTGAAAACATAATTATATGGATCCCTAGTAAGACCTCATCTGGAGTATGCAGTGCAGGGATGTAAATGAGCTGGAGAGAGTGCAGAGACGTGCAACTAAACTGGTTAGAGGGATGGAAGACTTAAATTATGAGGGGAGACTGTCCAGGTTGGGGTTGTTTCCTCTGGAAAAAAGGCGCTTGAGAGGGGACATGATTACACATTACAAGTACATTACACTTTGCAAGTACACTATAGACAAATATCAGGGGACCTTTTTACCCATAAAGAGGATCACCGCACCAGAGGCCACCCCTTCAGACTAGAAGAAAAGGACTTTCATTTGAAGCAGCGTAGGTGGTTCTTCACAGTGAGGACAGTGAGGTTGTGGAATGCACTGCCGGGTGATGTTGTGATGCTGATTCTGTTGATGCTTTTAAAAGGGGTTTGGATGATTTTTTGGACAGACATAATATCAACGGCTATTGTGACACTAAACTCTACAGTTAGTATAGCTATGGGCATATAAATACGGTTTGTGTGAAAGAGTGGAGGGGTGTGTGTATGCTGGGTTTTAATTTGGAGGGGTTGAATTTGATGGACTTTGTCTTTTTTCAACCCAATTTAACTATGTAACAACACGTAACATAGCCTCCTGTAGGCTGACAGTAGGATGTTCGCGAACTTCGCAAAAATGCGAACGGTTCGCGAACTTCGCGAACCCCATAGACTTCAATGGGAAGGTGAACTGTAAAAGCTAAAAAAGACATTTCTGGCCAGAAAAATGATTTTAAAGTTGTTTAAAGGGTGCAACGACCTGGACAGTGGCATGCCAGAGGGGGATCAAGGGCAAAAATGTTTCTAAAAAATACATTGTTGACACAGCGCTGTGTTTTGTGCTGTAAAGGGCAGAAATCACACTACGTCACTCAGGTGATGTTTCTGGACACGGAATGTGAAAAAGCTCACACAGCTACGTGGCACTTGGTTAAAGACTGGGCAAACAATGCCTGCAAGGGCAACGTATACACTACTACAGCAGTGGATACGGAATATATTATTGCTGCTTGAAAAATGTCACTCAGGATGGTGTTTCTGGAGACGGTATTATTATTGATATTTAGACAGAATGTGAACAAGCTCACACAGCTAGGTGGCAGTTGTTTGAAGAACACACTGGGCAAATAATGCCTACAAGTGCACTACTATTGGTGCACTACTATGAAGAACAGCAAACAGCACTGTACACGTTAAAGAACAGTAAGATAAGTAAAATAAAAAAATATATATATGTATATTAAAAAAAAAAAATTACTCTGGTTGGTGCTGAACTACTAGGAGCAGCACAGTAGCACACCAGTCCCACTCCCCAACACTGCTAGACTAATAGCACTGGGCTCTTATAGTAGCAAAGTAAAAAAACAAAAAAGAAAATAAAAGCAGTCCTTACAAGGACTATTGGGTTACAGGCAGCAGTCAGCAGATGAGATCAGAAGCAGGACAGCTGCCCACTGCAGCTACATACAGAGCACTGCAGTAGAAGGTAGATTACTAGCCAGCAAAGCTACCTAACCTAAAATGTCCCTCAAATCCCTGCAGACTTCTGTCCCTCCAATACAGAGCAGTATCAAGTAGATTACTAGCCAGCAAACTTACTATCAACTGTCCCTCAAATCACTAACAGCTCTCTCCCTACACTAGCTCTTCCAAGCACACACAGGCAGAATGAAAAAACGCTGCAGGGCTTCGGTTTTTATAGGGAAGGGGAGTGGTCCAGGGGGTGTAGGGGTGGTCCAGGAGGGAGAGCTTCCTGATTGGCTGCCATGTATCTGCTGGTCTGGGGGAGAAATGGCAAAAAAAAAAGCGCCAGCTAAGGCGAACCAAAATTGGCGAACGTCGCGCGAACAGTTCGCGACATCCCTAGCTGACAGTCCACATAGGGTATACCAAAAAACCAATCACAGCCCTTATTTTGCAATGCTCAGGAACATTTTTCATGCTTGCATTTTCCCCCAACCTTTTACCATCTGAATGTTGCTTATTCCCCTGAGAATAACGTCTAGCTAGTAATAGGCTAGAACTTGCATTCCGTAGCTCTGGCAATTAAATATATATCAAGTTCAGAGTTATTTGTAAACAAGCCAGAAGTTCTAGTTTCAGAAGAATGGTAGATGTTTAGTACCCTTGGTGGGGACTCACATGTGTAGGTTAGTGAAGAAACTTTGAAGTTCACCTTCAATAGGCCTCATGCACTGTAGCTGAAACCCTAAAATAAACCCTACCACAAGCTGTAACTAGTTACTGTGGCTGAACATGTTGATTTGTGTGATATTTGTACCACCACAGTCTCAGTAATAAATTATCAGCGTTTTAAAGGACACATGGCGCCCAGAGTATGTGATGTGATGCAGTGAAAATCCCCCACCAGCCAACGGCAAGGGCCCACCTTAGGAAGAAACCTTGGTGACCCAAGCTTTGCTGGAAAATCCAGAGGGTGGCCAGAAATCAAAATAGTATTACACATTTCCATTATAAATACCGTTGACAAAGTGCCCTCTGCATCACATAATTATTTCAGCCCTTCTGTAGTGTTTATTTTCCTAACGTTTGTGTTATTTATTGAAATCTGAAGTCGATATCCAAGCGGAGACTCCTTTGTGGTCTAGAAGCTTTAAACAAAGGAAGTTGCCAGACCAGACCCCCTTTATAGAATAAAATATTCAGGCCTCTGGGATGAAAAATGCTTTAGGAATCAGTTACCATGCAGAACTTCTGTAAGACATGTTTGAGGGCCTAAGGAGTTTGATTCTGAGAACTGGTACCGGTGATGGGTTAGGTTAAATATATAAAGATGTTTGCATAATAACTCAAAAAGAAGAAAGAAGAATAACTTGATAAAATGATGAGAAACAAGATGTTTCATGTGCATTAAAAATCAACATTTAAATATTATAATAATGTTATGCTAGATTAAAGGGGTGGTTCACCTTCAGCTTAACTTTTAGTATATTGTAGAAGGGCCAATTCTAAGAAACTTTTCAATTGGTCTTCATTATTTATTTTTCATAGTTTTTTAATGATTTGCAATTTTCTTCTGTTTCTTTGCAGCTTTCAAATGGGGGTCACTGACACCATCTAAAAACAAATGCTCTGTAAGGCTACAAATGTATTGTTATTGCCACTTTTTATTACTTATCATTCTATTCAGTCCATCCCCTATTCATATTCCAGTCTCTTATTCAAATCAGTGCAGGGTTGCTAGGGTAATTTGTTCCCTAGAAACCAAATTGCTGACACTGCAAACTAGAGAGCTGCTGAGTAAAAAGCTAAATAACTATAAAACCACAAACAATAAAAAATGAAAACCAATTGAAAATTGTCTCAGAATATCACTCTCTACATTATACTAAAAGTTAACTCAAAGGTGAACAACCCCTTTAATGCTATGCTAGATTGTTTTGGGCCTATTGTTTTGTTGTATGGTATTTGTTTTCTTATTATCTTACCCCCAATTGGATAATTGGGTTTGAAGCCAACATTTGAGCTGTAGGGTCTCAAGCTGGAAATCCATGGAACACCCAATGCTACTCTCATAATACTATTGCCATGGAAACTTGTTATCCAGAAAGCTCTGGATTACAGAAAGGCCATCTCCCATAGATTCCATTTTATCCAAATAGTCCACATTTTTAAAAATGATTTCCTTTATCTCTGTAATAAAAAGACAGTAACTTTTACTTAATCAAAACTAATATATAATTCATCCTTATTGGAAGCAAAACCAGTCTTATGGGTTTAGAAGACTTGAAGATCTATGAAGATCTAAATTACAGAAAAAATCCATTACCAAGAAAACTTCAGGTTCCAAGTATTCTGGAAGACAGGTCCTATACCTGTGGGTGTACTATGTACTAAATGTGGGGTTGATTAAACTGCTGTAATGTGTGGCCCAAGAAAAGTTCAGGGCCCAGTGCACTTGATGCTTTTAATTGTCTTCCTCTCCAAAGACAGCTCCGAAGAACCATGTTTTACATAATGTAAGTTGTTGTGCTGATTTCCCTATACAGTATGTAGAATATTTCTGTACTTTCTTTCTAGCTCTCATATCACAATTCAGGCCTCCATTTCTTTCCCAACATCGGCAAAAGAGAGAAGGGGAGAGAGAGGGAGACAGAGAGAGAGAGACTGCGAGGCTGCAGAAAGTATTTAAAATTCCACAGGCTTCCACTTTAGCATTACCATGAATCAACACAATAAATGAACCCCTTCAGAGCATGGTAATAAGAATTTGATAAATCATCAGCCAAAAAATTAACTAAATGTCAAAACAATCTTGGGGAAGTGTGATGGATTAGGGGTGATGGGAACAATTAATCTCACAGCAGGAGTTCAGTGGTGGAGACAGAGCGCTGTGAGATGGATGGAGGGGAGGGCTGGACAAAGGCTTTTTAAAGGTCACAGCAGTGAGGACTGGAGTGAAGGAAGGGTGCTGAAAAGGCCTCTGCTACTAAGCAGTGGAAACATCAGGTTCGGAGCAGCAGCTTTTGAACTGCTCTTTTTGACAAGTACAGCGAATGTGGGGCAGGAGGTGCTTGAAACGAGACCTCTACCTCATGGAGCAGAAGCACATATTGTAAATGGTATACAAATCTAAGGGGTTTTATGTAAAAACATATTTGTAACATATGTCAATGTTTACATTTTTGGATGCATGTGTTTGAACACAACATTTGCACAGATAGAAATAAAAAGAAACCTGTTCGCTCCTAAGACAGTGGTGTAACTAGATTTACTGGGCCCCACAGCTCACAAATATGCAGCATGTGGAGATGAAATGAGAATATCATGGAATAGCTCTAATCTCTAGCTCTAAACAAGGCAGTAACTAAAGGAATTGATCAACATATGTGTTTAGGTGCCTTTAAACCTGTATCTCAAATGCCTGTCAAACACAAAAATGCCTGTTTGTAAGAAGCCTGAGGGTGATGGCAAACAGGGAGATTTGTTGCCCGCATTAAAATTGCACTACTGTGGACAACAAATGTCCCTGATAATTCTTCTCCACTGGCAATAATTGAAAATTGCTGGTGGTAAAGCCTATGCATCACTTTCTGTTTTCTGTTCTTCCAAGTTACCAGAATTTGGAAATCTCCTCATCAGCATGGCCCTAAAGCTGGGGTTTCTACCCAAATTTCATCTTAACTATCCTTCAAACTGGACTCCTACCCAACCTCCATCCAACAGCATTGATCCTAAGGGGATAGGACCCATAGTTTGGGAACCGCTGGGTTAGTATTTAGAAAAAGG
The DNA here is from genome assembly GCA_024363595.1 of Xenopus borealis. NCBI lineage: Eukaryota > Metazoa > Chordata > Amphibia > Anura > Pipidae > Xenopus > Xenopus borealis. The sequence continues at coordinate 115,091,012 of CM044435.1, forward strand.
CAAGATAGCGCAGGACAGGTCAAGGTGGAGACAATAAGGCTACGTTTAGACTAAATATTTGTAGGTCAAATTTCAGGCCACATTATTCAGGATGGGTCCCAGGGGGTTGGTGTTTGGTATTTATAGGCCAACACCAACTCAACAACCATAGATCTGCCACTCCTCCATTATCTAGATATATTTGTGTTCCTCCGGGCCTGCCTTATGAGACAGATTTGGTCTTTTTTCATTTTTTCCTCCAGAAGAAAAACTGCATATATTTTTCACTAAACTCTCTTGCTTTTTTTATTGCAGGGCTGTTGCTACTGTTGTTTATAGAAGGCTTCTGCCTCAAGGCTAATGTAAGGCTTCTGTCTGAGCAGTAGCAGCGCCATCGTTAAACCTGATGGTGATTAAAAACCAGTGTGCTTACAAGTAGCAGCTACTAATCTTCCTGGCTGACATTAGCTTAAAAGATGATTAAAATCATTGTGCTTACCTTTCCCAAAATACTTTGTTTTATGATGAAGCTGCCAGCTTTCGCAGTACCGAGCCTAATATTTACATTCCAAATATATATTTTTTTATTTTATCTCATTATAATTTAACTAGTAAATCACAGTGTCACTCTGCTTTCATTTATCAAGGCTTGATGCAAGGCAAGAAGGGTAGGCTGCTTTTTTTGTGTGTGTTTTCTAAAAATCCTGTTTCTCTTTTTCTTATGAGTCAAGAAAACGTAAATAAAAGAGGCACCAGTCCTATTCCTCTCCTTGGAATAGATGCAAAACTGCAAAATGACATTTAGTTTCCAACTGGCAACAATTAAAAGATTTCCTATGCTGAATTATTATGTAAAGGTGCCCACTGGAGGGGACCATCTTAAATTTTTTTAAGATTGCAACAATCTTCATTCCTAATATAGGCCTAATATAGGCCAGGGACTTACTTCTCAGAGGAAAGGCTGTCTAATTATTAATTTAGGATATCATCTTGTTGAAAAACCAGCACAATTTGCTGTGTGTTTTTTTTACCCACAATGCAATATCACTTCCCAGACTTCCAGTCAAAACCCTTTGAAATGGTGAGTAGTGATGGGCGAATCTCCCGAGATTCGCTTCGCCGAAAAATTAGCGAATTTCCAGAGAAATTCGCTAAACGACGAAAAATTTGCGAAACTAGTCGCGGGACGCTTTTGATGCGCGTCGCGTCATTTTCAGCGTGCGTAGCGTCGTTTTTCCGGCGAAATTTCGCCAAGCAAAATTTATTTCGCCAGTGGCGAACCGCGGGAATTCGCCGCGAATTTGCCCCTGGCGAATAAATTCGCCCATCACTAATGGTGAGGCGCAGCTAACAGGTACACTTTAGATTCTCTTGAACTGTATGCAAACTTAGTTAATCAACACATGCTAAGTCTTTTACTTATAGACTCATCAAGGCCAAGGCCAGAAAATTGGTCTGAACTTTAAGAGACAAAATTCAATTTTTTCAAAGGGATGGTTCACTTTTAAGTTCACTTTCAGTATTTATGCAATGGTCCATTCTAAGTAACTTTTCAATTGGTCTTCATTATTTATATTTTTCATAGTTTTTAAGTTAGTTGCCTTCTTCTTACTCTTTCAACCTTTCAATTGGGCGTCACGGATTCCATCTAAAAAAAATGTATTGTTAAATTATTAGTATTGCTACTTTTTATTACTATTCTATTCAGGCCCTCCTATTCATAACGATACCATGAGCCTGAAACTGGAAATGCTGACCATAAATTGGCAAATTGGAGAGGCTTTAGATTGTTTTTTTTGCCTTCCTCTGGATCAACTAGCAGTTAAGCAGGTTAAAAAAGTTAAAAGGTTGAACTTGATGGATATGTGTCTTTTCAACCTAACTTACTATGCTACCATATATAAACAAACAAAAGTCTTGTTGGGCTACAGTAGAACCCCCATTTTATGTTTTTCAGGGGAGCAGAAAAAAGTGGTGTAAAATCCAGGGAAGTGTAAAATCCAGGAAAGTGTAAAATCAGGGAATTTCGGGGTATTATGCATTATATATACAGTGGTGTGAAAAACTATTTGCCCCCTTCCTGATTTCTTATTCTTTTGCATGTTTGTCACACAAAATGTTTCTGATCATCAAACACATTTAACTATTAGTCAAAGATAACACAAGTAAACACAAGTAAAAACAAAATGCAGTTTTTAAATGAGGGTTTTTATTATTTTGGGAGAAACAAAATCCAAACCTGTGTGAAAAAGTAATTGCCCCCTGAACCTAATAACTTGTTGGGCCACCCTTTGCAGCAATAACTGCAATCAAGCGTTTGCGATACCTTGCAACGAGTCTTTTACAGCGCTCTGGAGGAATTTTGGCCCACTCATCTTTGCAGAATTGTTGTAATTCAGCTTTATTTGAGGGTTTTCTAGCATGAACCGCCTTTTAAGGTCATGCCACAACATCTCAATAGGATTCAGGTCAGGACTTTGACTAGGCAACTCCAAAGTCTTCATTTTGTTTGGGGTCTTTTGTGGCCTCTCGGATGAGTTGTCTCTGCGCTCTTGGGGTAATTTTGGTCGGCCGGCCACTCCTGGGAAGGTTCACCACTGTTCCATGTTTTTGCCATTTGTGGATAATGGCTCTCACTGTGGTTCGCTGGAGTCCCAAAGCTTTAGAAATGGCTTTATAACCTTTACCAGACATAGATCTCAATTACTTTTGTTCTGTTATTTTTTAACCAGGGGGGCAATCACTTTTTCACACAGGCCCATGTAGATTTGGAGTTTTTTTTCTCCCTTAATAACGTAAACCTTCATTTAAAAACTGCATTTTGTGTTCAATTATGTTATCTTTGATAATAGTTAACGGTTTTTGATGAGCAGAAACATTTAAGTGTGACAAACATGCAAAAGAATAAGAAATCAGGAAGGGGGCAAATAGTTTTTCACACCACTGTAGGTGGGATAAGAAAACAACAATGTAAAATGAGGGAAAACTTAAAATCAGGGGATGTAAAATGTGGGTTCTACTGTATTTGTCATGCCAGCCATCCAACCCCAAGAAGTCCAATGGGCAGGTTAAGATAGTTAACCTTTAACCACTTAGTGGGACCTGTGCCCACAAAGCCTATATAGAATGCCCATATGTAAGCCCCCAAAGGGCAAGGATTCCCCACCAGCTGTGATGATTGAAATAAAACAAATGGCTGCTCTAGCTAATATTCTGGGCAAGTGGGCGGGAGGTCTGGACATGATGTAGCACTTCCAAAAACCTAGCTGTATCACTGACCACAAGTGATGTCAAATCAAATGCAGGTGATGTGTTTCCAACTTAGGGACTGGCTATTTGAATGAATGGGCATTTTTAAAAATTCAATAAATGTTTTAATAAGTCAAATTTGAGAGTTCCCATATCTGTAGTGGTGAGCTGTGTTATGGCGATAAACTAAAATGTTTAGTTGCTTCCAAGATCTGATGAACTGAGAAGACCAAGAAAAAATATGAACTTCTAGGTGCTAGCACTTGCTCGTGTCTTCATAACAGTTTTGTTTATCTAAGAACCCTTGAAGATTCTGCATTTGCCTGTGTATTGTGTGCAAGGTTTTGTGTATAACAAGGAGAACAAATTAAAGAAACCCAGGAACAGCATCAAAGGTGTGGACATGTATTTTGCAAATATTGTTTTACTTCTGAGATAGTTGTTAACACTAGCCATAAAGTATATCATTTCTAACCCTTTCATGTTGTAGCATTTTAGCTTTCTAGGAGATCCCCACTTCAATGCCAAGATTAATTTGCCTAAGTTAATGAGTCTGTAACTATTAATTTTTTTGTAATTTTGGGCTCTTCCAACCACACCTAACTAGAGTACACTTAAGATCATCATACAACTAGCAACAAGTAGAATATGGTTTATGGGTTTATTGAATTTAATTCCTGTCTGAAAAATAAAATGGCAAACACCTGTTCCAATCTCTTGCAATAAAACAAGATTTACCTCTAGTTCTCTGTGTTTTTATTAAACTCATTCCTCCACTGTTATTTTGCATATTTTCATTTTTATTTGACTTTGCTGTGTTCGAGCAGGATAATTGTCCCCATGTGCATTTTTGAGTCAATGTTTATGTTATAAAGACTTGTGGGAAAATAATGCTAACCGTGCGTGTTTCTTATTCTCATCCCCAAACTAATGCCCCACTGAATAGCCTCTGTCTTAGATGAATAGCACGTGGGGTGAGATGATTTAGTAGGGTCTACAGTGGATATATATATATATATCCACTGTAGACCCTACTAAATCATCTCACCCCACATGCTATTCATCCAAGACAGAGGCTATTTAGTGGGGCATTAGTATGTATAGCTGTTATATTTGAGACGGTAAGTGTAGAAGCAAGGATAAGTCCTCTTGGAAGAGATATGACTGTGCGATAGTAGGTATTGCAGTAGTAAAGATTATATAAAATGAGAGTGATGGTGCCTATAATAGCAGTGGGAAAATTAGTCTCTGGGAAGGGACTGTGGATTTGGGCAAGCAGGTATAGTAGGGAGAGATGGTGACTATAATAATAGTGGGACACTGGTATCTGGGAAGGTAGTGTGGCTGTGGGATAGCAGGTATAGTAGGGAGAGATGGTGACTATAGTAGCAATGGGGATAATAGTCTCTGGGAAGGGACTGTGGCTGTGGGATAGCAGGTAAAGTAGGGAGATATGGTGCCTATAATAACAATGGGATAATAGTATCTGGGAAGGGACTGTGGGATAGCAGGTATAGTAGGGAGAGATGGATCCTATAGTAGCAGTGGGATACTAGTCTCTGGGAAGGGACTTTGGCTGTGGGATAGCAGGGATAGCAGGGATAGCATGGAGAGTTGGTGTCTATAGTATCATTGGGGATAACAGTCTCTAGGAAGGGACTGTGGCTGTGGGATAGCAGGTATAGTAGGGATATACAGTATGGTGCTTATAATAGCAGTGGGATAATAGCCCCTGGGAAGGGATTGTGGCTATGGGATAACAGGTATAGTAGGGAGGGAGATGCCTATAATAGCAATGGGATAATAGTCTCTGAGAAGGTACTGTGGCTGTGGGAAAGCAGGTATAGTAGGGAGAGATGTTGTCTATAGTAACAGTGGGATAATAGTCTCTGGGAAGGGACTGTGGCTGTGGGATAGCAGGTATATTAGAGACAGATGGTGCGTATAGTAGCAGTGGGATAAAAGTCTCTGGGAAAGCAGGTATAGTAGGGTGAGCACCTGTCAAAAGCCAGAGATGTTGAGGCCATCCTTTAGCATCAAATTCCTTCAGGTGGAGAGTCTGACTATATTCACAAAAAGGCAATGCAAAGGCTATTTGTTCATGGTCCTAGCTACTACTAAAGACAGCTTGGTGTTCACATCGCACTTATGTCTAACACTTAGTTTTTTTGTTCATCTTCTTGTCACTGGCTGTAAGCTAAACTTCACTGTGCATTCTAATTAATCATTAAATTACTTGTTAGCTCATTATCTGCAACTCAAAATTTTAATGGTGCTGGTTTTCTTTCTCCTTGTATGCCCTCTTGGCCTTCTGTTCCACCAGACCATCCTTCAAAATATCTATATCTTCCTTTATCCAGATAATCTAATCTAAACTGATCATGCTTTGTACCTCTGCTGATGATTTCCCCAATGTATTGAAGCCATGGCTGCCTTCATGTGATTAGTTCCTAGCAGCTCTTAATCCAAGGGAAGGTCAAGCTTTGCAGGTTGATGAACAGCTGACACAGTTCAAGTGGATGAGCAAACACATCTTCAAATGCTATGTTCCTTTTGTTATTTTCAGTGTTCATGGTGACAATGATGTTCTGAGATTTTGACCCAGGGGCCACCTTCAAAGAATACTAAGCACTGCTCTCAAAGTTCCACATATTATTATAAGTTGATAGAGCTCAGGGCATCGAAGGACCCATACCTTCTCCAAGGTTTCTGGGGGAAGACATATAGAGTAATAGGATATGGGCAAAAGTCTACAAAAGTGCCTAATGCAAACAAAGATGACAGCTTACTCCTGCTTTATTTCACCTACATGTGCATCCCCTAGGGACCAGTGAGAATAGACACTACGTTATAGTGTAAAAAATGTTTTGTGGATTGAAAAATGTTCTCTTCAGTGTGCCAATCTTCTTTGCAGTTTTGCAGATTTTTTCCAAAGTGAAATGGGTCAGATTCACCCATAACTAGTCCGGTGGCAGAAGGGAATCCAAAGATACAGAAATGTGTTAACCATGGGTGGCAAGAGGGGGAGTGGATGGGGCTTGGATGTAGTATAGGGGAGGTTTTCATATAATGGAGCATGGGCAGATGCATTGGGGCATGTCAATGAGTGCCTGGAAATTTTATTAATTCTGGCCCCATTCTACTTGGTGGCAGGGTCCGGCAACCAGGGGCTGAGATGACTAATAACTATGTCTCCAGGGGTAGGCTATGCTAACTTATTAGTATGGGGCCCCATGTCATGATTATTGATGGTGACCCTAAATGCAATAACTACTGGAAGGGTTCTAGGAAAGAATGTTTATAAAACAGCACAGCTAAAGTTTACTACTATTCCTATTTCCTACCTAAGACCTACCTACCTGGCAGTTCTAGCCTCCCTTACAGCCTTTTTTTTATTTGCTGGGTACCCTGTTACTTCAAGTTAGTCCTCTGTTGGGCCCCTTTGATTCCTGTGGCCCAGCAGACATTTTAGTCACTAATAATACTGTACAGCCATTGTTTTGTCTCTGTTCATTGTTTTTTTTACCCACAAACTGCACGAAAGTGACATTTTTAATACTTTAATACTCACAAACACAGAGCAATTAGGAAACAATCACAAATACTGCTGTGCAAACACAAGTGCTGGCAAGTGTGCCAGTTCTTTTCCAGGCAGCACTCCTCTACTGTGCTTGCTTTCCTACCGGGTCCAGTATACACTGTGTATAGCAGAGGGGCTGGGCCCTAGCAGCCTGTGTTCCCCCCTCAGAGAAGCAGAGCCTGTGCTCTAATGCAATCCAGAGCCTACCGCATGCTGCATAATACATCCATCATGGCTAGCACAATTATTGACATGTTGATTTTTCTGTTTCTGATTTAGGCTGTCAGTCTGGGTAAAACTGCCAGACAGCCTTTAGTGCACATGGCAGCGACTTTGACATGATGTAACTTAAGGCTAATTAAAGCTGAGAACCTAATAAACAATTCTGCTAGCCCCCAAAACCTCATTTCCTCTGGTGTTGAGTTGGCTCTTGGCTTCCACGCAGGGGGTGGGGGGTGTAAGGCAGAACGAGTAACCCTTCCAAAATATAAAACAAATAGACTTGAGTGAAACCCTGAAGCCAATCAAAAAGGCATATTTTAGAAATAACAGCACAGCTTGCTTCCATGAAGAAATACAGCTTTGCTAAATACAAAGGCTCAGTTCTTTTATGCCTTCAGAAATATGTTTCTCTTTTTGCATATTTTTCCAAGCCTTCAATAGGAATGTGTTTGTGTGTGTCAGATAAATCTCTTCCAGGTTTGTAGTCAGATCCTTAAAGGTGATAAACAAAGGGTGGCGAGGGCTTATAAGCAGTAATGTAAGCTTTTGTTCCAAAGGTGCTATGTTACCCCAGGTATTTAGCACTGAGTAGCATAAATTATTAAAACTCTTTTAAAATATGTTTGTTTGTGATAATGCAAGCTTTTTAAATCAGGGATGAGTTTATAGGGGCATTCAATCGCAGCTTCCGCATCTGGAGAGTCATTTATAAATGCTACACATTAGAGATGTTCGGCCAACCCGATACCTGCGGGACCTGCAGGTCGGGTCTACCTCACACCTCTATTTACGGGCCACCTTGCACTTTCGGCTTTCTTTTTTCATAGACGCACAACTGTGCAACCCGTCCCTTTTGTGACATTATCTGCATGGCGGGTTGGGGCGCGGGTCTATAAGAGGAACCCAGAAGTCAGGTGCGGGTGGGCACGGGCTGAGGGTGCGAGTTATCACTTAGTGTAATATAACATAACATGGGGCAGTGAAATATTTTTTAAGATAGCCATGCATAGGCAGATTCAGTGGCCCACCCAAAAACCTTACAATAGGGGCCCACCAAAAAATTTTAGACCAGGGGCCCACGCTCAGTACTATTATTCTTCCTCTATTCATTCAAACTCTATTTTCCTAGTGTATTTTCTTTACATACTATAATCTATTATTACATCTATTTAGCCTCTAGAAATAGGGAATGGCCATGAACTTGGCCAAATTAGCAGCATGAGGGCCCACTGACACCTGGGCCCACCGGGACTTTTGCTGGTCTCCTGGTGGGCCAGTCCAACACTGGGCAGATTACGCTATTGATTAAGCTTCTTTAGGCAGAGTCATCAGCAATGGTGTTACAACATACTACTGGTCCCCACAGAAAATAATTTTTCAGGTTCCCCAAATTAGGTTGATCTGTTTCAACAATATTTATTGAAATTGTATATGAGTTAGGGACTCATGGGGCCCCTATACTTACTGGGTCCCCCTGCAAGCTGCAAGGTCTGCTTCCCCTGTAGTTACACCCCTGGTCGTCAGCTTATATGCTGTTTATGGGCCCTCCCAGGTGGCCTCCCCATAGACATTTGGCAGAAAATTGGCAGATTTGAAGCAATGGATTGTCTCAATTTGGCCCTTTTTAATTCTATGCCTTAACCCTAATATAAATTAGCCTAATGTACCAGCTTGTTCAGAGACTCAGTGAATGACTTACTGAGCTGCTATTGAGAAATAACCCCATGTCTACCTAGTCAACCCACAGTCAGTGCCATGGGGGTGCAAAGAGAAGTTATTAAAACTAACCCCAAAGCTTGCCATTCTTTCAAGGTGACATCAGCTAAAATACAGAGACACCAACAAAAACACTCCATTGACCCAGATGTAACCTCGTATAATGCTGTTTGCACACTTTGTTTTCTTCAGTTCCAGTGGGCATACTCTGTTAGCTTGCTATGTTATTTTAAGTCTGTCCTCACCCACAAGAAGTTCTGCTGAGATGACTGTTGTCATGGTGGTTTTGATTTGTTGACTGTGTGGAATGCTGTTTTGCAATTACAGTATTTCTACATCATGTGTTCTCCAGTTAAACGTCGCCATAACAAAGATTTGAAGCTTAAGGAAAACACATGCATATATACATAAAAACATATATACATATGTTTTTAAAGAGAAAATATTTACTAGTTATAAGTTAAGTGGAGATTATTTTTAGTTTATTTTTATTCCATTAAACCATAATGTATATGTTTATATCTTATTGTGTGCACAGAAGTTTTCTATTCTGCTTATTTGTATGTATATAAATATATATGCAAAGTCATAACAATTTGATGAATAGGACTGGGTAGATAAGGGATGACTTTGACGTAGTTGGCCAGCTTGAATATATTGCAATATATTGACAGACAATCCCTGTTTTGTGTAAAGGGTAAGGCATTTTTTAGTAGATGTATGCACAGAATGTCTCAATGTCTTAAATATATTGATAATGGGTTGAGTGCAGAGGATCTCTTGTATTTGTCTTCATGTATTTTGTGGTCACAGCCTCATTGCACCCCAGCCTAATGGTTTTAAAAATTAGTGGTGAGAACAACTTTCCCTTGTTTATAAAAATATATATATATATCTATATATATATCTATATATATATATCTATATATATATCTATATATATATATTTTTATGTACTATGCTGAAAACTTCTTCTGACAATAGATAAATGCTAGGCACTGCTAGGCAGTGGGTCAAATATGTCAATCAAAGACACAAAACATTTTAGTGCAGAGAGACAACGCCCAATGCCATTATTATACAATGAAAGTGCATTGTTCCTGCATAATGCTCATGTGAACATGAGAAAAACTTTCCTATGCAAAGTAGAACATTAAAGCCATAGTCTGAAAAAGAACAACAGGGAGAGATGAGGGGTCCTAGTAAGGTCCAAGGTGCACCAGAATGGGCAGTTCTAAGGATGATTTCATTTAGGTAGCTACAGGTTGAATCCAGTGTCAAGAAAATAGAATATGATACCCCATAGTCTTTTATATGAACATGATACCCTAGTCTGCGATGCCACAAATGTTTAGGGACTACCCTATAACAACTTAGAAGCTTGGATCTGCACATGCATAGGTGTTGGCTAATTTAGTCTCCTGATGGTATGAGAACAACAGAAGATTAAAAGTCATCTATGCCTATGATTAAGGGATTGTTTCCCGAAACGCGGAGGGCTTTGATTCCCGCATAAACTTATTCCTGATCAGAGTGCCGTCTTCTCTTGGATGTTGTGAAGTGTTTTAACAGGGGGGATGCTGCTGACTGAGCACCTGATTAGGTATATTTGGAGCAAAAAAACAGAGTGGGCTCTGAGCGGTCATTTCTGCTTGTCAAATCAAAAAACAAAATGGACAGGCCATATGCCTCATTTATGAAAAATGGGTCAAGGTGCAAAAATAGGGCTAGGGCTACCTGATTTCAGGAGCTGCATACTAGAGGGGTGGCAATAGGCAGTCCAGGAATGCCCCCTAGCTTGCGTGTCAAGTAGGGTTGGCACCTTTTTTCCTTGAGGAAACAAGCAGGGGGTAGGCCGGTGGTGTCGGAGGGCAGGCCAGATGACATTGGCAGCAGACTGGATGACATTGAGTTAGGTGACTTAGGAAGTGGATGGATGATGTGGGGGCAGGACTATTGATGTGGCACTCAGCAATCGGCTTCACTTCAATGTCCTGTATGGATTTCCTAATTTGATATCCAGACAGGCATTTTTCACTCGGGCTGCCCTTCCAAAAACTGGGCAGTCTGGGTGAAATCTGGACAGGTGACAACCCTAGTGTCAAGGAACTGTCAAGTATCTTCCAGTGTGACAGGTACCGGTGCATTCTCTTGCACTCTCATCTGTACCATTGGTAAATGCTCCTGTATATCTCTTAAATTAATGAGTAACAAACCTTTTCTGTTTTTTTTTTTTTTTTTAAAACTCCTCCTCTTTATGCTCCAGTTCCTAGGAAGTCTTTGGTGCAGGCTGTCCCACATTTAAAACATGCTTACCTTCATGTGCAATCTGTTTTACATATCAACTTCCATCAATAACAATAAAGATGACATCAATTGGGACAGGTCTAAAATATAGTTTTGATATGAATCATGACAAATTACAAAAGGATCTATCGTTCTTCATAAAAACAAGTCTCCAGATTTATGAAATGTTGCTAAGTATGGCTTTAGCTGGGACATTTTAATACATTACTAGCAATTACAATGTAGCTGCCCTGCCTGTCAGTAATGGCATGTGTGCCAGTGTGATTTATTGCCCATGTGACGTGCCAGTCGACTCTCAGTATTCAGTGCTCCTGATTTGCTTGGCATTACATTACACAGCCGGCTGTTACCACACAAAGAGATGGGAATGAGCTCTCAGAAGTCTCATCACTCAGGTTCTACAGGATTCTATTATTATTTATTACCATAATTGTGCTGTTTCCTGGGGCGATAAATAAGGATTGATGGGGTCTGATGACAGCTTGAAGAGAGAGAGAGAAACACAAATATATTTTATACATCACACATTGTTGACTTCAAAGAGTTCAACTATCTGATTCTTCTGGTTGACTAGGATGAGCCAAGTCAGGGTGCATTTCTTATTTTCTTTCTGGAACATAAATATGGAATATAATCTCCGGGACATGTGGCTTCCTGGATTAGATGTCTTCCTTATTTAAAGAACACCATAAATAAGACTACTTCAAAGCATGGAAACAACCGAATAGCATTGTTTTTCTATGAACATCAGATTTGTGTTCATTTAGATATACTGTATTTTAACAGCCTAAACAAATATATGAAAAAATTAGTTATATCTATAAATAGGATACTATGAGAATTGTACAGTAGATGCTGTACTTTGGACCCTCCTGGATAATAGAGACAATAGTCTGTTTAATAGAAGCATACCTGTAACAGACCACTCACAACATGAGTTTCTGTTGTATAAAACATATGAAACAAACAAATTAAAGTTAATTACTCTGAAACCATAACAGACTGGTTCACTGGCAGTCTGCATGTATAGCAACCTGCTCTTTGATAGAGCCTTAGCTACTATTAGAGCAAAGTAATGCTGGAAATTTTAAAGGTTCTATCGCAGTCCCATCCCTTCTCCACTTCCTTATTTCCAAATAGAGAAATCACTCTCAGCCCCACTCCTTTATCACAGATGATGAATCGTTAATTCCAGAAAATGCATTGGACTTTCAGCCAAAGGGTAAAACTCCATGGGTGATTTTCAATGCGATAATGTCCGTTCCGACTAAATGCAGGCATCATGTTGGATGTGACAAATCTAATATAAGTAATAGGAATGTCGCATGTAGAAGCTGATTCCATCCGACAACTTTTGGATGAAGACGCAACATGCATCGTTCGCATCTAACAGTGGCGTCAGATGAAATCAGCTTCTACATGCGACATCCCTATTACTTACATTAGGTTTGTCGCATCCGACATGACGCCTGCATTTACTCAGAACGCATTGGAACCTTCAGTATCGCATTGAAAGTCACCTGTGAACACAGTCTCTGTTATCCTGCTGTGTCACAGTCTTTAGTCTTGGTGACTTTCTTTTCTTGGTGACTTTTTTGTCTTGTTGAGTTTTTGGCATGGCAAATTTTTCCACTGCAAATTTTTGCCACAATTTCATGAAATAATTGCAGATGGTAAAATGTGGAATTTTACCACAAAATCCAAAAAATAATTGTTAATCACTTATCATGGCCCTGACATGGGCACCATCTACTGCAGTCAGAAGTTGAACCCCTATGGAATATGGGGCCACCTAGATGAAAAGGCACAATTTGCAGGCCACAAAATTAGTTTGGCTTGCTTGGGAGTGGGTGGGGATTTGCTGGATCATGGGCAGAGGTTCTGGTATAACTGGGTGTTACCAGGAATGATTGTGTTTGGAGATACATTTTTTTCCTATTTGGTCCCCATTATACTTGGTGATAGCATCCACCACTAAGGTAGCCCAGGCAACTAGTGGGGCACTTACTGTGGCCCCCAGGGGTAGGGCCCTACTAATGACACCCATGGTCCCTGATGTTCAGGAAAGTTCTGTAAAACTTACCAGACACAGAGTATTAGTTGAAAACTTTACACTTGCTCATATCTGAGCACTTGAGGATTCTTCATATAATTGTCCTCCCAAAGCAACAGGGAAACTGATGTAACTCCAGACCTTTGTTTCATAATTTTATGTGAAAGGAATGTTTTGTTCTAATATTACTGTAAAGAGCTTTAGAATTTGTAAGAACTATATAAATAACAATCACCCCATACTATTACCTTGTAGTTATGTAATTGTGTGGCCTATGATATATTATATATGATCAGAATTGGGAATTATCATTTACAGTTAGCTTCTCAGGATTAGTGATGGGCGAATTTATTCGCCAGGCGCAAAGTCGCTGCGAATGCCCGTAATTCTCCGGCAGCTGGCGTTGAAAAAAAAAAACGAGACGAGTGTCAAAAAAAATTGACGCAACGCGAAAAAATTTACGATAATGATGTGACGCACGTCAAAAACGTGACGCGTCTCGTTTCGTTAATTTTTCACCAATTTGCGAATTTCGCTGGAAATTCCCAAATTTTTCGGCAAAACGGGATAGATTCGCCCATCACTACTCAGGATATAATAGTCTGTATTTGCTGTGAATAGTTTGGAGTAACATATACCCTATAAAACCATAGGTATTGCATCAATTAGACATAGGGGTTATAGTGAGAACAAAGAGCTTCCATCAAGTGGCTGGGGTGTATTTGCATATTTGAATGTGTTTGTGTCCTTAGCAGTCTCTCGGAAACACAGAAAGGATTGACAAATACATAAAAAATGTAATCCTCAATCAATATGTTATAACCGGCTATCAGTCAATGCCTGACTTCTGTCTTCTCCGGTCATTAAGCCTGTCACTCAAGCGACTAAGTCTTTAGGATACCTTGGGAGCAGGACTGACAGATGTCTGTCTTCTGCCACTATTGTGTTTTATGGATTCCTTGTCAGAGGACAAGACTTGTAATCAATGAAAGCAAAGAACACTGGCAGAGTGAGCGATATCAGCAACAGTCACAACAACTGGCTAAAATTAGGAAGTGCTATTTTCCTCGGTCGGAACCCCGGTTTTTAATTGTGTGGCACCATGTGGGAAATGGATAGTATGTTCAGTCGTGAAATGTACAAAGCAACACCTATCATTATCATGTCAAAAGCATGCACGATGCCGGGGAATCCCATGGGCTGCTCAATTAACTCATTATACTTCTGTCACATAGAAAAACAATTAGGAATTGTTGAATGGTGTACATACAAGTGGGATTTATCTTTGCATAGTGTGAAACTCTTTAATGTGGCTTTGTTATAGTTATAGTCTAGCCTTGATCAGTTATAAGTCTTTAATGGTTTCTTCGTAGCAAGAAAATAACTATTCCTTTAATAGAGCATTTTGAAATTTCATATATAGTTAACAGAAGCATGGAAGTGTTTCATGCTGTACCTTTAAAAGACAAGGGACGGCTTAAACTTGTTAGCCATGCACCTAGTGATTGTAGTCACTCAGACCCTGGGCCAGCACTGATAAATGCACTGGCCCAAGGTACTATTTTAATAAAAAGCCCTCACAGCTCAATGTATAATTCCCTTTATTAATAGTAATTAATATTAATTGTTGTACAAAATTCACCCGTGATAACATTTTGCAAATAACCATCCATGTTTAAAAACCCTAGCAGTCTGATATCTGTACAATAGGTGAGCCATGACAAGTAGGGTTGCCAGCTTTAATGGAAAATACCGGCCTTCCTATATATTTTTCCCTATTAATAACATTGGGATGAACCATCATTTTTACAGGCCAGGCCAGTAAAATACCGGCCAGTTGACAACCCTAATGACAACATGCTTCACCATTTAAATACTGGTGGATTACAGGGAACAGAAAATGAATCTGGGGGATATTACTTCCTTTGCTTCCAGCTGAAAACATAAACAAATAATGAGCAAATGTATAACTATGTTTATCCTTCCTGACTGGAGAAGGTTAGCGTTTACCATCAAACTGACCTAGCTTGCACATGCATACACAGTAAAGTTTTATGTGACTGGTTATCTAAGAGCCTACCAGAAAGCCTGTAATCCTGGGCCTTTATTTTCAAAAATTAGATGTAGAGATCGACACATTTTATAGAGGTTTTTTTTTTTTTTTTAAAAGGCCCACAATGGATAAAGGGATGCTCTCACATAAATTCTCTTTGTTTGGGGCAGGGCTGCCATCAGGGGTGCAGAGAGGGGACAGTAGCTCCAGGCCTGACATATTTCAACTGCTAAAGGGGGTTTGGAAAGCCACTGAAGGAAAACAAAGTCGAAGTCGCAGAAGGGAAGCCACCAAAGTCATCAGAATCTGCTGAAGGGAACTGAATCTGAAGCGCCAAAAAGAATGAAGAAGGTGCCATCGCTGAAGAGGAAGAAGTCTGCCTGGCAAACTTTAATGGTAACACAAACACCAATGGTGTTTTTTTACTTTAAAAAAAAAAAAAACCCTGACCGCAATGTATTTCTTTTAACTTGTACAGAGGAACCCAGTACGCCAATGTTTATTTTTTTTAACTTGTCGGGGACCTTAATCACCAGTGTTTTATTTTTTAAGTTTTATGGGAAAACTTGATCATCAATGATTTTTTTTTTTTTACTTATGGGGGGGGGGGGGGTCTGACCACAAATGTGATTTTTCTTAACTTGCAGGGGACCCTGGCCACCTGATATGGACCACAAGATGATCCTAAGAATATCTATTCCCGTCCAAATTAGATTATAATATGGTCTAGACCGGAAGAATCACACTGAGATAAGATGTTCAGTATAAAAATGCTTCTTTTGCTTTATTTTTGGGTTACATAAAGTTATATAGACAATATTGCATGTCAGCTCATAGGACCGGATACTAAGGTTTCGGTTACTTAGCCAATAAGCATCTCTATGTGGCATAATATGCCCTTATTCGGAATGCGTGTGTGTCTTCTCCAGGAAGCAGGTGCAGAGCATCTCAATCACAGACATAATTTATTTTTAACTTGTAGGGGGACCTTGGCCTATTGGGCTTTAGAACTGTTTTAGTCCTTATGTCTGCTTAGCTTTTTTTACTGTGGTGTGGGGCGGGGCCTGTGGTGGGGGTTCACTGGGGTCTGGAACAGGGCCTGCAATGGGGGTGGGCATGGCACAAGGGAGAAAAACAGAAACGTTTTTCATACTGGGCCTTGTGATTTCTGATGGTGGCTCTAGGTTGGAATGCATTTGGGCCTTGGCCCTAGGGTTGTCACCTTGTCCGGTATTAAAATCCAGATAAAAGGGAGGCGCTGGTCATGTCAGAGGGGCAGTTTTATGACATCAGACAGCTGATCGGTGATGTTGGGGGCATGTTTAGTGATGTTGGGGGCATGGTTGGTGATGTTGGGGGCATATTCAGTGATATTGGGGATGTCCTATGATGTCATATAGCAACGCCACTCCCAAAAAAACTGGTGGCCTAAAAGATACCCTAGTGCTCTGATAAGCCAATGCATCACAGGCTAATTTCACAAGAATTCAGTTAACCTAGAAGTATTACTATGGACCATGACATGAATATGGAGTGCGAAGAGGGAGCTACTACCTAGTCACCAAGAAACGTGAAGGTGCCAACACTGCTAGTAACAGTGCTACCCACTACAGCCCCTCTTGCTTCTGGCAGAATGCACTTGTGATTCGTAGAACTGTTATTGCCTTTAACAGTGAAACTCAGCCTGCTATTTTGTTTCTCATACAAGCAATTAATCCCAGACCACATGTGCATCATTCTCTAAGATAGGCCCGTCACCTAGAATTAGGAGCGGCGACTGAAATCAGCCGACTCCCATTTGACATTTGTGATCTGCTAGGCTCCAAGTGACTGATAATCTGTCAGAATTCATGCACTGGCTGTCACTGTCCGACATTAATAAATACATTTATGGGAATGGGAAATTAGAACGTAGCATTAATTGGGTCAGTGACCCTTCACTTAACAGATGATGATGAAAGATGTAATTACATTAATGGAGAAACTTCAGTTACAATGAGGTTTAGTAACATCCTCTGTGTATAGCGCTGCACGTAGTAAGCCCCCAACGCCATTAAATGTAAATGACCCACTATTTCCATAGAAGCTTTAACTATTGTTGCTAGGAGTTAGTTTTGAACAAAACCTAGTGGGCCGCAGTTTGCCCGTCCTTGCTTTATAAACTGAAAAGTTTAATTAATACGAGAGAACATGGCATTAATAAGACTGCGCAATAAGAATGCGTTTTTAATTTCTTTCTAATTAAGATGAAGGAGGCATGTTAGTTAAGGGTGACATTTTATTTGGCAACATATGCCACAATGAAATGAAAGCAGTCGTCCATGAAGCAGCTTCTTAATCATTGTTAGGCATTTTTCATGTTTATAGATAGCAATACTGTGTAAATAATAAGCAATTACACTGGAGCTGCCATCTTATCAGTATTGGAGATGGACATGGTATACATAAAATATGTGTGCTGAATAGCTAATCAGCAATTAATATACTGTACATGTGTAATGACAGAAGTGGGAAAATTGGGGGAACCACATACCTCCCAACCTTTTTGGAAATAAAAAGAGGGTCAACGAAGCTTATGCACGAAATAAAAACTGACCACGCCCATTTTTGTGGCCACCCCCTCTAATTACTAAGTTCATTGTACAACATTTGCCAAGTTATTACAGTTTTGTTAATGAAGGTGTGGGTCTAACTTTTTCCAAGGGACCTGTTATCTTATATTGTTACAATTACTTATTTGCTTATCTAGGAATAGTTACAAAAGTATATTATCTTCTGCTGGGGCTGTTCTGGGCTCTCTGCCAAAAGCCAATTAAGTTAGAAATGTTGTATCTTTTTCTGGCTGTTCAGTGCAAAGAAAAGAGGGACTGTCCCTCCAAAAACGGGAAAGTTGGGAGGGATGGAACCACCCATCTTCAATAAGTGAAGCCAATTTATCTGTATACATTTCAACATCCCCCTGAAATTGGTAGAACTTTGAACATTGGATTATGCCGAATCTCTTGCAAAACAGAAACAGTTATTTCTTTTGACATGTCTATTTAGAGTACATACCAATGAGCATTTATTGTTTCGAAAAGTCTTGCAGTGCATCCCATTGTATTCCACTTGTCTCAAACACAGGAAAATAATCTTTTTTTCTCCCCTTTCAACACTGCTCCTGTCCCATATTATTATTATTATTATTAACATGTATTTCTATAGCGCCAACTTGTTGCGTAGCGCTGTAGGTACAAAGGGGTCCGTTTACTAAAGTGCGGTAAAAATTTGCGCACAAAATATAGACAAATTTAATGCAGAATATGTTTTCGCGAGTTTACTAACCTGCGGTAAATATAAATTTGCAAATTTTCTTGCGCAAGAATATATGTTCGCCAGTTATCGCATCCGCTGAAAATAACGCTACATACACAATAACGCCTGGTTTACTAAACAGCGAAATGTGTGAAAGAATTAATTGCTTCCTGTGGCTCCGTGGGTACATGAAGGCATTCCTACATTTCTATTTTAATAGGATGGATTATGAAATATTACCAAGGGGTAAATTTACAAAATTCACATGAAATTCACATGAAGAATCGAAGTTCGATCGAATTTGTATTAAATTCGAATTAGAATCTTCGAATATGCAAATTAGGCAAATTCGACCATCTTCGAATTCTATAAAATTTTATGCGAATATTCGATGGTCGAATAACTTCCCCTTTAAATTTAAATTCGACCACCTACTTTGCCAGATCAATGCTACTGAATTGGGTATAATTATCTTTGATCGAATATAAATTTTTTTTTATATTCGATCGATCAAATTGCGGTAAAATCCTTCGAATTGGATAGTCTAATTTGAAGGATCTTACTTCCCCACTATTCCCATGGTCGAATTTTGAATTTTTTTTAATTCGAAATTCGACCATTAGTAAATCTGACCCCTAATGTGTGGTTGCAAACCAACCTGTACAGGATATTTTGCATTCCTCATTAAAAGGTGATGTGAATGTTACCATTTCTCATACATACTCCAGGGTTTATGCTAAAATGGATGCAAAACTGAGTCCACTTTGGTACCATTGAAAAAGTTGTACCTTCTGGAAACAGGATCAGATGGACAGTAAATATGCATAAATATCTTCTTCCTCATATTCATGGCATTGCCCTGGTGTAAAATGTTGGACATGCAGTGATTTCCATGATTTCCATTTCATTCGGGCGACCAAGCGCTCATCTGCCATCACCTTCATGGACTTCTGCTTATCTGGAAGCAAAAATAGTCACAAAAGATAGAAATGAAAGAGTGTATACACATGTAAAGCATTTTATCTAAAGGAATAGGCAGGAAATATTATTATTATTATATCATTATAAAGCATCAACATGTTCCATAGTGCTGTACAATAAATTCGTTTATATATTGAACATATAAAATCACATACAAAGCAACCAGTAAAAAGGTGCACATAAGTGTATAATGCCCCTTTAACATCAGCCATGACCTGACTAATTATGGGGTTCTCTTAATTGGTTGCACCTTTACTTACAGTCTTCTGAAATGGACATTAAAGGAGTGGTTCACCTTTCAGTTAACTTTTAGTATGTTATAGAATGGTCGATTATAAGAAACTTTTCATTTGGTTTATTTTATTTTTTATAATTTTAAATTTGTTTTCCATCTTCATCTGACTCTTTCCAGCTTTCAAATGACGGCCACTGACCCTATCTAAAAACCAAATGCTCTGTAAGGCCAAACATTTATTGTTATTGCTACTTTTTATTGCTAATCTTTCTGTCCAGGCCTCTCCTATTCATATTTCATTCCCTTATTCAAATCCTTGCATGGGTGCTATTGTCATTTGGACCCTATCAATCAGATTGCTAAATTTGCAAACTGGCGAACTGCCGAATAAAAAGCTAAAAACTATGATTGGCTCGGTCTCATAGACTCCATTTAATCCAAATAATTCACATTTTTAAAAACGATTTCCTCTTTCTCTGTATTAATAAAACAGTACCTTGTACTTTATCCCAACTAAGATATAATTAATAGGGATGGCGCGAACCGCGGCAAAAAAGTTCGCTAACACGTTCACGAACTTGCGCAAAATCGCGAACGGTTCGCGAACGGTTCGCGAACCCCAT
>CM044435.1:115112425-115156734 GCA_024363595.1 Xenopus borealis
CAGCGGATGTTCGCGCGAACAAGTTCGCCGGCGAACAGTTCGCGCCATCCCTAATGATTAATACTTATTGGAAGCAAAACCAGTCTGTTGCAGTTATTTAATGTTTACATGATTTTTCAGTGGACTTAAGAGATAAAGATGCAAATAACAGAAAGATCCATTATCTGGAAAACCGCAGGTTCTGAGCATCCTGGATAACATACTTTTCAAATGGCACCATATAAATAAATGAACCCACTTGAGCATTCCAGAAGGAAGTGTGTACATGTGCATTATTTTGTCTTCATTGATGTCACTAAACTATCCCAAATGAGTGTTTTGTCTTGTAACAGCCCAGAAGATCATAACCATTATTTTTATCCTTTATACGTTTTACAGAGATCATGCATCAATCCCATCAGTCCCTGCCATGTAGCCTCATGCAATTTGGTCTCATCTAGAAATGTCATAATGAATATTTATCCTAATTATAGACAACAGGGATTGCTTTGCTCCTGACAAACTAAGTTATTTCTCAGTGTGTTTTTAATACAAAGTGTGCACAAATTTGTAGAAAAAAATATAGGGTTCTGTGAAAGACAAACAATTATAACATTCTGTTTTGAACAATTATAAAATTTAGGTGGTTATTTATTAAAACCTTAATGGCAAAAACTTGAAAACATACAAGTTTTAACTATAAAATCCAAATTTTAAGTGGAAAAAAAAAACTTGAAATTTTCAAGATTCAATAAACCCAGAGGATAGAAAAAGTCTTAATCTGAAAATCTGGCATCTCAGACCTGCCAAGCTTGTATATAAGTCAATGGGAGAGGTTTCTAACCTACTTGGTCTGTGCTAGAACTGTTTCAGACTTTTAAGGCAAAAATCTGAAAAATTCAGGCCTTTTGAGAAAAAACCAGAACAAATCAAGCAGTTTGCGAAAAAAAACCCAATGAAAACATTTGCACAGTTCATTTTTTGATTGCTTTTTTCACGTTTGTCCCCAATCCGAAAAAAAACCTTGCTTTTTTTATTAATAAATAAGGTCCAATCGTGTATTCTAGTTTGGCCTTAATTTTTGATCGAAATCTGAAAAAATTGCATTTTGAAAAATAAGGCCTTAAATATTTTTTTTTAAATTCTATTCACAAATGCATAATGAGCAGAAAATCAAATATTTAAGTGTTTTGGTTATACAATATAATAATGGCAAGAAATAGCTTCCCTGGTGTTGGTTAGGAGAGGGTATGAGCTGGGATATCTGGAAAATCAGCCTTGTACTATGTGTACTGTATATATCCAAACATGTGACAAGGGTTGAGGAGACTGCCTCATACAGACTTAGATAAACAAAAGGAATTCTGGGAATGAATTCCAAATGTGCTCCAAGAAATCCCATTTGCATGGGTTTATCCTATTGGCTAAAGCTCACCCACTGGGTTCTTAAGCAAAAGCCAGGATAATAGCTGATCAGATTTCCCAACTGTATATAGTGAGTGGGTCCCTAAGCTCAGTAAATGACAGCAGCACAGAGCATGTGAATCAGCAGAAAAGAAGATGGGGAGCTACTGGGGCATCTTTGGAGACACAGATCTTTATTGCTAAAGGGCTGTGCTTGCTTTGGGCTGGTACAGAAGCACAAAACATAATGTACAACATTTCTAGCTACTTTTTTAATTTAACTTTCCTTGTCCTTTAAGAGCTAAATTCTGCCCACTGGTCACTATGAGGTACCGTACTCACATACAAAACAAGGGCATACATACATGCTTGGTTACATCAGTCAATGAATGGACAGAGCTGTATCTTTTCCTGTTACATTTATACTTCCTGTCAGGTGATGTTTTTTGTGAAGCAGATTTTTCTTCTCCCATCCCTACATTCTGAGTGCAAGTTTAAAGCTAAAAAATTCCTCATTTTGCCATCTAATAAGGTCACGAAAGAGCCTGGAATGGATCATTGTCTTCCTAATGACATGGAGTTAATTGACGTCTATAACAATTGTCATTAAGGTAAGGACAAGTCACCGGTACATCAAGCACAAATTATATGAAGCTGTCTCCAAGATACATGTCGTTTTGGATTTAGCAGTTTCACCAGCCAATCAATAAGAGCCTCTCATTATTCAACTACAGAAAGGTAAAATTCTGACATGAGAAAAAGCATAATTAGCGATGGGCGAATTTATTCGCCAGGGTCGAATTCGCGGTGAAATCCCGCGATTCGCCGCTGGCGAATAAATAAGTGAAACTTCGCCGAAAAAAGTTGATGCGACACGCGTCAATAGCGTCCCGCGACTCGTTTCACGAATTTTTCGCCGAACTTAATTAACCAACAGATAATGACCAAATAGGTAACCTAGCAAATATTCTTACCAAATTGCAACATGCAACATTGTCTTTTCACAACATTTACCTTCAGGCACCTTTTTGAAAATTCTCTGTGTGTCACTCACTGATCACCTGACAAGAAATAATGTATGTTCTACAACAAGAAGAAGTGGTGGAGCAAAAGCCACAACTTTGTCCATTCCTTGGCTGATGTAATCTAGCATGCATGTGTGCCCTTAGTTGGTATGTGAGCAAAGGGCCTCATATGAGCTAGAGGAATAGACTTAAAGGGGAACAGTTCAGGGTAAAAATAAAAACTGGGTAAATAGATAGGCAGTGCAAAATAAAAAAAGTTTCTAATATAGTTGGTTAGCCAAAAATATAATGTGTAAAGGCTGGAGTGACTGGATGTCTAACAGAATACAACACAACATCCTGCTGTTCAGCTCTCTAAATCTGAGTTAGTCAGCGACTTGAAGGGGGGCCACATGGGACATAACTGTTCAGTGAGTTTGCAATTGATCCTCAGCATTCAGCTCAGATTCAAAAGCAACAGTTATGACCCATGTGGTCCTCCCTCTAGTCACTGATTGGTTACTGCCTGGTAACCAGGGTAACCAGGCAGTGTAAACCAAGAGATCTGAAGAGCAAGAAGTAGTGTTGTGTTCTGTTAGGTTAGACTTACAGTCATTCCAGCCTTTATACATGACATTTTTGTCTAACTAACTATATTGAAAACATTTTTTATTTTGCACAGCCTATCTATTTACCTAGTTTTTACTTTTATACCGAACAATTCCTTTAAGTACATAAAATGCCAATGTTCAGTATGGAATTTACCCAAAGGAGCATAGTTTCATGGGGACATGGAATGTTCGGGGTAGAGTTTCCCTATAACCTGGGTTATATGTTATATAATATTGGTGATCTGGTCAGCCTGAGCAAAATAAAGACAATTATCCATTTCGTTGTTACATAATGCTGTACAGTATGTTTTGGGTTTCAACAGGCAGCCCTTTAACAGTAAAGATCTGTGCTTTGGAAGATGCCCCAGTTATTGAGCTTGGGGATCCACTCAAAATATACTGTATATACGAAATATAAATGTCACAATATAAGGCTGATTAGCAATTTATACAGATAATTACTACATGGCAGCACTGAAACCAATGTAACTAATGAAATTAATAATCAGCCCTGTAGAATCAGATTATATTACAAGCCAACCTCATTTTCAGATTGATCATTTGTGACAACCCCTAAGCTTAGCTTCTCAACAGCTGCTCAGAGCTCACTGAGCATGTGAGTGTCACAGACACTTTCCAAGATGGTGACCCCCTGTGACAAGTTTGAAGTCCTGGATCATTGCTGTTATTGAGAAGCTGAAGCTGAAACTTTAGGCTGGTGCAATAAGTTCAGTATATAACAGTATTTTGCTCCATGGAGGAGAAGTGGTGAGGCATTAGAGCTCTTCATCTAGGGTTGCCCCCTGGCTGGTATGTTACTGGCTTGGCTGTAAAAATGATGTGTGATGCCAATGTAATTAATATGAGGAATGACAAAATATAGAAAGGCTGGTAGTTTTTACCAGAAAAGGTGGCAACCCTATTCTCAGGCAATATCTACCTAAGTGTAGGGACCACAGATGGAAGGGGACTATTTCAATATTCCACTGGAGGACATCCATGCCACAGAAATATCTCTTTTCTGGTGAGAACATTCACATTTGTCCTATCTCCTGCCATTATTGGTGGTCTAATGTAAAAAAACTGTTTCTATTTTTATACCACACTACTTTCAAAGTGCCTCACTTCTGTACTTAGGAAGTCCATTATTCAAGTTACTGTTGATTATTAAATAATCTTTATTAAAACTATTGGTGCCTATTGTTTTCTACATAAGGTGTATATGTTGAGCGTTACAGTTTATCAGCATCAGACCTTTCCTCCAACACTGTGGGGTGGCCCATCTGAGAGATAGGGTCCCAGTATAACAATATTCTACCACTCAGTAGTTGTGGTTATGAAGAAAGATCATTCAATTCCTAGTTGTTTAATTATATAGTAAATAAAAAAAGTATTGGAACTATACAAACAGAATTATATAGGAACCCACAGGGGTTAAACCGGCCGTAAAGCTTTAAGGCCCTACCCTTTTCCTTCTCCCTAGTTACTAGGCAGAAGCCTATGTATCTAATTCCTATTTGCAAATACCCTGCTATTGGCCAGGTGGCACTGTGACCACATCCTGCCTCAACCTGGTATAGTGCTGGGAAAGGAGTGGCAGCTTCCTCTTGTCCTTCACCTGAGGAGCAGGGTGGATGTGTGCGATGAGCCTGAGCATGGGGTAAAGCCGGGAACTAGGCTACCCCATGAATGAGGTTTAGTGATGGTAGGGAACACTTGTAATAGTCTCTCTAGGAGAGAAAGTTAGATAGGGTAAAGAGAAAGAGCAGCTGAAGCCCCAACGAGGATTTGCAGGAGGGAATAGTCCCCAGCCTGGGTGCAGGGACCACAGAGAAGAGGGACTGTAGGGAAGAAGCTGCTTCCTGACAACTTCCTGGAGGGAATGGTTGTACTGAGTTACTGCAAATACATAATGGAGTCTTTTCCTCAGCTGTGTTACCTATTACCTGTGCCAAACCTCTTCTGTGTACTTGAGTAAACCTGGGGACATTGTCTATGACTAATAAACAGTTCTTTATTTGCTACATAAGAACCTCCTGCATAGTCATTTTGCACAGTAGTCTGTGTGTTGTAGTTGCACTACACCTTAGAGGGAATGCTTCAACTTAGTGAAGGCCCTAGCCTGCAGTGTGAGTCCAATGTAATACATGCTCCTGTCACTAGCTTGGCATTAACTATTTGTGGTCTGCTTAGCCCAAATTAGCGTTATATATAAAAAGAATATATATATACTGGTCCCTTAAAATCTGCTACCCTGAGCATATGGTAAATATACCCACATTTTAAGCACTGAGGGGGATAACAGAATTTTCAGCAGGCAGTGGGTTAATTTTCAGTACATTCAGCAGATTCATCCTCCCTCTCTCCCCTGAGACAAATGGTGCCATGTCAGGCCTATTTTTAACAAATGAATTATTGACTTAAACTGGCACAATTAATCACAATATAATGGGATCAGAGGATGTTAGAGTGCCATTTATCATAGAAGAAGATGGGTGCCGAGTCTTCCGAGAAATGAGGCTCTTTAATCACTCCCAGATTAAGCAGAGCAAGATTTCAATCATCAGAAGTTGGCAGCAATAAGAGGGAGCGAGCAGCTGAGACAGACAAAGAGAAAGAAGGACTCAGACAAAGAAGGTGAGAATTAAAATGAGAGAAAGAGACAGCTAGGGATAGGATAGAGACTGCAATAGATACAAAATGAGAGATTGTAGTGCGATCAGGGTAACCTGGAAATAGCAGTCAGGAAAAACTGACAGTGACACAACAGATGAGACATACAGAAGAAACAGTTGGTAATATATACAGTTGGCTCTGAGACAGATAGCTACCACATGGAGAAATAGACTACAACTAGGGCTGGTAAAATTTGGCATTTTTGCCAGCACAGAATTTTTCTGCTGAAAAAAATCCATTGTATGTTGTGGAATGGAATGAAAAAGGCACCAATGCCATGATTATCAGACTCTTGATACCAAATAAACCAATGGGGTAGGCGCCCTCCTCAGCCCTTCCCCGAACAATTTAAGATTTAAGTAAACATTGTTAGTCATGGGCAAATAAATTCGGCAGACACAAATTACCGCACAATTGAAATAGCCGGTAAAAAATCCACTGCGTCAAAAAAAATTAACGCCAGTCAGAATTGTCGCTCGGATCAAAATTATTCAGATGTCCATTGACTTTAATGCATTTGGACCAAATAGTCAAGCATATAAAAACTAACGCTTGCATCAAAATTGACGTGTGGCAAAATCATTTTGACTTCAATGCGTTTTGTGAATCGTTCATTGTTTCGCGTATTTTGAAGTAAATTCGCAAATTTTCCAGTGAAGCTAAACTGCACAGATTCACCCATCTCTAAACATTGTATGATTATAGATATGTGTATGGCAGAATAATGTTGGCCATTCCACATATGACCTGCATTCCATCTATTCACACCATGGTCCAATGGGTTAGAGAATTTACCTGATTGGCCTGGGTATAGTTTTCTTAAGGATAGACAGATTGCAAGACATTGGTGACTAAGAAACAGACTGCTGGTGATAGCCATGAAAGACTGACTACAACAGATTGATTGCGAGAGACAAAGCTAGTGACAATCAAGAGTAACCGACTGAGTGACTGAGAGTGACAGCTAGTGACAGCTAGTGACAGGAGGGAGTGGAGCAGATCTATTGCCACAGAAAGAGCTAGTGACAGGAGAGAGTGGAGAATGAATGAAGAGACACATTATGATGGGATAGAGTTGAAAGATACAGGATGACAGACAGAAGCCTTTGAAAGCCAGATTCATGGTGAGGTATTTAGGGGCAGATTCACTAAACTTTGTATACAAATGTACACATTTTTTCAGTATTTCTCACTAAGGAAACAACATAGGGGCAGATTCACTAAAGGGTGAAGTGGCTAACGCTAGTGACAATTCAGCAGTGTTGCCACCCGCAGGTGCCAATTCGGTAGCGAAAGAGACCATCGCTAGCATTCGTTAGAACTCCATCACCAGGTCCCTCGTTACTCCACAAATTCAGTAAAGTGCGGATTTTACTGAATGTTACCCTTTCGCCAGAATTGACTTCACCACCTCAGACCAGGGAACGTGCTAAAAAGAATCTACATCCTCTTCAATCTTATGTCACCTACATCATATCCTGTGTGACGAAGATGAAAAGAAGTTGAAAAAACGCTGGTGACTTTACCTTTTTTAAGCGGGATTGCCTGCAAATGTCCTAACTTAAACTTTTTTGGGGTAACCGGTTTTCGCCAAATGTTTTATAACCTATGGAACATTACCTTTACATCATGTGTAGGGCATTATATTAACGCTATTGTCTTTATTAAAGTTTCCTGGACATGTATAATAAAAACTGGTAACAAACCATTTGCACAAACGTTTATAATAAAGACGTCCATACAACTTTAAATTTAGTGCCCTTTGCAAATTGACCTAAGCGCAAGATCACTAACGGCAGCGCATCTTTGTTATCAAATGCTCGCACAGCTGAAGTAACACCCAAGACAAAACTTTGCATATTAGTGAATCCCTATATAACTGATACCCAGGGATTTTATATCTGACACACACAGGACACATACAGCACCCACTCATTCATTTCTGGATACATACTGTAGTAGGCTGTTAGAAGCAATAAACAGATTACACCAAATTAGGAGAATTACATTCCAGGTCCAAAGTACTGCTTGCCAGGGTCTGAAATACATCATCAATATGGAAACTGAGCAAGCACAAACATTTCAGGCATGAACTGGATGTGCTATACAGTAACATCATTTAAGCATGTAACACTTCTCTGATTAGTTTATACAAACTGATTTACTGGAGCTATTTCATTTCATGCAAGTCTGAAACATTGTCTTCACCAGCACTGTCGGGCCTTGTATCATATTAATCTGTGCTCCCACTCCCCTCAACAGCTTTCTTTCTTTCTTTCTTTCTTTCTTTCTTTCTTTCTTTCTTTCTTTCTTTCTTTCATTCTTTCTTTCTTTCTTTCTTTCTCTTTCTATCTTTCTTTCCTTCGGTCCTTCTCATTCTTTCTTTCTTTTTTTCCTTCCTTCCATCCTTCTCATTCTTTCTTTCTTTCTTTTTTTACCATTAGGTGGTTAATTTTTACAGTGTTATTGAATGTCCTATTCCTAACAACTTTGTATTTTTTTTATATTTTTAATGTTTAAAGGGTTTCTTTCAAAGATTCAAATACTGTACTTCTTTCTATCTTTCTCTTTCTTTCTTATTTTGTTTCCTTCCTTCCATCCTTCCCATTCTTTCTTTCTTTTTTTCTTTCCTTTAGGTGGTTAATTTTTACAATGTTATTGCAATTTTTTTTAAAATATATTTTTTATTTTTAAAGGGTTTCTTTCGAAGATTCAAATACTGGTCACTGAACCCAACATCCAAAAAACTATCGCTCTTTGAGGCTACAGTTTTATTGTATTCTATAATTTTTTATTGTTTATCTTACTATTCAGTACCTCATCTATTCCATCATATTCCAGTCACTCATTCAAACCACTGCCTAGTTGTTAGGGTATATGAGACCCTAGCAACCAGGTAGCTGCAAATTGTCTAAAATATCAATGTTTATATCATACTAAAACATCATTTGAGAATGAACTACCTCTATAAGATTTACTGTACATTGTCATCTTCAACAAGCAGGGCCTTCTGTACCTGTGTATTGATTATACAAGCATGTGCAAGATGCAGTTGAGCCCTGTAGGCCATACTTTTCACCTTGCGCCAGATTTAAAAGGTTGGTTCACCTTTAATTTATCTTTTAGTATGTTATAGAATGGCTAATTATATGTAACTTTCCAATTGGTCTAAATTTTTTAAAACAGTTTAATTACTTGCCTTCTCCTTCTGACTCTTTTTAACTTTCAAATGGGGGTCACCGACCCCATCTAAAAAACAAATGCTCTGTAAGGCTACAGATTTAGAAGTTATTAATCAAAATCCAAATTTCTCAGATGTTTTGAATAAAAAAGTCGGATTTTTTGGATTCTCCCACGAAAATCGTGATTTTTTTTGTATTGTTGTATGAAAAATCTGAATTTTTTGCAGATTTGACGTCCGAAAAGTCAAAATTTTTCATGGTCAGCGGAAAAGCCTGAAATGTTCAGATTTTCATATGAAAATCGCAGACAACAATATCTTCAATATCTTTGCCATTGAGTTCTACAGGACCTTTTATTGTAAAAAGAAATTTTTTCGAGTTTTTAGCATTCAAACTTTATTAAATAACCTTCTTAATGTTAAAACTACTTTTTATTACTCATCTTTCTATTCAGGCTCTCCTACTCATATTCAGTCTCTTATTCAAATCAATGCATGGTTACTAGGGTAATTTGAACTCTAACCGGATTATTGAAATTGCAAATTGGAGAGCTGCTAAAGAAAAAGTGAAATAACTCAAAAACCACAAATAAAAAATGAAAAACATTTGCAAACCAATTCTCTACATTACTAAAAGTTAATTTGAAGGTGAACAACCCTTTTAAGGTGCAAAGTTCAGCCTGCACAGAAATCCCACAGGCTTCACGTATGGATCCTAAAAGGCACAATTTTGCTTGTAGCTGAGGCCTGGGGTGCAAGATGTATAAGCTGCATGTATACAGTGAAAAAAATAATATTGTTCATGACAAAGCTTCAGGGATTAGCCATGATTTCTATCAAATGCCTATAATATTCTCTATCTGTATCCAACCATCTATCTCTTCCAAGCAATAATGAATTGGAAAAATGTGTCTCCGAAATGAAGGATAGCTGGAGAATTTCGGAACAACGTCTGTATTATAAAAAACAAAATAACAGCAGAGCAAATGTGTTTTGTGAAGTAAAGCAGTCTTCCATTCCTGTGCCAAGCATTTCACCAGATCCATATACTTCTTTGTAGGGGTCCAACTGAAAACCCCAGTTGCCTAAATCCTTTCTTTTCATTCCCTGCTCAAACGCAGGCCCACATTCTGTCTCCATAAATAAAGCTTCCCTTTCAGTTGTGTCAGGGGATCATAAGAAAGCTGTATATAATTTCTGGCATCCCAAAGCCTTTCTTCTCTTGACATCTGCCTGTGTTTGTGACAGTGGAAATACATTCCTAACTCATTATCTGGGAAGGCAGTGGAATCCAGGCTGTGACACTGCCATTAATCAGAATGAAAGAAGGACAAGCCTGTAACTTTCTCTGCCCTGTCATTCCCAGTTTTAGACAAGTAGTAATCCATCTTTCCCAGTGACATTCCTGATAGAGGGCATTACTTATTCATTGTGGTTGGATGGGAAAAGAGGGGCCAGCTGACAGCATAAAAGTCCAAATATAATCTGAAGTGGGAAGCCTTTAGGGAGAGAGAGAGAGAAGGCAGGAGGGGGTCGGTTATGAAGAGCCCAGTACAAAGTACTGGCAAGAATCTGTTGATTTAATGTAAACGGTGTAGTACAAAACAGAAACGTCTATACTGCTGCTCCCCAGCTGTTGCTGAACAACATTCAGCACCCTAAAGCTGGCCATGCACGGGCTGATAAAAGCTGTTGGCAGTTTATTGGCCTGTGTGGGGTCATATCTGGCCAGTCCGCCAGATGTCAATTGGGCAGAGTTAAAAATACTGTTAGATCATGACTGCATCTGGAAATCCGACCTCCTGTATTGCCTGCATTATCATCTGATTGTTGGGCCCCAAGTCCCCCGATCAGATCAGCACGATATCGGCTGCCTCAATGTGGGCAGAGATCCAATCATTTGGCGAAATCGTCAAGCGATCAGATTTCTACACATATGTCTTAAGGCTGCTCTAACTGGTGGTATAAACAATGCTGAAGTACTATAGCCTATGTTCAAAGTCATTTTATATAAGGTAGGGTTACAGACCCACAATTGTTGTAGAACTCCAACTCACAGCACAAATATGTAGTTCAACAAAGAATTCAGAGAAACTGTGGGATAGTCATCCTACAGGGCCTTTTTTTTTCAAAACATTCTGTTATCCGGAAACCCATTAACCAGAAGTCTCCGAGTTACGGAAGGGCCATCTCCCACAGACACCATTTTATTCAAATAAATAATTTTTTTTTAATTATTTCCTGTTTTCCTGTAATAATAAAACAGTACCTTATACTGGA
This sequence comes from Xenopus borealis, assembly GCA_024363595.1. Taxonomy (NCBI): domain Eukaryota; kingdom Metazoa; phylum Chordata; class Amphibia; order Anura; family Pipidae; genus Xenopus; species Xenopus borealis. The sequence goes on from CM044435.1 coordinate 115,123,561, forward strand.
TCCAAACTAAGATATAATTAATCCTTGTTGAAAGCAAAACCAGCCTGTTGACTTTATTTGAATGATTTTGTAGTCTAAATTAAGGACAGATCCATTATTTGGGAAAACCCCAGGGCCCAAGCATACTGGATAATAGGTCCCATACCTGTACAAATGTGCATCCATATAACAACATATAAATTGTAAGTTATAGCCGCAAGGGCTGAAATGTTTGCGCTAAAATGTTGGCCAGTTTTGCCCATATTTTCACTGTTCATTAAAGGTATTTTTATCCAAACATGTTCCTTGCACTGCTATATAGTTTCATTGAAGCCCATATATTGCTATCAACTCATCTCCCCATATTATACTCCCCAAGCTGCATCACTTTTCCAGAATAAAAAAGAGAAATCTATCAGGCTCTGCTGGGTTCCATAGACAAAGTAGGATGAAGTTTGCAACTCACTAAAGAGACACCCACCAGCACCCCCTGACTATCATAGGGCTGATTGTTTTTCTCTGCAAGATTACAGAGTAGAAAGGAAACCAAACAGCAAGCAGCCGGGATAATAGTACATGATGAATAATAGCATTGCATGAGGGGGCTCTGCTAAAGGGAGTCTGTATCCTGTGGCTTATGGACTACTGTATCATCCACAGTATAACATCATTTATTAAAGGAATGGCTGCCTGCATCAGCAAGCAGGTCTATAGAATGTTTAGGTCATCACACAGCAAAAGGTGGGCAGCACTTTCATCAATTCCCTCATCCATCTCAGACGTCAATTTTAGCTTTCTCCTTCATCCCATCCATCAACTCCGCACATATAACTTTGACATGGCCAATCCTTCATCTTGTCTGCTCTTATTCTCATATATATTTTCTGTAGCTCTTTTTTACTTTACATCAGTTATTTATTTATAATCTGTAAAGTATTCCATAGTTACATTGGGTGTTTTAAAACAACATGGAGGACTTTATAGTATAACAAATAATGGATCTCTTCTAAATAAATGTAATTGAATACTTTTAAGATGCATGACCCTGTTGGAAGACTTGCCAACATTCAAATAGAAATAGGGTGTTTATTTCCTTAAAATGACAGCGATATACAGGTACAGTATGGGATCCATCTGGATCCAGAATTACAGAAAGGACAATTTTATCCAAATAATTAAAACATTATTTTTTTTTCTATAATAATAAAACTGTACCTTGTACTTGATCCAAACAATCATTATTGGAAGCAAAACCAGCATATTCAGTTTAATATTTAATGTTTACATGATTCTTTAGTGGACAAAGTATGAAGATCCAAATTAAGAAATGATCCATTATCTGGAAAATCCCAGGTCCCAAGCATTCTGAATAACAGGTCCCATACCTGTACAAAAAATATTATGGGTGACCTGTGACCTTAAGCCAACCCTGCTTTCAATATCAATTATTTTTACAAATAAAAGCACTGAAAATGTGTACTGTTTTATGAGAAACCTGACAGTATGCAGTGAGATTCTCCCTTCATTTACTGCTGGGTATTAGTAGAGTAAACATTGTATTTTTAGAATTATTATTATTGTACAAATGAAATAAACACAATATTAGTAGAGTAAACATTGCATTAATATACCTATTATCATTTTATAAAGTAAATAAACAGGATTTTTTCAGTATACAGTTTTTATAAACATTGCAATGTTTGTAAATTATATAGTGAATAAAGTACCCCCTCTTGTAAAATATAAGGATATTATAAGTTACCGAGGAGTTTCATGACCATATAAAAACACGAGGCCGAAGGCCGAGTGTTTTTATACAGGTCATGGAACTCCGAGGTAACTTCTAATATCCTCATATTTTGCAACTGGGGGTACTTTATTTATTATAATACACAAGTTTCAGTGAGTCATGTGACAGAAATGACATCAGAACTCACCGTTTATAACTGATGACATCAGAACTCACCGTTTATAAGGATATAATTTACAAGATATTTACGGCTTTTGTGTATTATAAGGATATTATTAGGGATGGCGCGAACTGTTCGCCGGCGAAATCGGGTGTTCGCGCTCGCCGGAAGTTCGCGAACGTCGCGCGACGTTCGCCAATTTGGGTTCGCCTTAGTTGGCGCTTTTATTTTGCCATTTCTCCCCCAGACCAGCAGATACATGGCAGCCAATCAGTAAGCTCTCCCTCCTGGACCACCCCCACACCCCCTGGACCACTCCCCTTCCCTATAAAAACCGAAGCCCTGCAGCGTTTTTTCACTCTGCCTGTGTGTGCTGAAGAGATAGTGTAGGGAGAGAGCTGCCTGTTAGTGATTTCAGGGACAGTGGATAGTAAGTTTGCTGGCTAGTAATCTACTGTACTTCAAACAACTGCCATCTAGCTGTGTGAGCTTGTTCACATTCTGTCTAAATATCCATAATATTACCCTCTCCAGAAAAAGCACCTGAGTGACTTTTTTCAAGCAGCCATAATATATTTTACGTAATCCGTATCCACCGCTGTAGTAGTGTATACGTTGACCTTGTAGGCATTATTTGCCCTGTAGCCATTTTTTGCCCAGTGTGTTCTTCAAACAACTGCCATCTAGCTGTGTGAGCTTGTTCACATTCTGTCTAAATATCAATAATATTACAGTGTCCACAACCACCTGAGTGACTTTTTTCCCTTTACAGCACATAACGCAGCGCTGTGTCAACAATGGATTTTTCAGATACATTTTTGCCCTTGATCCCCCTCTGGCATGCCACTGTCCAGGTCGTTGCACCCTTTAAACAAATTTAAAATCATTTTTATGGCCAGAAATATCTTTTTTAGCTGTTAAAGTTCGCCTTCCCATTGAAGTCTATGGGGTTCGCAAACCGTTCGCGAACCGTTCGCAAATTTCCGGAAGTTCGCGAACATGTTTGCGAAATTTTTTTCGGCGGTTCGCACCATCCCTAGATATTATACGTTACTGAGGAGTTTAATGGCCATATAAAAACAGAAGGCATTTTTATACAGGTCATGAAACTCTGCAGTAACTTCTAATATCCTCATATTTTGCAACTGGGAGTACTTATTTATTATAATATAAACAAAAGAAACACCAAGAGCCCCAATAGTGTAATATATGTTGGTAAAGGATATTGAAATAAGAATAAATAACTTATACTCACAAACCAGGGTTACCAATATGCAACCACTGTAAAGGCAGGTGGGGAGAATGTCCTGACCCCACTCAGGATTATGAAGTCGCTCTCTGTAGATAGGAAAAGGGTATCAACCCTCCACCGAGGGTGGACTTAGTATTGTATAGAAAGAACAGAGGCGCCAAAAGGATAAAAGGATATGAACGAATTTAAAAGCCAAAACTTGGTAATCAGAGGAGGCAGTGGTGGACTTACCTCCTCCGAGCAGACACAAAACGACTGTAATTAGGCAGTCAAAATTTATTAACGAACTCCAATCAGTACAACGCGTTTCACGGGCTCAGATCCGCTTCTTCAGGCAATAAACATAGGAGTTACAGCATCTGGCAGTAGTATACACACTCAGCGCCTCTGTGCCTATCCTTTTGGCACCTCTGTTCTTGCTATACATTATGTATTATAATACACAAGTTTCAGTGAGTCATGTGACAGAAATGACATCAGAACTCACTGTTTATAATCGATGACATCAGAACTCACTGTTTATTAAGATATTTACGGCTTTTGTGTATTATATAGGGAATAAAGTACCCCCTCTTGTAAAATATAAAGATATTATAAGTTACCGAGGAGTTTCATGACCATATAAAAACACTAGGCCGAAGGCCGAGTGTTTTTATACAGGTCATGGAACGCCGAGGTAACTTCTAATATCTTAAAATTTTGCAACTGGGGGTACTTTATTCACTATATAATACACAAGTTTCAGTGAGTCATGTGACAGAAATGACATCAGAACTCACCGTTTATAACTGATGAAATCAGAACTCACCATTTATAAGGATATAATTTACAAGATATTTACAGATTTTGTGTATTATATATTTATAATCTATAGAGTAAAATATGGATATGGTTTTTCTATACATTGAAAATCAAAGGATAAACTTATTTTAGAACTTTTGACCTGGAAGAAGGCAAATAATTATATAAAGGGGAATTCCTGTCAATTGTACCTTAAGAGAAGAAAATACAGCCATTCCTGACTTCAAACAGCAACTATATTTCTTCTTGGATCAACATTCTTCATTGTTTATATTAACTGTTGTTAACCTGAATATCCTCCATTTCCAAAAGGATTACATTGCCCTTTGAAGGCATTAATAATTTATAAAGTACAAATGAATGTTTAAACCTGGCAGACTGTTACAATAACAATAAAATACTTCCAGAGTGATTACTTTTCAAACCTTTTCCCCACATGTGTGAGTGGGATGTTAGTCAGATCAGACCTCGGTATGCAGAAATCAAACATTCTCTGATATCACTTTCTCAGAATATGGCATCACTTCATTTTTATTCTTCTGCCACCTCACTTTCCACACAGCTTACTCTTTCATTCCACCACTGCCGCACAGCTCATCTCTTCAGTTGTTAGCAAGATGAATAATATTCTGCCATTCAACATACAACTTTACTTTTAAATTACCATTGTTATACTCAGTGAGACAACTAACATAGTACATTGGAAAACTGGCACTTTGGGTTGCTAAGTGGCAAATGGGATTCAGTTTTGTTAAATGTAAGGTCATGTATTTGGTCATGACCTGGTCATTTATACCCCTAATAAAATTAATTGAGGCACACCTTAAAGAATGTCTCTACTAAATCTATACTGACAAGCAATGCTAGTCAGCTGGAGGAAGGGTCAGCAAGGTATTGCCTGTATTGAAAGGGGGTATAGATCAAATCAGGGAGAGGTGTATATTCCTCTTTACAAAGAACCCATAAGGCCTCATTTAGAATATGCAGTGCAATTTGGTCACCAGTGCTGAAAATGGGTATTAATTAGTGGAAGGCAAAAATAATTCACGAAACGCATTGAAGTCATTGGGTGTCAAATTTGCAGCCACAATTTTGGTCACCATTTCGCATAAACATTGCCCATAACTAGTATTAATGAAAGTCCAAAGAAAGGCAACTAAGCTGGAAAAGGGTATGGAAGAAGTCTTTCATGATGAAAGACTCAGTTGCAGATATTTACACAGGAAATGCTGACTATGTGTAAATAAAAAAGTAGACCATATAATAAACTCCCTAATGATTTATCTACCTGTATGTCCTAGGAAGGTCCAATGAAGTTACTAAAGGAACTAAGTGGTTAAAGAGTGGTGAAGGTCTCAATTATGAGGAAAGGAGACCTGCCATGAACGGCACCCTAAATCCAGAATGCAACCTAAGCTCCCTGGTCTCGGCTCTCACTTCAGCCTATAACCACCGCCTTTCATCTCGGGAGGTGCCCTCGGCTAATTGGATGTCGCCAGGTCTTAATTGAGAGAGGAGCAAAGCAAAAAAGTTCTGGATGAGCAAAGGGGCACGATCGTCTCACCAAAGATACTGGACTGAAGAATGCCACCAAACGCCACAGAGTGGAACAGGTAGGCTGGGCCAGCACAAATGGAGCAGAATCGTCAGACAGGCCGGAATCAGGATTAGAGAGTTGAGAATAGTCACAGACAGGAAAGGGTCAGGATTGGAGAGAATCAGAATAGTCACAGACAGGCAAGGGTCAGGATTGGAGAGAATCAGAATAGTCACAGACAGGCAAGGGTCAGGATTGGAGAGAATCAAAATAGTCACATACAGGCAAGGGTCAGGGTTGGAGAGAATCAGAATAGTCAAGCAAGCAAGGGTCAATACACAGAAGATCAATAGAATAACAAGGAAGAGCACACCCAGGAACTTTCTAATAGAACCTAACAACGGGTAATCACTCAAAGCACTGGATCCCCTTCGGCACATACACCCGGCGCACGCGCCATAGGGAGACCCGGGCACAGGAGGAGAAAGAGCAGCACAGCGGAAGGAGTGGCAATGGACCCCGCCCAGATCCGGACTGAGAATCAAAATAGGCCCTGGCATTTCAGGTTGATACAGGACCAATCAGCCCACACAGAGGCCCAAACTGCCCACCAGCCCACTAAATAGTGACTTTCTATGGCAACTTATAGCAGCCCCTCTGGCATTTGCCAGAACCCACAGATTGCCAGTCCGAACCTGACTCCGCCACCCGCTAGACCACCAGGGAAGCGTTCCTTACAAGACCACAGCATGATACACCAGTCCATGTGTTAGTGGCGAGAAACATCCTGCCTGTCCCACCCTAAAATGGTTTGATGAGAAGGTAGATAATTGGGTGATGTGTGAAAGCTTTGGCTTCTCATGATGCGTTGGATTAAGTGGTGGGGGAATGTTGCCAGATTGGGAAGGGGCAACTACCACTGGCATTTATGGTTTGTTTTAACCCCCTTGGTTAATGGTAAGGTTGAAGTTTGGAGTGAAGCCTACTGATGCATTTACTTGCCCACCTTAGCACAGTGCAGCTAGGTGGCCAGCATTGCAGGGAGACCTGTTCACTCTAGTGGAGTAGGCAAGCATTCCTGGGTGTTAATGATTCAGTCAGTCATTATATAACATGTTTAGCTTGTTTGCAGTGCTAATACATTTGTGGCCAGAAGACGTTAGGGCATACATTGAGAGGAAAAAGGCATTTTAAGATGCACAGTGCAGTTGTAGAATATGCTTCCTGAAGCACTTGTGCTAGCAGATGTATTTGATCATTTCAAGAAAGGGCTGTATGTATGTAGTGAAAAACTACAAAGTTAATTAAACTAAATATTAGTACAATGTTGAGCCAGGAACTGGTCCGATTGACCTTTTGGAAGAAAGGGTTCAGATGTGATTTTTTTTGCCTTCCTCTGGATCAACAAACAGCTAGTCAGTTTCAAATGGATGAACGTTATGGCCATGTATTTTTTTAACCTCACCTACTATGCTAGTATGTTACACAATACACAGCTGGCAATGAACCAACATTGTGTCACAACTGAAGCATCACCATATTGCTGCAAATATTCAAATCCCAACTAATTACCGTCAGTAAATGTATGAAGACTGACTGTCTGGGAAATTAAAGCTGGGAAAAATGTGATTATTGTACTACCAAAGGGAGTGGTTTTAGAATGATTAACTTGACAAATAAGATTCAACATTCACTAGTGTCAGAAATACGTGAGAATTTTTATATGTTCCATGGTCTTATTGATTAACAGGTGAGAGAGCTGTCACTCTGGAATTCTCACCTCTGTCTAACTGGGGAAGGAAGTTGGGGGGTATTACTGTATGTGTTGAATTATAAGTTAACAAGTTACATGTGCTAACAGGCATTAATAAAAAAAAGAAGCAAAAACATACTGATTTATTCAATAATACATTTTGTGCAAGTATAGAATGTACTGAATGAATGTATCACATCAATAGCAAAGAGAGAATGGATGGAATTGCGCTGGTTAATAAAAGACCACTAACTCGTTCAATCTGTCAGTTGCTGTGTTAAGACCTCATATTCTACAGTCATAAAATGCAACGTTGGAGCTAAAAGTGCAATTAAGTATTCATTGCTTAGCAAATGTGAAATGTAAAATTAATCAAGTGGCCACTACCTCACTGTGTGCTCGTTAGCAACAAAACTTGGAATTAATTATCTGAATTGTAACTTTATTGAAACTAAATATAATTATTATTAAATGGGACGTTGGGGATACTTTGTGAAGGGTTTATGTCCGTGCCAAGGTAAGGAAAAGGCTGTTTCGCTTCATGCCATTAATATCCTTGTGCATTTATATTTAAAGGAATACTATAGGAACCCTGCATAGTTTTTCCATTAGTTTGAACATCATTTGTAAGTGAAGCATATTTAAAGGAAAAAAAATACCTTTGGGGTTTATTCTTTTGTATTCCTATGTTGCCCTTAAAGGATTAAAGTGCAGTGTTTGTATCCACAAAATATTACTTCAATGAACACGGTACAATATATTGTTAGATTGCCTAACTATCTGGTATCATATTGTGGTGGAAATTATATTAACATTATAAATCCAGGACATTCTGTAGTCTGTTGGCCTTCGATGCTTAAATCCAAATACGAACGCTCTGAGCAACATTTATTTATGCTGTTAATAATGATTTTAGGGATTATGGTTATGGTGGTTTTCCTGGGTTGCTGTGGGGATGGGTGGAGACACAAGGGATTAAAGGAGGAAGGATGTTAATGTAGTGTCTCTTTTACCTTGAACATCTCCCTCCCATATTCCCACCCTCCCCAGAGTAGCGGTGTTGGGGGAGGAATTAGTGTAGTGTTGCAGCAGATGATAGTGATATCAAGTTATCAAAAAAAAGTATTTTTTTTTAACTCAGATTTTTTTTAGATTTATTATACCGCAAAAATGGAAATAGCTTGAATCCAAAAATCCACCATTTAAAACCTGTTGAGGTGATATAGAAGTCAATGGCAGAGGTCCCTTGATTGCCTTCAAGATGTTTGAATATTTTTAACTGGAATAATTCAGTGATTTGAATTTTTTTTTCCACTGAAACTCATGTTTTGGGCTGATTTATTGAATATTTCTGCAAAGACCCTAATAATTCCCCCCTTCTCTTCCACTTCCCGTGCCCTAAATTCTTAGGCTATGCAGGGTAGCTGGCAGCATTCAGTTCACTGCACTGTAGGATAGCAGCTAGCAGGACAGGACCTGACAGGGAACTGAAGCCTGTCTTTGCTTGTGTGACTGCAGGGCTGTCATTGGCTGTTCCCCTCTTACTGTGCTTCTGCAGGGACCTTTAGGACACGCCCACCCCTCATTTTAAACTTTTACCAGTGAACATCTATGGGGAACTCTAAAATAAATAAATAATAATAAAGGGGCTATTTTTAAAGATAATATTAATATTTAGCACCATGTAAAAGCAACACTATATATTACTCAAAATTGCCTACAAAATTATGGGTTTTCCATTTATCTTATAGGTCTTATTTAAATTAAAAAGCATTTGATTTGTGAGTTAATTCGAGGTCCAAACAAGCTCACAAAGCTCTAATACTTGAACCTTGATAAATTGCCTGTTAAGTGTAGCAATTAGCTGGTGTTAGGCCTGGGGCCAAAGTGATGGAAGGGGACTGTTAGAAGGGGCTTGAGTTACAGAGGAAAGCTGTACCTAAGAGAGATAACAGACGTGCCCCTCACTCTTGGGCACATATGTTTGCAGCCTTCAGGGGTTACCAGATGTTAGGAAAGTTAAATATTATATAAATGTAATTGGTCACATTGCCCTACACTTAGCTGATATTGATTTTTGTTGGTTGTTATTTATGTGAATCTGTCAAGAAACAAGCTACAGCCTTTTCACCCAAAATATCTCATATAGTTTGGCTTGTTAGCCAATAAAAGGGGGAGGAGCTTGGTGTTGTTGGGATGGACCTGTCAGATTGATGCTGATTAATTACACTGGTGCAGTTAATGATAGCAACCCATAATCAGTTCCTTTTGACTAATATTCTTTAAAAAAGAAACTGAAAGCCAATATATGATTGGTTGTTCACAGTTGAGGACAACTCATGTCAGTTAATTAGTGCCACAATCCTATAGAGAAAAGCTAGAGTTTATAGATGGGAATTCATACATGTATGGGACATCATAATGAGATTCTGAATAGCTAGAACAGTATGGATTTAGTATCACTGATGGCAGGAGTAAAAAAAATGAGTAGAGTTAATACCTGATTTTATGACCCTATGATCTGTATAAATAAGAATATATGTTTAATACATGTTTTCATTGTTTAAGATAAGAATCCACCAAGCCCTAAGCAGTAAACACACTAAAAACACTAGCCTAGAGCCTGTCCACTTCTTCCACCAAGTGGAGGATATTCTCTGTTTCAAGCCCACCATGTTTCAGTGTAATATCAGCCTTTGCCTATAGGAAAAAGAGTGGTGGTTCAGATTCCTGCTACAAGGAACAATTGTAGAACCCCTTCCCCTCTCAGAGTACAATCCATTTAGATTGGAACAGCCTTTATAGAGAGGTTAGCCCTGTAGAACATACAGGTTGCAACAATAGAAGGGATATTCCTTTAATCTTTGCTGCAAAGCAAACTTCCTAAATATAAAAATATGCTCTATAAACCTAAAAGCATCCTACATATTCAGGCAAAGTCCATGAAAATGATTTCTTTGGTACAAAAGCTCCATAATCTAAGTTTAATCTCGCTCTCATGAATGTGAAAGCATGTTCCATGCCGCACTGCATCTCTTTACTTACAGTTACCTTAGCTTTTAAAAAGCATTAAATATACAGAAGGAACTAGAATAGCTTCTTGATTAGAGATTAGCTGACCTATTTTCTTGCCTGTCATGTTATACCCAACATTGCATGCACTGCAGTTTGTGTAACAATCGCTTTTGTGCAATGCTAATACCAAAGCTTCCTCAAATAGTAAACAATGACCAAGATGTCTTTACTGAACTTGGCCTTGAAAACACTGAAGCTTTCAGCATTTTTTTTGCCATCCGTGGACTTTCCCTCACTATTTTATTTATCAGGAATATTGCACAGCTTGTGAAAATTAATTTGTGTCTTAAATGAGTGCTTTAAGACATGGCACAACAACTTATACTTTGGATCTCTTGAACATGTAAAAGATATAAACAGAGGTAAGTAGAGGGATTGGGATTCAAAATGTCATTGGTTAGTGAAATTTCATACAATAATACAGATTTAATACAAATTTCACTTATGCGTTGTGCTTATGGAATGGTGTGCTTGAGGATGCCCATTGTCATCAAATGGGAAACAAGGTCCAACAATAATAGAGATTTGTGTCTAATAAATCAGACAAAAATTTAATTTTTTTTACAACTGCACCTGAATCAATATGGACATCATGCAAAATGGTATAGACAGTACATGACCCTTGTGGCACTTTGATCGCTGTTTGCCAGTGCCTAGTTCATTTTTGCTCTTTATACAGGTCTGGAATCAAATTGAAGTAAATTGTATAGCAAACCAATAAATAAGGTTTGGGAAACAAACGGAAGAGTGTTCAGATTGAGATTATTGTGAATGCATATACAGGTATGTGATCTGTTATCATAAATCCATTATACAGAAAGTTCTGGACTACAGGAAGACCATCTCCTATAGACTCCGTTTATCCAAACAATCAAAATTTTAAAAAATGATTTACTTTTTCTCTTTAATAGTCAAACAGTACATCATAATTGATCCAAACTAATTAATCCTTATTGGAAGTAAAACCAACCTATTGGGTTTATTGAATGTTTAAATTATTTTCTAGTAGACTTAAGGTATAAACACACAAATTATGGAAAAATCTGTTATCTGGAAAAATCCCAGTATCTATACACTTCTAGATATTCCTTGAAGCCCAGTCTTACAAGCAGCTTACGTTTTGGGGGAGATTGATTATTTTATGCAGAATATTATCTGAGCTGTAGTAGAAAGACATATCAAAATGTTTCATGTATTTTTGTTAAGAAGATCCTGACCACACCCTACACTATAAAAGTAGTGGTTTAGAGCATAAACCATCTAGATGTTCCAGGCTCTTTCCATTCCTTCCTTTAATAAAAGAGAGGGAAGAGAAATCAATGAAGAATAAAAGTATAGTAAAATCCTGATGCTTAACGTCCAACTCAATTACTTTTAAAAATGTTGAGCAGTTTATTCCTGGGGCATTCTTGCAATATTCAAAAAGTATTTACTGTAACTTCATAAACACACCAAACAAAAGAGACATTGATCAATGAACATTCTATCAACACTTTCTGTTGGTTGTAGAACAGGAAGATCCGGGATGTGGGTGAACATTACTTTCAGCAAATGTTCATAGAACAAAGTCAGTCGACTGTCTGTCTTATGCACACATTACATTCCACATTCTGTCATCAAACAAAAGATGGGGTCAGGTACTTTTACAACTGCAAGTACAGTGAGAGTAGCTTTTGGATGTTATTTTTTAGATCAGACATGAAAAACAAAAAAAAAAGATAACTAGCTATGTGCATCATAAAGCTGTAGCAGAATGGTGCCATTTAATAGTTTCCAAAATTATTTCAGCTATTCTATGATATGAAAAGTCCAGTTTTATACCTTCGCCTATGTGTATAGGAGTTATACAGTGCTGTAAATGGGATCTCACATGACAGCATATGATCAGATACACTATATACAGGGGAATGTAATATAAGTCGGTAAGGCAAAAACTATTCGCAATGCGAAAAGTTATGCCTCTGTGCGAACAATTTTTGCTTTGCGCGAATTTAATATAGCTTTTGCGAAACCAGAAACTGTTTTACCGATCACTTCCGACAGTGGAAGAGGGTTTGCGAATTTTACAGCTTGCGCCAATGCGCAGTCAATGTAATAAAACTTCTTACTGAAAAAGTCGTTATGTTTGCTCCTAAAGATTACGACACCTTCAAGCACTTCTTAAGAGTGCGCTATTAAAATTCGCAATGCGCAATTAAAATTCGCAATGCAATAACAGTTTAAGGAACAATATTACATTGCGAGATGTGGATTTTTAATCTTATTGATGCGCATTCTTTTGCTCTTTGCAAATTTAATTACATTCCCCCCATAGAATACTATATTCCCTAATGGAAAATATGAAGATATTAGCAGCTACAAGAAATTCCAGGGGGTATATGAAACCACTAGACCATCTAATGAATTATTTGAAACAGGATATGGAATCCTAAGATGTGATGTCCCTGATAGGAACTGACCACCCTCCATATGTTACGGCACCTGCTTTACATCATTAAAAGTTTAGAAAGAAACAATTACGTTTTTTTTTTAAATGATAGGGAATATCTGACTGCCAATTTATTCTATAGGCAACATTTCAGGAAAGTATGAGAAAATGGCAATTGGATTATAGTAAAATACATATAATATCAGTTTTTGCATCAGAAATTTATTCCTAAGTACCTTTCCTATTTATGTTAAATAAACATTTTTTTGGGGATTTTGAAGGTATTAGTAAATGTAATTGCAATTGAAAACATTGTCTGGCAGTAAACAGTGACATTTCTGTTTCAAGCCAGTTGCAAGTGAGTTAATTAACAAACCTGGGGAGGAACTGACTACTGCTATATTACCAGAAAACATAAAGTTGCTTAGACAGTTTATGGGTGAAGGATGCCTGTAATAGAGTCAAGATCTGCAAAATATGCGTATAAGTACCTGTAGAAGGATGTCGGAAACATTACAATGTTCTATAGATATATAATTTTCCCATTTTTTTTTTTTTTTTTTTTTTTCAAAAATGTGGGTTGACTAATAATATCAGTAACATTGTACCTTTTATTGCATTAACCCCTGAATTAATTGATAATTCTGACAGTTGGATATTTCATTCTTTGGAGAAGGGCTTCCCCAAAACAATGTACCTACAGATTTACTTTCAAAGATGCTCTTCCAGATAATAAAGGAGTATTTCGCCAAGGTTGGAAGTCCCCTTTAGTTAACATCACTTCAAGTTTTATGCCCTTTCTACGGGGCCAAAGTTATCATATTTAAAAATATTGCTTCACTGAATTGTTTCAGTCGTCTTTAATTAAAGACGGTGCAATGAAATACAATAACATTTAATTTGAATACATTATTGACCTTAAAGGGCAAGGACAGATTTGTCAATATGTTAGTTAATTTTTATCCCCTTGCAGGCGCCCTTTTTTTGGGAAAAAAAGGCAATGGCCTTGGGAAAACAGAACATCATTCTGCCATCTTACTGTATTCCCATGCATGGTAAAGTAAAACTGAGCATGTATGAGGGTAAGTCAGTGCTAGGGACACCTGATAATGGTTAGTAAAATGGCAGCATTTGCACTTTATTTTTTATCCAGGTTGATGTATTTTTGGTGTATTTTTTTCCTAAATGGAGCCATTAGCAATTATATTCACTGGTATGCATTACTTATTGGAATCCCATGGTGTATTAGCTTTTCCTTGTTTTTCAAACAGATAGTTTGCAATATAATTAAATTTATATTATTTTGCTTTACTTTTTGTTCAGCATTTTCCAGTATAGGAGGCAAATACATTTCCAGTATAGGAGGCAAATACTCCACAAAAGCCAAGTTCTGAAGAGCGTTTCAGTGGATTTCCATTATAAGAGGCAAATACTCCACCAAAGTGAAGTTCTGAAGAGTGTTTAGTGGATTGCCAGTATAGGAGGCAAAGACTCTACCAAAACCAAGTTCTGAATAGAATTTCAGCAGATTTCAGTATAGGTGGCATACACCATTTTATGGTGCACACTCATAGAAAGACATTTAAAATACCAATCAATAATTACTGATACAGAAAACACTACTACCCACAAGGTACTTTAAGTACCATGGGGCAGATTCACTAAAGCGCGAAGGTTCTAACGCTAATTCGCCAGGGTGACGTCATTTCGCAACTTCGCAAATTCACTAACACGGACTCTGGCGAATCTTCGCTAGCGAAGTAGATAGACTTGCGCAACTTCGCACCCTTACGCCAGGTGAAGTTGCGCACTGACGAAGGATTGTAACTTCGCAAATTCACTAAGATGAACATTTTCCTCAGCGTTAGCACTTAGGCTAGACGTTACTTCGCCTGGTCAGACCAAGCGAAGTTCAATACAATAGATAGGAGGTTGTCCCAAAAAAACGCCGGCGTATTTTAGCATAGGAGGGTGATAGTTTGAAAAAGATCAATAATTTTTTTGGGGGGGTTACCCTTCTTCCCCCCTACATTTCCTAACATATGGCAACTCAACTATACAGGGGGCACATGTAGGGCAATAGGACAACTTTATATAATTTATTAAAAGTTTCCTGGGCTTGTGTAGTGTAATGTAGTGGCTATAACATACACTTCTATTATAAGTTAAAGTTCCCTCCGTATGCAAATTAAGCTTCGCTAGCGTAACAGCGCTCTGCCTAGAGAAGTAAAACTAGTGCAACTACGCTATCATTAGCCAACCTGAGCGTAAATTCGCACTTTAGTGGATTTGCGTAGCGCTGGCGAAAATTCACCTGGCGAAGTGCGGCGAACGCTAGTGAAGCCTACGCTGGTGAATTTTCGGATCTTAGTGAATCTGCCCCCATGTATCTTGAGTGTATGAGTAACAAAGTATCTTGCTTTTCAGTCTCCAAAACGCAGAGGTAAATCACTGCAAATCAAATTCTTCTTCTGTCATTACCCACATTAGCTTGGTGTGTGATACTCATGGAAGAAGGAGTGTTGTGCAGTGCTCATTTATAGAAAAAAAAAAAAAAGAGAGACAGGTCAAAGGTTGTATGTGTCTTCACAGTTCTTAAAAATGTCAACTCCCTTTAACAATATTAGGCATGTCTCTGGCAATGTCCTGAAACCTAAGCTTATGAACACATAAAAAGAAAAGTCTTTAGAACAGATGGCTACAGAAAGTACAAGGAGAACTTTCGCTGTTAAATATGAGCCTCACATCTAGGCCAGCACATACCTTAAGCAAGTGTGGCAGGATGAATATTTTTCTTCTGTATTAAACGTAAAAGATGTTAACTAAAACAGTAATAATTCTTCTGTAAGGAAGAAAGATGTACCATGAACCTTTCACACAGAATCATTTTAGGTTTTTTTTTTTGCCAACTTTGTTTTAAACTGCCTATACATCATGCTAGTGCAGTGATTAATGAATATGAGTAAGGAGAGATTTGGAATTGCATTTTTCCTGCATTTATTGTCACACCAATCAACTAGCGCAGCTCTTAAATAGAAAAGCATCTACTCTGTGCCAGGGGGTGAAAGTGTTGAAAGATACTGGCTGGCTATTCACATTCTGTCATGCTGGGAGGGCTGTGTACATTATAGAAGATCTAATCAAACACGTTCATGGTGAGCAGTGAGCTGATTTTTCTGGCTCTTCCATAGCAGTTAGAGATAGAAAGAAAATTATTGGTAGGTATTTAGATAATGAACATTTATTTATCTTTATAAGCAGGCTCTGTGCATTTCTCAGGCAGTTTTGCAGAGTAGGCAAGTTTCAGTTGCAGAGGGTATAATAGCCTTATTTCTTTGGTATCAACTCTGATGTTGTTATTTAAATGTTTTTGCTTTAAAACAGGACTCATAAGGAGTCATTTACTGAGACCCCGGATGCAAGAGCACTAAGGGGAATAAATATATATAAATACAAATACACACCCTTAGTGCTCTTTTAAAAAGCTGGGGTCTGGCTGCACTCATCATTGCTAGCTAACAGCATACATCACCAGTGAGTCCTATTGTAACCTCCTACCACCGGGCAGGCAGTTGCAAAAACAAAAAACTCCTACCACCGGGTAGGCAGTTGCAAAAACAAAAAACAAATCTGCACTTCTGTATGATATCCAAATTAGGGGACAGATGGGGGGCTGCTTGGGGGCATCTACATGCTTCCCCCTGCTCACCCTTGTGAAAACAGTGCTTCCAAACATAAGTTGCACTGTACCCATTGGGCAAAAGCAAGACATAGTGCAGAGATAGAGCAATATGTAGTGATGGGCGAATCTCCCGCGATTTGCTTCGCCGAAAAATTCGCGAAACGAGTCGCGGGACGCTTTTGACGCGCGTTCTAGTCAACTTTTCTAGTCAACGCGCGGCTCGCTTGGCGAAATTTCTCTGGTGATTCGCAAATTTATTCGCCAGCGGTGAATTGCGGGAATTCGCCGCGAATTCGGCCCTGGCGAATAAATTCGCCCATCACTAGCAATATGTCCAGACTGAAATTCCAAATAGGCCCTAGTATTTCAAGTGCACAGAGACCCTGTGGCCCAATTAATAATTTATTTTATTATATCCTAAAGCAGCCCCTCATGTATAGTATACAGCATATTAATTGCCAGTCTGGGCCTTGGGCACAAAGCCCAAAAAATATGGCAGACTGAACCCCTATAGTGAGGACTTATTTTTTTCATGTAACTACCTTACACACCTTACATGTAATAAACAAACAAAGGCCCATTATGGCTGGTCCATGAGGTTATTGATCCAAAACTGGATTCCAACCAATTTCCACCCAAAATCCTGCTGGTAAGTTTGCTCCTTATGAAACTGACTTTAGAGTGTGTGTGTATCTGAGACAGAAACATTAAATGGCAGGCTTCACTGGGGCAGAGGACAATGAGAATAAATGATGAAATAATCTCTGCTATGTACAGTATCAAGAAATAAGTTGCCAAGGTAAAAAAAAAGGATTAACATTCCAAAACTTGTGGTTTGAATGGGTGTTTTTCAGAAAGTCCTAAACTGAGTTTATAAATATAAACAAGTATCTGTTGCATTGGCTGACCTCTACCATGGTCTTTGTGCTTCTGATCTGCAAATAAACCGGTATCCTACCCCATACTTCTTGCCTTGGAGAGACTCAGGAGTGGCTCGCTGCAGACTGGGTGCACACCCAGAAAATGTCTTTCAGCAGTGTTTTTTACACCTGGTTGACTTGATGAAAGCTTTATGACATGGTGTGTAAAAAATCGGCGACAGCTGTGAGACAGGAGCCAAACAAAGCTGCTGAAGAGTTGATTCCCACCCATGACATATGCGAAGACATCTCTCATCGGCCTGCGCAACTTGAAAGGGGAAAACTCAGACCTGATCAGACAGAAAGCAAACATATCTGGGAAGCTGGATTACCCTCTGATGAGTGGCAAACAATGCTGGCTCTGTAAAGAGAACCTTACCTCTTGCTGTTATGAGACATACTGTACAATGTCATGCAAATCAAGAACAAAGACCTAAAAAATCAGACAAGCCTAGCACTATAGATTACTAATGGAAGATATGTTTCAGAGCACTTTTTCTAATTGCAGGGTAACTCAGATATACTTACAGAGGGTGAAACCTATATTGGCATATTTTTGTGGCAGCTTTCTGTACATGCTATGAAAAAACCATGCATTGGGTTGCCACATCCCCACCTGGCTTCTTCTTATGGGATTAAAAAAGCAGTTAAAAACAGTTAAACCTAAAGGAATAACACAGTGAGATTTAGATGTAAAAAGGGTTGGGGAGCAACAGAAGCATAATAAATGTTCCTGGGTGGTGCGAAATATGGCGTGATTGGCCATTTGGTAGCCCCTATGTAGACTGGCAGCTACAAGAGACTCTGTTTGGCAGTACATCGGTTTTTACGCCTCCAAAACTTTCCTCCAAAGCAGAAATTAAAAATTAAGCATATACTTAAAGACCACTGGGAGCAACAGTCAAGGGTTTGGTGAGCAACATGTTGCTCACAAGCAACTGGTTGGAGAACACTGGGTTAGACAACAGAAGAGCTATGAGAGATGAAAAGTAAAGTTGTGGTCTGCCAACTTGAACCTGAGGCAGTGTCAAATTAGGCAAGGCTAAACCTGAAACCTAGGTCTAACAGAGAAAATATTTCTTTAAAGGGAAACTGTCATGGTTTTTTTTAAATGCATCAGTTAATAGTGCTGCTCCAATAGACTTCTGCACTGAAATCCATTTCTCAAAAGAGCAAACAGATTTTTTTATATTCAGTTTTGAAATCTGACATGGGGCTAGCCATTTTGTCAATTTCCCAGCTGCCCCAGTCATGTGACTTGTGTCAGCACTTCAGGAGGGAACTGCTTTCTGGCAGGCTGTTGTTTTTCCTTCTCAATTTAACTGAATAGTACGCAGTGGGACATGGGTTTTACTATTGAGTGCTGTTCTTAGTTCTACCAGGCAGCTGTTATCTTGTGTTAGGGAACTGTTATCTGGCTACCTTCCCATTGTTCTTTTGTTAGGCTGCTGGGTAGGGTAAAGGGAGGGAGTGATTTCACTCCAACTTGCAGTACAGCAGTAAAGACTGATTGAAGTTTATCAGAGCACAAGTCACATGACTTGGGGCAGCTGGGAAATTGACAATATGTCTAGCCCCATGTCAGATTTCAAAACGAAATATAAAAAAAATCTGTTTGCTCTTTTGAGAAATGGATTTCATTGCAGAATTCTTCTGGAACAGCACTATTAACTGATACATTTTGGAAAAAAATTTTTTCCCATGACAGGATCCCTTTAAAGACTTCATATATAATATTTCCATGCATGCATATTACTGTAACTTAAACTGAGCATGCAAGTTACTTATCTCTTATCTTGTGCTACACAGACAGTGAGGGCCATATTCACATTAATATCTATGAGAGGAAGGAGAAGCGGGTTACAGATATGGATTATGATTGTTCAGTTTTAACTTTTAGCGCTATTCAGTCTTGTTCAGCCAGTCCATGTTTATTGGAACACAGTAGGATTCTTGGTTACTGAAGGATTAATGGAGTAAAGCTTTTACTTTTTAAGTCTTAGTATGGATTACTACAAACTACAACTTTTTCCATTCTTGCTTACTGCTTTTTCAATTCATATTTTTTAATAAATGTCATGACATTTGTGGTTTTAGCGAAAGTGAGTTTAGTTATTGTTTCAAAAACCTCTTAAACCATGAAAATGAGACTGTTGATAAACAGGCCTCTAAGTGATGACTCAATGACTGCTATTGACCAAATTTGTTTTGTAATATCTTGTCATATCTACATTTGTGTAATAAAAAAAGCAAATCTATGGTTTTTATTTTAGAAAGTTGGCAATGTACTACCATAATCAGAGAGAATACCAAGTATGACATAGGTAATTAGTGTAAAATATAAATGAGGGCCAAAAGTATGGGCAAGCCCCTTCTAATTAGTGGAATTGACTCTTGAAGCCATACCCATCATTGCTGACGCGGGCACCACTACATCATATACAGAGAATTCCACACTTCCTACAGTTTGGTGATGGATATTTCCTATATTAGGAGGAAATTAACCCTGTGCATGAATTAAGGTTCATATGACACAGTTTTGCATAAAGGAGATTGGAAGAACATGACTGTCCCTGATCCCAAATGAACATACTTGGGATGAACTGGAACACAGTCTGTATGCACGATCTGATTCAGTCAACTTCAGTGCCCAACCTGCTATGAATGAAAACAAAATCTAACAACAGTGTCCAATATCTAGTGAGAAACAATCCCATAAGAGTGGTGTGTAAACTCTAAACTCTCCAATATTCATATATAATGTGCTTGAGAGGCAGGTGATCACATACTTTTGGCCTTATAGTGTATCAGAAACCTAACTACGTTCCTTTGCTGTATCCAGAATGCTCCAAATTATGAAAATGCTGTCTCTCATAAGGGCAAGATCTAAGATCTGAAAATTCTAAGATCTGAAAATTCGCTAGTGTTCGCCGCACTTCGCCAGGCGAATTTTCGCCAGCGCTATGCGAATTCACTAAAGTGTGAAGTTACACTCGTAGTTGCGTATTGTTACTTCACCAGGCAAAGCGCAGTTACGCTATCGATGCCTAATTTGCATGCGGCGGGAACTTAAAAGTATAATAGAAGTATATGTTACAGCCACTACATTCCACTACACAAGCCCAGGAAACCTTTAATACATTAAATAAAGTTGTCCTATTTCCCTACATGTGGCCCCTGTATAGTTGAGTTGCCATATGTTAGGAAATGTAGGGGGGAAGGAGGGTAACCCCCCCAAAAAAATATCGATCTTTTTCAGACTATCACCCTCCTATGCTAAAATATGCCAGCGTTTTTTTGGGACTTAGAAAATTTTTTTAAGTATTTAACTTCGCCTGGTCTGACCAGGCGAAGTAAAGTCTAGTGTGAGTGGTAACGTTCAGGAAAAAGTTTATCTTAGTGAATTTGCGTAATTATGATCCTTCGTCAGTGCGCAACTTCGCACCCTTACGCCAGGCAAAGTTGCGCCTATCTACATCCTCTCGAAAATTCGCCAGAGTCAGTGTTAGTGAATTTGCAAAGTTGCAAAATAACGTCACGCTGGCGAATTAGCACTAGCGTTAGACGCTTCGTGCTTTAGTGAATTTGGGCCCTAGACTTTATCCAAATAATCCTCATTTTAAAAAAATTATTTCCTTTTTCCTCCTGTAATAATGAAATAAAACCTTGTACCTGACACAAATTAAGATATAATTAATCCTTTTTGGAAGCAAACCACCCTATTGGGTTTATTAAATGTTTACTTGATTTTCTAGTAGACCTAGGGGCAGATTTATCAAAGACGATTTGTGCTTTCCCGAGAGAAATCAGTATATTCCGAAGTTGGAAATACTGTAGCTCCAATTAGAGTCCTGCAGTGGGTCGGGTACCCGCAGGTTACCCACAAAAACCTTCTTTACCCTGCAGGTTGTGGGTAGACGTTCCAGGTGTGGGTATAGACGCGGGTTCGCAGTCCTGTGGGTTTGTGGGTCATGGGTCGGCCGCGGGTAGCTAGCTATTTTTTCTGATCATGTCTACATTCAGTGATGTCACTTCTGGTTACAATGACAGCACTTCCTGATTCTTGATGATCATTATGACAGCACTTCCTGATTCTTGATGGCCAGCGGGTTGCGGGTCTGGGTTGTGATAAGGTACTTGCTCTTTGGGGTCAGGTAGCGGGTCCAGGTGGGTAAGAATGCTGATTGCGGGTCCGGGTTGCGGATTGTAGGATTATGAGGTATGGGTCGTGTACGGGTTACAAAAAACGGACCTGCACAGGCTCAAATCAAATAATACTCCAACCAAAAATCTGTTGAGGTCACATAGAAGTCAATGGCCAATGTCCACTGAACCATTTGAAGATGTTTTTCAGTAGGTTTCACTTTAAAGCAATTTTGCCGAAAACTTGGTTAATGGGAGTATTTGGGTTTTTCACCCCAAATTCACTGATTAGAGTTTTTACATTCAAGTTTCTTCATAAATTAGAAAACATTTGAGTTGTGAGTTCAGTCGAGGTATAAAAACCTCACAAAGCTCACAAATCGGCATTGATAAATATTGCCCTTAATATATGGAAAGATCTGTTATCTGGAAAACCCCAGGTCCAAAGCACTCTGGATAACAGGTCCCATGACTGTTATATGATTGAAGTTTTAGCACCTTTGCACCTGGATGCTGTCCCTGAACTTTGGGATGCAAAATACACAAATAATTAAGATGGATGATTGTTTGGGACTCTTTGTACTTAAAGTGCCAGGGTCTATTTTGAATCTCAATCTAAAACTGTTTTGAGATAATACAAAATTATCTCTTCAAAATTATATTTGAATTCACATATCAAGGAAGAATGTGAAAAATATATCCTTCTTTTGTCTACAAGATGAAAAAAAAGTTTTGCCAAGGTTCCCAAGAGAGCGACTGTTACACCTATACATAAATATAATTATTTGATGCCTTGTTGTTGAAGAGTTTCACTAATGGAGAGCTAGGGTCAATGGTACAAGGGGGACAGCATCACTTAATCAAGTTTTCTTTGCTTTCTGGTGAATTGAGAGTCACACCTTCCATCTCTGTGTTCCCAGCCCCTGCTGGCTTTTGTCATTAAAGGATTACACTTCACCCAGAGTAAAGGCTTCTTCAATCAGCACGGAACCTGAAATGAAATTTACTCTCTCCTCTGCGGCCAGTGCTCTTCACAACTGCTGTCGACACCATTTAATGGTTCTCCACTAGATGTGGAACTACAGGTGAATGTTCTGAATGTCATTAGATGTTTAAAAAGTGGCCAATAAATGTAACTCTTGCCAAGCAGGATAATGTCCTAATATACTCAACTATGACCATTTTAATTCTATCTTGTTATTGTTGTTTATAGAATTATACTGTACATCCATTGAGGTTTACAATACCTCAGCTTTTAATTGTGTGTCCATTTTCTTTTCATTAATTGTGCATATACTATGAGACACCCATCTAAAGTGTAAAAAATAGAAAACAAAGTGATCTAGGATCCTGTGGTCCACTTCCTCTGCCGTTACCCAATATCCATTCTCCCTCGAATCAGAAAATAATAAATAAGTGGACCAGTGCTCAAAGACAGCTTGAGGTTAGACAAAAAGGAAAAATTGACTACTATAGTGTAGTACTTTTTTACCTTTAACTATGTATCTTTAGGTGGTCAAACACTCTATGATTGAGTCAAAAAAATACTACACTGTATTAGTCAATTTGTCCTTTTTGTCTACCCTCAAGCTGTCTTTGAGCGCTGGTCCACTTATTTAATATTTACCCATCTAAACTGTAGTCCATGCATTCTGAAGGCATCTTCCTACAAATGTTCAGCTCACCCTGGTGAGAGCTAATGTGAGAGGGTGTTTGGGGGTATAAACAAGTGAGAATAAATAAACACGTGAGAAAAATTATATGTAAAATAAGATGGATTTGTGGCATTCATAACACAAATATGTTGAAGCCCTGTAAGTGTCATGATATGTTTTAAGATATCGACCATGGAAGTTTACACTAGTTTTCATGAGGTGCTGTTATTTAAGTCTTTGAAGTATTGTTTTTCATTTTTTAATATTCAGTAACACATTGCAATATGGAATAAAGTATGCACTCATAATTCTCTTTTGTCTTTGTGTGTTGCTTTGGCAGAACTGCTTGCTTGGGCACCATTCATCACAGCAGTAGCACCTTGAAATCTTGAAATCTGACTTAATGAGGCTATTGTTGTAAATTGTCTCAGTGCATTCATCTCTTTTAACCTTCCCTTCCTAAGGGGCCATAAACTTTCCTCCTTCGACTTGACCCTGAATAGAGTGAACCAAGGGCTTAACCCCTTTTCAGTTGAGAAAAGAGAAACAAGGCACAGTACTGGATGTGTAACCATGTTAGGGAGTAATGTCTGTTTGTATTTGTGATAATTTGTAAAGTTATTAGGAAATAACTGGCAAAGACCATATTTAATTGTATGGTTAATACAGGTATGGGATATTTTATCCAGAAACCCAGTATCCAGAAAACTCTGAATTACAGAAAAGCTGTCTCCCTCGACTCCATTTTATCCAAATAATTAAAAATTTTCAAAACAATTTCCTTTTTTTTGTAATAATGAAACATTACTTTATACTTGGTCCAAACTAAGATATAATGAAATCCTTATTGGAAACAAAGCCAACCTATTAGGATTATTTAACATATATATGATTTTCTAGATATGAAGATCCAAATTATGGAAATTTACATTACATTTCAATGAATTTATCACACCAATATGTCCATTGGGTCTATTTTCTCAACATAAAACCATTGGAGCCAGAAGAGATATTCTTCAGTCCTTCATTGCCAAAAAATCTTTCAGATTTGAAGATATGTGAAGATATGTAAGTTTTGAGTCATATCAACCAAGAAAACACAGCCAAAAGTAAGGTGGTGCATTAAAAAGGTGCTTTTTGTTGTTTTGTATTTTTAAAATATATGTGATTGCAGACATTGGAAATATATAGAGCAAAGGAATGTGCATGGATTATTTCCTTGTTTGTCTGCTAAATTGGGAACAATATTGCAATTCCAAAATTAGTGTTAGATGTGCTCCAAGTACTCCCTTGTAATCTGTCAAGTAGGGTGAAACATGCCAGAAGCATACTTTATTAATGCATATTGCATACATGGCTCCATTCTTTTTCACATTAAAATGAATACTGTGCCAAGTGTACCAGATGCCAAAGATGAACCAACAAGAGTAACTCCATCTGTACATATGGCGATCTTGTAAACATCTGCAAAGTGTTTGTGGATTGAGTAATTCTCTACTGTTCCTACCACAAACACTTTCAATGGAGTGCAATGTAAGCCAGGTATCCTGCATACATTTTTCTATTCAAGTTCTATACTAATCATTCTCAAGAATAAATATGAGTTGATGCCTCATTTACAACTGTAAACACAAAGTACTAGAATGATTGCTAACTTAAGAGTTAATTCATAAATGTACAAACGCCAAGTGATTTGTATGCTAATGGCATTACTGATTGTCCTGTAAAAATTGACATTCTGCAATGTAATCTTCTTCATTAGATATCTATTAGATTGCAAATAGTGATGAGCACATTTTTTCTCCAGGCATGGATTTGTGGTGAAATTACACACTTTTTTTTTTACAAACAATTTTCTTGTGTGAAACTGTGGCAAAGCTCAACTGTTTAATTTTGCCATGGCATAAAATTTGCCAAGACAAAATTGACGCTGAGACAAAAAAGTCACCATAAGAAAAAACACCAATTGACTTTAATGCATTTGGAAAAAAAGTAGTTATGACAAAAAAGTTGCCACAAGAAAAATGACCCATTGACGTTAATGCATTTGGAGTGAGAATAAAATTGTTGTATGCATAAATAATTGTTGTGCTTAAAAGATTTTGGCGCCTATTGACTTCAGTGCATTTTGCAAATTTTTCACCTCTCCATGAATTTTTTCACAGATTCGCTCATCCCTAATTGCAAATTTGTGTTGCACATTTTTTGTTGCAAAAATAAAACATTACTGCACACTTTTGCAAACTATATAAGCCCTTTTAACACAAGCAGTTGGGACATTAAATACTCTCATGGGGATTAAAAAATTGTGTGCAAGTTGTGATGCATGGTATTTGTGTTGGAGTGGCATAACTTCCAGTGGAGAGAGCTGTTACTGTAATTATGGCATTTTTATCCAATTCACTTGGCTCAAGATAGAACCCTGGAAATACCTCAGTGTCCAGTTTGGAGTTCCATGATTCTATAGTGTTCATGTTTTAGAGTAGTTTGAAAACTCAGAGGCATACCCAATCTCTATGAATAGTTACTTTAGTGCCACGTGGGATCATCATCCACTTAGAATACTCATAAAGAATACAGAATTGCTCTTGCACAGGGTGAAACCTTGTTTTCATTGATTTTTCCATTGAATGCATAAAAGAAGCTTTATGTTTGTCAGACCAGAACATTTTTATGCTGATTTAAAATATATTTAGGGACATATCATCTTTAAAAAATTGGTGCAATGAGGCAGAAAATATAAAAAAACCTGTTGCCTCAAGTATTTTAAATCATAGACTGATACCTGTTTACATGATGAATATATATTTTCATGTTCAAGTCCTCAGTTAATCAGTGCATTTATTATATCCATGCTTCCTTGCTTATACAGTAGATTTTGAATACAGTTGAATCATCTTATATGTGTTGTCGCTATAAATCCATTCTTTATATCTGTGATTTCTGCCTTAGCTTCCTCTTGGGTGAAATGGAAGCTAACTGGTAGGGTACTAGCCACTAGAGGGAAATTCTGCAGCTCTAAATTCATTTCTATGGAATTTTGCAAGGCATATTCATCAATGGGTGAAGTGAAAGTCCACCCTTTGATGAACAAGCCTTTAAAAATCCCATAGAAATGAATGGAGAGTGGCGGAATTTCACTCTAGTGGCGGAACTTCACTCTTAACTTCACTCTTTGATTAATCTACCCCATAGTCCAAAGATTGGGGTGAAGAGTGTGTAGGAGAAAAGCCCAAGTTAGGCTAAGAGGACCCTGTAAAAAAATCTAGTTTGAGAGAGAGAGAGAGCAAAAGAGACAGAGAAAGAGAGGGAGAGGGAGAGGTGTTGTAACATGAGCTTTGTAAGACTAAGGGGTCTATTTATCAAGTGGGGCATAACTAGCGATGTTGCCCAGAGCAACCAATCAGCAATTAAATTTCACTGGTAATATTTCACTCCACTTTTTACAAAGTATGATAAATAGACCCCTAAATGTATCTAGGGAGCAGATATGTTTACAAAGAAAGTGAGTGAAGTTAGTACCCTGGATAAGTAACTTCTAGTTCCTAGACTTAAGTTGGGGAGGAAACACAATGTTTCCCTTGTAGAATGCTATGAAAGTCTGCTTTTATTTTTGTAACATCTCTATTTGACCAGATATTTTTGCTGTATCTAAGACTATCTTGATCCTAAATATACCCAATATTCCAGTATTTCATATATCTTTTTTATTATTTCAACCCTTACAAAAGTTCATCTCAGCTTAAACTTACACAGTTCTATGCAGAATAGTTAAACTGGTTTGCACATAATTCTTTTCATGTGCAGCTGTATGAAGCAAACTTAAGCACTTGCTTTTCAAAGAACACATTTCCATAAATACCATTTGAGTTACATTATAAGACACTTCCTTCTAACCACTTGCAACAGCTAAAAAGTTCTTCCACGTTCCAGGCTTCCAACTTTAACTATGACAACATTGATTTTAAAAGATATTTAAGTTCCCCCGGGGGGACCACTGTGGCTTTCTCCCGTGAAATGTTTGCTCAGTGATAAATAGGCTGCTTGCACAGAGAATCAAGCTTAAACTCTCTTCTTCTGCTCTCTCATCTCATTTTAAGTATCTCTTTATTCATCCCAATAATTACCTAATCGTAAATTTCTTCAGGGGGTTCATCGCAAAGAAAATGAAGATCAGAGCTTGGCAGTTAAATCGGTTTGGAATATATCCAATGCACTTCACCTGTGATTAATTAAATTCTTTTTTGTATCATCAGGTGCCAGGAGATGACTGAGATAGAAAACCCGTCTGTGGTTTGTACAAGCTTTTTGGAGCAAGAAAAAAGGAAAGTCTTTCCAGATTTCTGAGGTCTCTTCTTTTACCTCTCAACAGGAATACAATATAATGTATACATCAGTACTTAAGGAGAACTTGCACAATCATTCGAAAACTCATAATGGCACTTGAAATATGTTCCTCGGAAAATCAATTCTGTTTTTGCATGCAGATATTCAACATTTTTTTAATAACTTTAAACATGTTTATTAATATAAGCTTCTTCATACTGAAAGAGGAAACTTTATAAATGCAATCATTATATTAAATATTCTCATTGTTTCTGATATAATCAAGTTTATCTTCACTATCCCTCTCTTGGCATCTGTTTATCTTCATTCTGTCTTCTTGTAGCAGTTGGGTGTCAGATATTCATTGAAAGTTTGATCCTATATCTTATGGGGGTTTCCTTTCCTATTAGATGAATTAGAACTCGCTCAAATAACTGATTCCAGTACAAACAAAATCTAACAAAATAACTGCCTTTTGCACAAATCCTGCATGTAGAGAGACATGATGTCTGGTGATTTTAATAGAGTGAGCTCTAGTACATCTTCTAGACAAAAGGAGACCCTGTAAGATTTATTGGATCTAACTGTCACCCAACTGCTGCATTAAGACAGAATGAAGTGAAACAGATGCTGAGAGAGGAATAGTAAAGATCAGGGCCAGGCCAAGGGGTAGGCAGAACAGGCACGTTCCTAGGGCGCAAAGCTGTGGGGGGTGCCAGGCTCTGCTCTGTTGCCTACCCCATGTTCAGTCACATCGCTCCCCATGTAATTGCGCTTTCCATACATGCACGCTCAGCATTTCGTGCTTCTGCGCATGCACACCTGGCGCTTCATGCTTCCACGCATGCATGCATGGCAATGTGTGCGAGTATCAACTCACGTATGCACTCATAAGTTACCAGTCTGCACATGAGCGCACTCAGTCGGCGATGGTGCCTCCAAGTTGCCTCGGGCGCCTGTGAAGTCTGGCCCTACTTTGGTAAAGATAAACTTGATTTCAGAAAGTGATTATATTTAGAAAACTTCAAATTTTAGTATGCTGAAAGTTTAACTGAATTTTTATTTTCATGATAACCTTTTTAATTTTTTTATTCCTTTTTTGGAGGCAATTTTTGGTTGCATACAAACCAGGTGTACTGCTAAACAGAGCCTCTTATAGACTGTCTACAGGGACTACCACAGCCCTTATTTGACACCCCCAGAGATGTTTTTGATGCTTGTGTTGCTGGCCAACTCTTTTTACATTTATATGGGGCTCATGGATAAAACTTATTCACTTGCTCACATTCAGTTTTAAGGGCCATAATGACTTATACCATTATGAAAATATGCCTAGGGATAGCACCTGCAAAACTACAAAGAGGAACCAGAAGACTAGTGTCTTTACAGATTAATGAGTAGGATCCTGCAGGAATATGGGCATATAATTCATATTGTTCTTATTATTATTGAACAAGATAAATAGTTTGCCCCTAGTGAAACCCAGCATTGTGCCCGTACTGCAACCCTTCTTTTCATCAAAGTGATTATAAAGTGTTTTGTACCTGTATATATATGCAGTGTTGGCAGTGGTTCTATAAATATATAGTGTAAGCTTTGGGATCCATGACAAACACTTTCTTCACTTTATTATTAACATGTATTTCTATAGCGCCAACTTATTTAGTAGCGCTGTACTTTAAGGCAGTTTATTTACACACAGGAGTTACCATTTCAGGATACAAAACTAATCATAAAAATAAATACTGCCCACTGGGCTCTAACTTCACACATGAAGATTTCCCTAACTAAACTGGGCCCCTTGTGGACTACCAGTAGTGATGGGCGAATCTCCCGCGATTCGCCGAAAAATTCGCGAATTTCTAGAGAAATTCGCGAATCGGCGAAAAATTCTCGAAACGAGTCGCGGGACGCTTTTGACGCGCGTCGCAACAACTTTGATGCGCATCACGTGGTTTTCGGCGCATCGCGTCAAAAACGACGCGCGACTCGTTTTGCCGGCGAAATTTCGCTTGCTGAAATTTCGCTGGTGATTCGCGAATTTATTCGCCAGCGGCGAATTGCGGGAATTCGCAGTGAATTCGACCCTGGCAAATAAATTACTTAAAAACTACCAGTAAGAAAGCATACAAGTTGGAGACACCCCTGTACTCATGAAACTTGTGAGGGTTTGCTCAGCCTCCTGGCTTTCCTTAGTCAGACAGACCCTCTTTCACTTGGTCTCTCTGCACCTTGCAGTGGCATATGGCACCCCAGCCCCTCTGGGAGTTCCTCACACAGGCAGGTGTCCTTCCTGCTCTGTGCCCTGCTCTGATAGAGATTCCTGACAGCCTCACTAGAACTAAATACCTACACAGGACAGCCTTCCTGTGGAAGAGAACTCTAATCCATGAGCTGGACTTCTTGATTGGACTACCTGGCTTTCCTGTTCTTTCCAGAATACTTCAGCTTCCAGGACCTGGCTACCAAAGCCTTTAAACAGAGAACCTATTCTCTGTTTATTAACACCGTACTACGGAGAACATAAAGGGAAAACACACCTTTGCCCCACATTGTTTTGGTCACTCTACCACAATGGATAGAAGGAAGACACAATGTAGACATCCCCGATTACCCCCTAACTTTTGAACATAGTTCAGGGCTGTCTTGAACCTCCCAGTGCTGAGCTATGTCCCTTGCACCAGGTATTACATCTGAATCAAGGTGCAGAGCACAGCCATTGCCACACACCCTAAGGATACAGTTTGCTTCCTTTATGGGGCATTAAGAAATTACCCCATTTAAGGTATAGTTATTATTGTTTAATATTTTTTTTTAAAGTTATTATTTATTATTATTATATTATTTATGTTCAGCTCGTAAACTCCTTTTTGAAAGCACTGTAGGTAAGTATCATGTATTGTGTATCATTGTGCAAAAAAGAGTATAATGTACACAAGTGCAGCTCATACAGAACATTTGACACTAGGCACTACAGTGATATGCGCATTTCTGAGCATTTTTGCATCTAGAAAAACAGCAAATGGGGTGATGTGTTTCTCCTAAATTTTATATTTTTTGCTGTCAGATTTGGACCCACTGTATATTTCATGGGTCTCTGTGTTCCTATTTGTTCAACCCTAAGTAATTGTATCCTTAAAAATACATATTAAGAGGTAATTCCATGAACCAGGGGTCCCCCCACCATATTTACCTGTGAGCCATGTTCAAATGTAAAAGAGTTGGGGAGCAACACAAGAATGAAAAATGTTTGGCAGTACACCTGCTTTTTATGCAATTAAAACTTGCCTCCAAGGTTGTAATTCAAATATAAGCACCTGTTTTGAGGCCACTGGGAACAACATCCAAGGGGTTGGTGAGCAACATGTTACTTGCGAGCCACTGGTTGGGGATCACTGATGTAGACCCTGGACAATTGTGCAAGAGCACTAAGGGGCACAGTAGCGCACCTCTTCTGTTCAGGGTCTGGTTGTTCCCTGCTGGTGTAAGATATAGAGTGCAGCATTGGTTTTTGGTATGGGGCAGGAAGGGGAAAGCACTGTATTCATGGGGTGGTCACAGGTCTCTGTATTACGGAACCATTAACAATTCAAATAGTGTGCAGAAAAATACAGATTTCACCCTTTTTTTGCACTCACCAGTACCTTCCTAGTTGTTAATGACCCCTATAATTACAGCTAATTGTGTTGGTTTCCTGTTAGAAAAGTAAGGAGATGCCCTTCTTGACGCATCAGATGCTTTGCCTCTGTCTATTGAATTTGCACCTTGACCCATTTTTGTAAATCAACTCTAGAGACAATAGTAAAAGAACACAGCTATATTTTGTCTTCAGTGAATATGGTTTATTTCACATCGGCATATTGCAGTAGAAGAGGAGCGCACATTTTCAAAGCTAACACAGTTCAGTGATTGAAAAGAATATGTTACTCTTATGAAATAAGGATGTCCATATGAAACATATTTGTGCTCTGCAAAATCTGTTGATTGCTAGCTGGGATAATAGGGTTATTCTACTAATATTTTCTGTCTCAAAACTGATGAGACAAGTTGTGAGCTCATGACAGACAAAGCGAGTTCATAACATCTTATTAAATGTGTTGTCAGTCTGCTGTGTCTCCTTGGCATCTCTGAATTTAATGAAACCTCTTGTTCTCAGCCTCCTCCTGTGTTTTTTAAAGCCTCCTCTGGATCATCATTGGAAATGTACACAGTAGAAGGAAATCTCATCAGATCTTATTGACTATCTGTCACACCAAATGTCTGGCTCACTATATGTGTCAAAATACAGCAGGCTGACACCCATCTCCGCTCTTAATTCCAGGTGACAGAGACTGGGAAGCAATTTCACAGACTGAAGAATGTATCTGCATGTGTGATATTCCAGTCCCTGGAAGGGATATGACATTTACTCTGAGCCCCCAAACCCACAGCTTAATTACAGATACATGCGTTTCGCTTTTCTAGGTGTCAGCTCTTTTGTTACACTGCTCTGAGCTCATGAGTTTAGGTTCCTGCTTCATATAACCAAAACAGATTGAACATATAAGGTTGAAAAACAGGTTAGTTGTAACATAGATGTTTATTTGTACATGGAGGGATGTATAAGCTTCATTTCATGTAGGGGCTCATAGAAGAGTGACCCCAATGCTGGACCAATTATTTAATTCCACTCTGTATGGCCTTTCAACCATGTAGGCCCAAGGCCTAGGACTCAAATCCTAATGCTGAAATTATTACTTATACTTTGTTTTATGTTTCATTAATGGGAACTGACAAGCAGGTTAATTAATGGCAGGGTTTTGGGCCATCCGTCAACACACACAGGGAGGGTTCCATTTATCACAGGTTTTTTTTTCATTCAGCGACACATAAAATCATTACCCAGTTTTATAAATATGTGTGATTTTTATGTGGCATACCATAGCATTAAAATGGTGTGGTGTACTTCAATTACCCTTACATAAACCTTTATTAATATGTCCACAAATTGGTTAAAGTAAAAGCTGGCTATGTGTGTGATAGTTTTGTCTCATTCTAGCAGAATGACTTCTAACACAGTGGCCCCAGCCTGCAAAACTATAGTAATAGCAACCCATACTGGTATAGTGAAATCTGATTTGAAGTGCATGTTGACCTCGGACAATACTGGTGCAATGATGACCTGTGCATAGTGCACAGTACACATAGTACATAGTGATGCATTGACTCCCAACACATGCTGTAATTATGCTCCCAACCCATAGTGGCACAACGCCCCTGTATATATTGGTGTTGTGACAATAGCACATGACTATGGAGTCATGTCCGACCTATGCTGGCCCAGTGTCACCAGGCTATATTGGTACAGTGCCCCTTGCACATACTGATACAAAGACATTCAGTCCATGCTGATACAGTGCCTCCAACTCATATTGGTGCAGTCAGGGCCACCATCATATGAGCACAGGGGTACTACTCTAATGGGCCCCAAAAGGGTGGCCTGGCTGTGCTGTACTTTTGATATAACTGGGTCCCCCTTGACTGCCGAGCCGCATCTGCCATAGTCCTGAAGAGTCAAAGTCTCGAACAGGCGATGAGCCGAAGTTGAAGTCCCAAAGCTGCAAAAAGACAAAATGTCACAAAAGGAGACGAAATTGAAGTCCTGAAGCCTCGAGTTCAGTTCCACTGAGCTCCAAAGTGTATTTTTTTATTTTATTAATGTTTTTTTTTTTTT
>CM044435.1:115159821-115188259 GCA_024363595.1 Xenopus borealis
AGAGTTTAGTATCAAAATAGCCTTTGATATTATGTCTGTCCAAAAAGTCATCCAAGCCCCAAAAAAATCATCCAAGCTCCCCTTTAAAAGCATCAACAGAATCAGCCATCACAACATCACCCGGCAGTGCATTCCCCAACCTCACTGTCCTGACTGTGAAGAACCACCTACACTGCTTCAAATGAAAGTCCTTTTCTTCTAGTCTGAAGGGGTGGCCTCTGGTGCGGTGATCCTCTTTATGGGTAAAAAGGTCCCCTGATATTTGTCTATAATGTAATTAGTCGCCTATGCACAGTGTCGGACTGGGACATCAGGGGCCCACCCAAAAACCTTAAAATAGGGGCCCACCAAAAAATTTTAGTCCAGGGGCCCACTCTCAGTACTATTATTCTTCCTCTATTCATTCAACCTCTATTCTCCTAGTGTATTTTCTTTACATACAATAATCTATTATTACATCTATTTAGCCACTAGAAATAGGGAATGGCCATGAACTTGGCCAAATTAGCAGCATGAGAGCCCACTGACACCTGGGCCCACCGGGACTTTTCCTGGTGTCCTGGTGGGCCAGTCCGACACTGCCTATGCATCTTTTAAACAGAGGCACGCTTGGGAGAAATGGCTACCCGTATATGCTACACAGAGGTAAGCCTTTCTCTGCACTCAATATTATCACATTGCTAGACTCTGTTAGCCCATCCATAGATTTTATAACCATTTATGTTATCCAAGTATGGGCTCCATTATCCAGAAAGCTCCAAATATATGGGAAGGCCATCTCAGATAATTCAAATGTTTAAAACTGATTTCCTTTTTCTCTGTTATAATAGGACAGTACCTTGTACTTGATCACAATTCAGATATTAATAATGGGTGGGATATTAATAATTGATGGATGAATGTGTCCCTTTTCATTTTGCCGAAGAATTTTCGAAACGGCAAAAAAATTTGCAATGGGTAACAAAAAAATGTATAGGCAACAATTTTTCTTGCTGCAAATGCATTAAAGTAAGAGAGTGTTTTTTCTTGTGGCAACTTTTTTTGACATTTTTGTCCTGGTAACTTTTTTGTTGTGGTGACTTTTTCCACAAATCCATGGCTCGTGAAAAAAATCGCTCATTACTGATGATTTTTTTCTCATAGGAATTAATAACATGAATAATGGCTTTGTCAGTCTCATTTACATAAGCTGCCATTAAATCAGTCTCTGTACAATTATTTTGCTTTTTTTTCTTAGTGACATAAACCTCTGGGCACTTTAATTACTTTACATTTATTGAAATTGGTCTGTGACCAACTGCATTGCTCTTAGCCTTTTTATTTTGTTCAGTGCTCATCTCGATTGCAGTCTCTTGCACAAAAATGCTCATATTAAAGTGTTATTACACAGGCACACAGAGAAACACATGCATACATTCTCTAACAGACTCATACAAGCACACAAGGGCTTGTTTACTGAGCTGGATAAATGCAAACAACTTGACAACTGTGCACTTTTGCATTCAAGCATACTTGCACCCCTCTAACTTTTGTAAATCTTTGAGCAAAGCATAGATGCATTCTTCTCAGTACCCCACATACATTGGTGACAGCAACACAATGTGCCACTGATAAAGGGGTTGGCCAGAGGGTAAGACAACAGATTTTGGAATGATGGGAGCCAGAGTGAGGCTGTTGGGAAGGGAAACCTGTAAGAAGCCTAGTGATGGCACCTACTCAGCAAAGAAGAGCAAGTACCATAGTCTATAAACCTAACCACCCCAATAGCCATTTTGTTTAGAGGCTATCCAGAGAGCAAGGGAAGAAGGTTCCCCTGTTGAGCCTGGCCAAGAAGAGAGGCATGTAGCTCCAACAACAAGTGGTGGAAAGGACTAGCCAACAACCAAGCTGCAAGATATCTACACTGTTATAAGCAATGCAAAGCTGCTTCAGATCATCAGAGAGATATCCCTTGAGAGCACCCCAGTGAATAAACCATCTTTATCATACTGAAAGGAGTTCCTAATGTGGGAGCAGCTGCTTTTCTTAAAGGTTAGGTACTTTGGGGGAGTGTGGCCATGAGTGCAGACTGATATTTATTACAAAGGAATATGTTAGTTTGTTAGTAAGCTAGCCTGAGCTAGTCCAGTTGGCCAGATACACCTATACAGTCCCTTCTGTCAGGTGGTATTTGTTTTGTTATTAAAGATATTCATTTGTTAATTATTTTCCTTATATTTAGTTTATGTGTTAATATTTGTGTTCCTAATGAGACCCCCTTTGAACTCATTTGGTAGAGGGGATAAACAGGGTATCATCCACTAAGTCTGCAGGTGGTGGTTTCTTACCACCACTTCACCATTTCCTGGAGAAACTAGCATTTAAAACAGTGAATAGTTTCTTATATTCACACAAGACCATTTAATTTCTTTTACACAAACCCGCACACACTTACAGCACTGTATGCAGAACATCAAACAAATAAAGCAAACAAATCCTGATACTTTTTTAAAAAAATTCACAAGTTATCCCTATCCAAGAACCTCCAGCCAAGCCCCCCCCCCATTTTACTTGAGATGTTCTATTCATTTCCCAAATAAAAAAAAACAGTTTTGATGCCGATTTAAAATAAAAAAACTATTACAAGCATAGCATCCCATTATTTGTATTGTCACAGTGATCACTTTCAATTGGTTTGACCTGTTTGCACAAGTTATTTTCCTATTGTGTCTCAAACAGGTAATATCAGGTGTTTGAGTGGTAAAACAGAATATTCCAACTGGCTGCTGTCAGCACCATCATAATACCTTGTACAATGCTCCCTCCCTTCAACTGTTATGTAAAAATAGATAATAACCCTTTACTGCTGCAGGGACCGACAATACTGAGAGCTAAGCAAGCAGTGACAGGGATAATAATGGATAAAAAGCCTTATTAGACTTAGCCTGCTTTAGCAGATTTGAATTATCCACTTGAGTGAAAGATGATCCTGTTAAATTGGTGCTGAAAAAGCTCCCCATGCCTCATCTTTCAGGAATTGTCTGTTTGATGTTGGACAGGCATCAAGACTCCACAGGCATCTCTTCCCACCTGAATGTGCTGCTCCACTTATATGTCTGCAGCTTTTGATGCTGACAATGGGACTTTCAATTCAATGCACAGTAGATACTGCCTGTCACAGATAACTACAGGACAGTCTAGTTTTTGCTTGATTGCTTGCTTCCAAGTAGGAAGCTATACTTTGTGATGTGAAGGGGATGGGAAAGAGTCCCTACAGGTAACCTCCAAAACTTTTGGAAGTGGAAGGCAGCAAGGTATTGCTGGGAGCTAAATGTAGAAAGTTTATCTAGGAGAGCCTATGAAGTTCCTTTTTGGTTCCAATTTCACATTATATCTTTTTTTTTGCTGAGGTAATCAAAAAGATGCTAAAGAAGTGTTGTTCTTGCAGATTCACAGTGTCCACCACAAAGAGAAGTTCAAATTCATGTGATTTTTTTAACATTTGAATATACCCACGAATGATAGGCGAATTTGTCCCATTTTGATTCGCCGAAAAATTCACAAAAATCAGAAAATAATTTTTAAAAAATTCACAAAACACCTAGACGTCAATGGGCATCAAAATAATTTTACATGCATTACTTTTTAGTCAAATGCAGTAAAGTCAATTGGCGTCAAATTTATTTTAACTTTTTTGTTGCTGTGAATTTTTTTAGCGGTGAGTTTTTCGAGCAATTTCGTGAAAAAATTAGCATGTGGCAAATTGCAGAAAATTTGCTGCAAATCCATGCCTGGCAAATAAATTCACCCATCAATAATACTCATAAATCGACTAGGAAGTTATTTAAGAAAAAATTAGAATGGCTAATATTCAATCTAATGGTTCTTACCTGAAAATACGAATTTATATTTGATTCATATTTGATTTGTATGAATCAAATTTTTCTCCCAAAAAAATTTGAATGTCAGGAAGGCTATTAACATAGAGTCCCCAAAATTGTGTGAGTCCCTCCAATAATAATAAACCAATAATTTGATTAGGACATATCAGACAAGGCCTGACACATTTCATGCCTGTGGGGGTACTTACTCATAGGCTGAATAGCACACCCCTGTACACAGTATATAAAGGGCCTGTAGCCAATCACAAAGGAGCATCACACATGTTACCATTAAAACATAATTAATAACATCCACCTAGTGGTCAAAAATGCTAGTTGTTTCCACCAAATACATTTTTTTACAAGATTACAAGTGACACAGTAAAACAAGTGAGAACCCAATGACCAAATTATTTGCAAAAAAAAAGAAAGAAAAAAACAAAAAATATATATCTGCTATAATGAAAAAAAAAATACAAACAATAAAGTAACAAATAATAAAGATAGTCACAGTTAAATAAAACTTTGTTTAGGTTTTCTCCCATTACATATTTTAAGGAAGAGTCAGAGAACATAGTTTCATTCAGCCTATGAGTAAGTGCCCCCACAGGCACGAAACGTGTCAGGCCTTGTTTGATATGTCCTTATTAAATGTTCTAACTTTTTTTTAATTATTGGATTATTTTTATTGCAGGGACTCACACAATGTTTGGGACTCTGCTATGGACTTTGCACCTTGGGACTGGGGTGATCTGTGAGTATACCCTCCCGAGCTTACTTATTTTTTTTGTTTTGTGACTTGTGTTTGTATTTATTTGTCAGTACCTTTTATTATTACTTTTTTGGATTTCAGCACTACGATTTATGCTATATAAGACATATATATTAACATCTCCAAATGGCTCAGTGGACCTCTGCCACTGATTTGCACATGAATTTGGCAGGTTTTAAGAGGAGAATATTTGAATTAGGACTGTTTCCATGATTGAGGTGTGATACATCTCACATTGGAATTTACATTTGAAGAGTGGATTACAATTACGAATGTGTGAATTTTTAAGGGGTTATTTATCAAGTTCTGAATATCCAAAATTCAAATAATTCATAGTTTTTGGACCAAAAAAAAAAATTATTCTTTGGAATTTATTAAAATC
This sequence comes from Xenopus borealis, assembly GCA_024363595.1. NCBI lineage: Eukaryota > Metazoa > Chordata > Amphibia > Anura > Pipidae > Xenopus > Xenopus borealis. Next base: position 115,164,836 of record CM044435.1, read on the forward strand.
TGATGGTCTGAAAAACCCAAATAAGAAAACTCAACATCTCAAAGCTCTTGGGGTCCTATGTAAGTCAATGGGGAAGGTCCCAGTGTCTGTGTTGCTGATTGTGTTGTATGGATATTTGATGATTTCGGGAATTTTGGTTCAAAAAGTCAGAAAACTAAAAAAAAGGATGTTGAATGATGAAAAAGTCCGAAAAATTTTGACTTTCTGGGCCAAAGTTTTTGGATTTTTGCCCGAACCTATTTTTTTAAATGATAAATAAGGTCCATTTGGAAATTCGGAATTGCTCGGAGTAGTACTATAGAAATACTGTGATAAATTCAGAGCATGATAAATAACCCCAAAACTCAAACGTTCAAATTTGAATTGACTCTTTGTCCCTTGATAAATCTGCCTCTTAATGATGTGCTTAAAAATGTGAATATTTCTAAAACCTCTAAAACTTTGAGTTTTACAGATTTTTACTAGTGAAACAGTGCTGGGCCAAGTCAGCCAGATGCTCTAGGCAACCAGGCCGACCGTGCGTCCTCTGCTAATGTGCATGAATGAATAAGCCCGTGGCCCAAAGAAGCACGCATGCATGATTGAGCTTGCTCACGTGAGGGGGGAGCACACGCGCTGAATTTCTCCTACAGTTGGGGCCTACAAGGGTCTGAACTAGGGGAAGATGTCAGAGGAGGTAAGTGCACAGCATCCCTCTACCTTTGCACCCTTGGCACATACATCTTCTGCCTATGCCTAGTTCTGGTGTCTGGTGAAAAACTCCCAAAAACCTTTAAAAGCCTGAATATTTTAAAAAATGGTCGAATAAGATCAGTGCGTCTCCCATTGACTTCTATTTAGCCTTGACTGCTTTGACTTAGCAAAGTTTTGTATTAGAGTTTTTTTTTTTTTTAAATCTTAAATATTTAGGGGGGTTATATACTAAAATCCAAATTCATCTCATATTTTATTTAAAAAAAAAATGACCAAATTCCATGATCGATTTTAGCTTAAAAAAAAAACTTCATTTAATTAAGATAGCAAGAAAAACTCGATTAAATCCAAAAACCTGAAAAAGTCAGATTTCCAGGCTAAACCCAACGCAGACCATGAAAACGTCAAATTGAGATTAGATGCCTCTCCCATTGACTTATACTGGACCTCAAGTCTCAGATGGCAGAATTTTTAATTAAGTTCAATTAATCATTTGGCAAATAAAATTATATTAAGATAACTGATATATCTAAAGAAACTGCAAATGATGCTAGGCAGCTCTACTGTAAGTTCCTATTTCTACTAACAAATAAACTGCTCTTATGATTATATTTCTGATTATATTTCTGACTTGGAGATGCATTTAATGTGAGGATTTAGTCTCCATTATGTAAAAGGATTATATTTTACTAGCAGCAGCTGCTGTACTGTAGCTGCAAGAACCTGGAACTCATTTTCAATCCATAGTATAACTTTACATAGACATCTAGAAAGCATATTGTGATAGATCCATAACCAAGTAGGCTGAAAAGTATATCTAGATCTGTGGAAATAAAGTGTATTTATTGTATATATTTTCCCCTACTATTATTGAGAAACAATTTTTTGAAGGTTGCATGAAATAAGGGTATTGTTCACAAGTGATTGGGTCTCTAGAAGTTGTTAAATTTACCCAATAGAGTTCTTTCCTTTCTCTGTGGTAAATTATCATTTATAGATAAAATTAAAACTGTCCAAATTTGACATTCACCAAAATCCAGTCAATAAAACATACGCATCTGCTTATTTATTGGCCTCTTGCGATACTAGCTGCACTAAAACTGGTAATTTGTAATTTATCTGGCCAGAAGCTCCGTGAAGTTTATGACTCTGTCAGGGTTCCATGTGGATTAGCATGTAGGCAAATACCGTTTATGCAGTGTAGAACAGCCCATATATAATGTCATCATGAAATCCAACAGGGAAAGGCTTTTGCCAATCTGACTTTAACAGATGTAAATCCGGTACTAATGAAGCTCCCAGTATTGTAATCAGTTGGTGCTATTTGCTGGAGAACTCTAAAGTGAATCTTTTATTTTACTTGGAAACCTTGTCATACTGTTGCAGTCATAGCCAGCCTAGGAGTACTGTAGCTACCACCCTGTATCATTCCAATGTTGTCAGCTCTTCTATCCCTAAATATCCAGCCTTGGCTCAGTATGGTTGATTTATTGAGATTTTTGAAACACAGTTGTGGAAAAAAATGTAATTCAGTAGAGTTGTTTTGCTATTACAGTTATTTTAGTGGTATTAGAACTTTTTGAAACCACGATTAAACTCACTTTCAGTAAAATTATGAATGTCATAAAAGTTATTCAAATATCCGATTAGAAAAAGTATGAATGATACACAAAAAGTTTTGAAAACCTAAACAAAATGTGTTTTTTGGACAATTGCTAGTGAAAAAATTGCAAAAACCTCAATGGCTAAAAAAAAAAGCTCAGATCCAATTGACTTCTATAGGACCTCAAATGCTGTTACTTGCCCAAGTTTTGTATTAGAGTTCCATGGTTTTACATATATTTAGGGGCAGATTTACTAAAGGTCGAATTGTCGAGGGTTTTGAACCCTTGAATTTGACTGGCGAATATTTGGCGAATAAATATTCGCCAAAATCAAATAAAATATTCACCGGTTTTGAGCACATTTTGACTATTCGCCAGAATCATATGATCAAACGATTCTAGTTGCAGAAAAAAACGCTAGAATATTTGCCTAAATTGTACGAATCGAACGTTCGAAGCGAAGTAGGCAGTCGAATAAATATTTAAAGGGCAAATTCTTTGACTGGCGAATAGTCGAGCGCTCGAATATATATTTATTTGATCTATTCGATTCCCATAGGCTTAAGTCTTTTGCCGAATTTCAAGCTACCACTGAACTCTTCGAACGTTCAATTAATACGATTTTGCAGAATATTCGAGCGTTTTTTCTGCGACTATTTGCATAATCGGTTGATCGTACGATTCTGGTGAATAGTCGACTATGCACTCAAAACTATATTTATTTATATATATATATATATATATATATATATTTATATATTTATTTATAACTATATATTTATTCGCCAAATATTCGCCAGTCGGATTCGAGGGCTAAAAGCCCTCGACAATTTGACCCTTAGTAAATCTGCCCCTTAATTTGAATATTTGAATAGTCGCACAATCGAATTGAGACTACTCGAGACTATTCGCGTGAATATTCAAATCTTTCATATGAATTTAGTAAATCTGCCCCTTACACTTGATAAATCTCAAATCTTTAGAGAAATATACATGAATTTTTAGAGAAAAAATACAGTCGTGGAAAAAATAGTATTATGAATGTTAGCAAATAGTAGGTGCCTTTATCTTGCTAAACTATGAAGATAAAAAGTACAGAACTTTTTATTTTTTTTGAAAATGGAATGCTTGAAAATATTGTCAAAATATATAGTCAACCCCTTTTTTTGCAATCCCCAGCATGTTTAAGAGAAAACTCAAATCTGAGGAACTTGATCCCTTTAAGTCATGAATTCATAAAAAAAAAATACAAAAATTACATTATTTAATTTCTTTTTATAATAGTATTTGGAAAAAAAAAAAAAAACAGCTGTAATGATGAAAATCTCGATGTCCATGGAAGCTTGCCAGTTTTTACTTGCTACAGTTTTTTTCATTCAAATTTTCAAGATTTTTTTCAAATGATAATTCTTAATTATTTAAGTTTTAGTTTCCACTCCCACTATCATACAAAAGATGCTTGATAACAATCAAACCCTCACAATTAGAAAAGGAATACTCTTGGAATATAACTACTAAAACTCAGATTTATTAAAACAAAATCTATCTAACTCCCAACCATGAACTGAACTCGTTTATCAATAATTTTAATCAATCAATAAAAGGTGGTGTGCGAAAAACATTGCAAACAAACAAATTCTTGTGTCAATTCAAACCGTGACAGTCGACTATGAAATTGTTTCTACCAGAGCTCGACTTTATTGGATTATTGGTGAAAACCCCGACTTTATTTGATTATACAGCTCAGATCATGATGTCAAGAAACAACTTCAGGGACATCAGCCATTGATTAAGTCAACCGGTTTGAGAAGACGTATTTTTGGATTTGAATTTTTAGCAGGTTTGAGGTAGTTTTAGCTAAAAATGTAAAAAAGTACCCAGGTTTGGATTAACAGTACTGTGACAGGGCCTTAGGGCATGCACATCATGTCAGTTGGTCGTGAATACTAGGGGGTGTATTTAAATGTGTATATACCCCCTATATGTGTATAGGGGGTATATTTGTATGTGTTCCTCCAATCAATGTTGACCTCTGCATTAGTTGGAGCTAATCACATGCACAGAGCATCTGTTTATGTTTGCAATATCTTGATCACAATTGTAAGTATAACCTAGAGCTCAACAGAAAGCAGAAGTGATAATATGGAAATATGTCAGCCTATGGAAATGGTAGGCCCTAAAGCACACAGTTCCTATAGGGCCTTATAAATCATGGGGAAGGCCATTACATATATATATATATATATATATATATATATATATATATATATATAATTGCATTTGGAAGAACCAAAAAATACTCCACCAGAACCTGTATAAACCTAAGGGTCACCAGCAGGTCTTCCTGTATCTTCATATAACAGAGCCTCTCAGCAGCCCCCTGGGTATTTCTAGGCTCCTCAGCAACTTGAGGGTCTATCACTTATGTTTGGTCTTTACAAACTTTGACTACAAACACCCTGGTGCATAAATCATTATAGAGAAGATCTATACAAACTGCAAGGTAAAACAGGTTTCATTTCAGGTGAGATACGGCAATCTTAACTTAACCGGTCAAAGATTTCCAAATGAGCCAGTAAATCACCATTGAATCATACAATGTGATTTAACCACTTAATTGAAGAGTTCTGTAGCAAGCATAATCTAACATGATTTTAAGCAGGCTTTTTCCCTGAGGCAGAAGAGATGTCGGCTTTGCTTTGGTTGCAATGTGCGGGAGCCTCCCTGTGCAGTCAGATAACAGGCTGTGCCATGTAACATTAATTTGACAAGCATCACCTCCCAGCGTGCTGGAACCTTTGGAGGGCTCTTAATTAAACCACAGACACCCGTCGCTTTTATTTGCAAGGAGATTTCATTGCTAATACACAGAAGATGATTTAATTAGTGGCGTGTGCGCTGATTAGCCATGTTTAGCAGTGGAGTCGTTAGTAAAACTAGAAAAGAAATGCTAGAATAACAAGCGTACATTTGCTGGGTCACAGGTGGGCATGTGTTGTGACTGCAGCCAAGGAGAGACGAAGTGATCTGTCACTGTGTACAACATGTCTCCTTGCCCTGCACAAAACTGCAGCACAATGAAATAAATCAATGGCAGTGTGACGGCAATTTCTGCCTTTGTAGGTCCAAATGGGTGACAGTAACACAAACATAATTTTTATATTGAAGGGTTAAAGATAATCATTCTTATTGGTCATTGGTTTAGAAAAAAAAACTTTTGATGGACTCTTTCAAGAACCAATTCACCTTTAAATTATCAGGAATGCAGATGGAAGCAACGTAATCAACTTTGCAATTATAATTTGTTGTGTTTTCTTGAATGATTTATCCTACCATCCCACCCGGCTCCAGACTGAAACTGAGCATCTCTTGCAGTTATTTGGGTTAATGCTCTTAGGAAACCAAAAAGTAGATCAATTGTGAAGATTGTCCTTCAAGGTCTCTCCTATTCATCCTTCATTCTGACATGCAATCAGATTGGGGAACACAGTTAAGAGTCATTGCCAACATGCAGAGCTGTAAAACTAATTTCCCGGAGATGGGTGAGGCCAGATTTACTGATACAGTTGAGTTCATCATTCATGTGATTGTCACCTTGCAGGCTTAATACAGTGTGTGCTTTTTTCCTGGCCTTGGAGCAGTTGTGTTCCTCCAACAAACTGAACCTAGAACTTACCAGGAGCAAACATGTGGATCATTTTATCTCTCTATTTCCAGTAACATATGATTAATGGTCATTTGATATGTTTAAATGTGTTCCTAGCATAGGTCATATCCCAATGAAGGGGAGAAAACTGTACAAGTATGGAACCTGTTATCCAGAATACTTGGGACCTGGGGTTTTCCAGGTAACAAATCTTTCCATAATTTGGATCTTCATACCTTAAGTCTACTATAAAGTTATGTTAAAATTAACTAAACCCAATAGGCTGGTTTTCCTTCCAGTAAGGATTAATTATATCCTAGTTTGGATTAAGTACAAGGTACTGTTTTATTTCAAGTACTGGGTAATTAAAGGAAATTATTTGTCCCATTTGTCTATGGGAGATTCCATAATTCTGAGCTTTCTGGATAACAGGTATCCAGATAACATATTCCAAACCTGTACTGGGAATGCTTCTAGCTGGTGTCCCCTGTATTAATTAAATGGGTGCCTGGTACATGTCCTAATCAGACAGTCAGGCTCAATAGGTAAAATAGGCTAATATGCCAACATGCAAAAAAAAGCAAAGTTTCGCTACCGTTACTTCACCAGGTAAACCGCATTTACGCTAGCGGTGCCTAATTTGCATATGGCGTGAAGTTCAAATTATAATAGAAGTATATGTTACAGCCACTACATTATCCTACACAAGCCCAGGAAACCTTTAATAAATAAAATAAAGTTGTCCTATTGTCCTAAACATCTGCCCACTGTATAGTTGAGTTGCCATATGTTAGGAAATGTAGGGGGGAAGCAGGGTAACCACCCCAAAAAAATTTCACTATTTTTCAAACTATCACCCTAAAAAAGTGAGACACCAGTGTTTTTTTGGGACATAAAAAATTTCAAGTTTTTTTTCAAACTCCTATCTGTTGTATTGAACTTCACCATGTCTGACCTGTCAAAGTAAAGTCTAGCGCAAGAGGTAGCGTTCAGTAAAATGGTTATCTTAGTGAATTAGCATAGTTATGTCCCTTCGTCAGTGCACAACTTCGCCTGGCGTAAGGGCGCATAGTTGCGCTAGTCTATCTACTTCGATAGCAAATTTTCACCTGGGACACTGTTAGTAAATTGGCGAAGTTGTGAAATGACATCACGCTGGTGAATTAACGCTAGCGTTAGACACTTCATTCTTTATTGAATTTTCCCCAAAGTCAGATCTCTTTCATCTGCTTCCCATAGAGGGTACCCTGTAATTACGAAGCGCATTGTGCTGTCAGTGTACAATGTGCTAACCACAGCGACAGCACAAGAGGCAAAGAGGGTTCAAACGTGTCCCTCTACATGTACCATACAGTGATGTGGAATATGTTGGTGTTTTACAAATGAATGTCATAACTTATTTAGATAGAAAAGTGTTAAATTGCTCTAATAGTAAAATCCAAGTCCCTTTATTTCTCCAAAACTGTTAGAATAAAAAAAAAATGCTAAAACTGCTAAAAGGTTTTTTTTTTTTAATGTTTGAAAACATATCAGCGTTGATGTGCATGAATTTGGCGCTTGTGTCCCAGGAGAATACAACAACATACAGTCACTTATTGTACGGAACAAATGTGAGACTTCTAAGTGCATGGCAACCCTGGGCATCTTCCTCTTTATGACTTATCATTAAATAGGCTACAGCCCAGTCTAGTTCCCCAGTTCGTGTTTACTCAGCACTTAGGAAATTGAGCTTGCTCAGCTTTTAAAGGGAACTTTCAAGCTCAATCCTATTAATAATGCAGCAAGCAGATTTACTCCTGTGAATTTAGAGTTGACAGAAAGACTTACTCAGCTCCATGATAAGTGGAATCCTACATACTGGCTGTGTCTGATCATTGGGCAAATGCAGGGCAGCTGTGAATAACAAAAAATAAAGACAAGGGTTGTCAAAACACAGTGGTGCTTTCACATACTCTGCATATAATTAAAGTCAATGTTTCTGAAATCAACAAGCAAAAAACTACTATTTACAAGGCAAATTTCAGGGAAAGGCTTGTCCTGAATGTACTGTCCTTTAATGATGTTCTAGTGACTATTTAATAGTCAGGTAATATCTTTAGATTTAAAAGCACTTCAATGTCATTTTCCAGTCAGTCCATCATCTGTTATATTGGCTGTCACTGCTGGGAACTTGATTAATAAAGCTGATATCTTGCCAATGTTCAGATTAAAAAAAGGCATCTTGACGTGACAGGTTATTACTTTCCTACATAAATTTTTCACTTGCTATTCAGGTTTTCCTATGGATATTATATGTGGTTGACAAAGAAATGGAATCCCAAGGGTCTTCACTAAATTTGTTTCTATGCAGATTAAATGATAGCACCCAGCGATGAAGAGAAAGGGTCATTTATAATGTAGGACCTAGGGAATTCCTTTGCCAGTACAGAGTGTATCTGCTATTTTTAACTAAAAAGACTAAACTTTTTAGGCTTAAACATTGTCAAAACACAAATCCTACCCAATATTGGCATTGTGGGGAAAACATAGCATCTTGGTTCTAAAACTGAACTTTGTACACTGCAAGGAGTCATTTCATGTCTTCAGTTAAAAGATTAAAATTAGCTAATACAGATTATATGTAAATATAGGCCACTAGTGAAATTGAATACGGTTCTAAATTTTCCAAATCCAAGGCTATCACATGATTACCAGTGCCACATACCCTGGCCAACAAGCTGTGCCATCAATCAAAATATTTAATGCCAGAAACTAACACCATTGCCATGGCCACATGATGTCTTCTCCTGTAAACACGTGTTTAGATTCTAACTTTCTAGTTTAAGTAGGCTTTTTTAAGCACCACATTCTATGAAACTGTATCATAAAAGAATGAGGAGAAGTCCTCAATTTGAAATATTGACCATATTTAACATAAACTGTTTCACACCAGTGAAAATTGTCTTTATCTCTTTATGCCTAAAATTTGCAATCGGGCTGCCTACAGCTAAACTGAATTTGTGAATTTGTCCTCTGTGGGATAGAGAACATGAAAATGTTAAATGGCCATAATGACGTGACCAGTCATATTCACAGTTAATGTATTACAATTTTTTTTCATTACCATATGAAATTTAAAATGACAGTGACTTCTCTTGATACATCTCCTTTTGACCATAGACTAGTTGTAAGGGTAAACTAGACCCTAGCAACCAGATAGTTGGTCAACTTTCAAACTAGAGAGCTGCTGAATAAAAAATGAAATAAATCAAAAGCCACTAAAGGAAGAAGACCAATTGCTAACTGTCTAAAAATATTACTGTCTACATCATACCACAAATTATTTTAAAGGCAAACTATCCTGCTATTATTCCTAGTGCTTGGTGTCAACAGAAATGGCTAGTTAGTAATATTCAATGGTTGCCCATGTGCCACCTTACTGAATCAAGAACTTAATAGAGGTGTGATAATATTTATACTCCATTGAAGGATCTCACATCATTGCACCCAGGTGTAAGGGGGTGTGAAATGATGAAGAGTGTTATGTGCAGGAATTATGTAATCTTTTTGTGTTACAAAATGTGCATGTATGTAAAATGTATATATTTTGAAGTGTGTTGGGTGTAATTTCTGGGAATCACCATGAGTTGGCAGCAGAGTTCTTTATTTCAATTATAGTTGTTACCCCAGCCACCAGAGGCCACTGTGGGACAGAGAAGGGTATAAAAGGAGGTGCACCGCCCACGTAAGTAGTCTTGATGGGAGGGTGTGGCCAGAGCAGCATCACCAAACTTTTGAGTGGAGACCCAAAGATGGTACATAGGAGAAGATATTGAGTAAAGATCTTAAGTAAGCAAGTACTAGGTGCACAAGATATAAGGAGATTTAGTAAGGGCAGCTGTTGCCCCATCAAGGAGTACTTGGAGTTAGTCTCCTACAGGCACTCCTTAAGTAAGAGAACCAGTGACAGTCTAGGACTAGGTAGGAAGGACACCAAGGCTTCAGGCCAGGACTTGGATAAAAAGGGCCAATCAAGCCACTATTGGAGTGTGGTGTGATAAAGGGGGAGTATATCCTGGATCACTAGGCGGTTAGGTGGGATTCAAGGTCCTCAAGAAGGTATGCCTAGTGCAAGAAAACTGGTTCCATGAACAGATTTGTAATTGCTGTGCTTCAAGAAGTAAATGATGTTTGTAACATGTGCCTGATTGAAAAGCCTCTGGTGTGCCTGTGAATAAAATCTTCAGTTTAAATTTTTCCATTGTGGTCCGTTTGCTGAGCACTGCTGGTGTTTACTTTCCCTTTAAAATCTGGAAGACCCTCCCACAAGGTTTGGCATTCAGTACAGGAGCGCTTCAGTTGCAGTTTGATGATTTGTAGGCAGTGTTTTGGCATAACTGGGTTGTGGTTTGGATGGATCATGGACGTGACCATTTACCCAAGAGGTTTTTTTCATTTAAGGGGCCCAGGTCATGGGGCCTGCTGTATGGTAGAAGTAAAATTTGCCTCCTGCCTCAAGTAAGCAAATGGGGGGTGGATGAGCACTATTCAGGCAGTGTGGGTGGGCACAGGTGCAACAATTTTGAGCAACGAGTCCAATGATGATCTTTCTGTAGGGGCACCAGCCCCAGCCAGTAACCCCCCCGGGAGGAAGGGTTGCCACCTTTTCCAATTGAAAAAGTTTAATGGGGGCAGGAGGTGATGACACAAGCCAAGTTTGTGTCATTGTGGAACAGGAGGATGGCATCACAGGGGAGGGGAAATAATGTGGAGATCATTCCTTCTGAAAACCAGCCTGTCTGGTTCAAAACAGTACAGGTGGCAAACGTAGGAAGGGGGCTCTGCTAACTTAGTATGGGTCTGGTATGGCGCCCATGATTACTGATGGTGGCCCTGATTGCACCTAGAGGCTCAATCCACAAATTCCATTGTAGTAAGATGCAAAGTGCAAAAAATATCACACAGTGCTCTGGTTTTATGCACTTTGCATTTTTTGGAAAAAACATCCCCCTCCATCAGCACATAGTCCTTTCCTGTTGACCTATTAGCCAAAGGTTGTAAGACTGGAAACAAAATAAATATATTAGGACATTTAAAAAAACTGATTCCCTATTCAACCCTTTTTCTTATGTCAATATTTTACTGTAGGAAAGTCACTAGTTGGAATGGAAGCACTGGTAAGTTATGCCAGGACTGTCTAATTATAGATGAATACTGCACATTTAGACTTCAGTGGCAGATTAAGGTGTCAGCATTAATTATTATTACATGTTTGGGATATGTCACAACCCATTTAGATCACAGACTGCTTTCCCTAACACACTTCTGCTGTGCTCTGTCAGTCTGATAACTGACACTCAGCTGAAAGACAGTTCAACTTTCACAGAGAGAGAGAGAGAGTCAGATATCATGTGAGGGCTGAAGCAAATTGTACTTTTGGCAGCTAAGCAGGGACACAGAGGAAAGGAGATGAGTGGCCAGTTCCTTACCACTAATACCTTCAAGATTCGCCTGTCCCCTAAAAACAGCATTTTACTAGGGGGTTATGGGAAGAGTATCTAATATGCAAAGACATGGTGTTCTCATATAAAACTGAGACATGGAGTGGAATATATAAACACCCTATAATTTTAGATAATTATTAGGTACAAACAATATCTTTGAAGTTGAAACGCTAATTAAACATTTAACGACAGTTTACATTCCCTTAATCTGGCTCTGGGTAAAGAGGTTCTCTATAAGGATTCAGAACGGCAATCCTGAGCTGTGAAAAAGTTACCGCTCTTGGTGGATATTTTGCTGTTCTTCTTATTGGACGATTTGGGACAATGTACAGTTGTTTATTACTCTATGAGTTTTGACAAGGATTAACATACTTAACACACTGATGATGTCTAGCATCAAAACCAATGTATATAACCATATGTATATTACAAGTCGACTTTCACTACTCCAATCTGTTCTAAATGCTGCTGCTAGACTTATTCATCTATCTAACCGCTCAGCATCTGCTGCTCCCATATGCATGTCCCTTCACTGGCTCCCAATCTCCTTCAGAATCAAATTCAAACTACTAACCCTCACATTCAAGGCCCTTAACAATGAAGCCCCTCCCTATATTTCATCTCTGATCTCCAAATACACTCCTACACGCAACCTTCGCTCTGCTTCTGACCTTTGCCTCGCTTCTCCTCTAATCACTTCTGCCCATTCTCGTCTACAAGACTTCTCTCGGGCTTCTGCTTGTCTCTGGAACTCTCTGCCTCGAGCTGTCAGACTTTCTCCTTCTTTCCAAACTTTCAAACGCTCCTTAAAGACCCTCCTGTTTAGAGAAGCGTATTCAATGTACCTTAAATAATCAATCACTGCTGTATCATAAATCACAAATTGTGTCTGAAACCCTAATGTCTCAATTGTACCCTAACCTTTAGTTGTAAACTCTAATGTGTAGGGCCCTCTAATCCTATTGTATCTGTATATCCTTGATTGTTATCCACTTTTATTCCCTGTTTGTTATAACTAAGGAAAGCACTGCGTATCTTGTCGGCGCTATACAAATAAATGATGATGATGATGATATGTATATCATCAAATGAATATAACTCATAACAAATACGCAATATTAAAAGCAGTAGAGCCAATAATGTAGTGCCAAAGTGCCTGATAAAACAATTACCTACACAAGTCAATCCTTCTGATTGAAAGTCACGGTAAATAAAATGTAAAGGGGAATGTAACCCAAACTTTCCAATAATTTCTTATTGGATTTGAATTATTGTCAGGTTTCCTGTATTTCAAGTTTACAATCATACTTGAAAACCTTTTGATGCACACACACGCACACATACATGCACACACACACACACACACACACACATATATAGTATGTATAAAACAATTATAGGACCATTTATTAAAGGTTGAATTTTAATGGTATGAGAGCTTCTGGAAACCACAATTAATGGCCTTTGGAAACCATGAATGCCATGTAAGATCTGAATATAAAAAGTAGAGAAAAAGAAAGTTCTCAAAAAAAATATGAATATCTCTAAAACCTTTAAAAATTGAGTGTTTTTGGAAAAGAAATTTCAAATAGGATCAGCGCAGCTCCCAAGGGCTTCTTTAGGATCTTGACTGCTTTTACTTAGTGAAGTTTTGTATTTGAGCTTTTCATGGTTTTTACACTTAGAATAAACTTAGAATAAAATCCGAATTTCGAAGAAATTCGAAGGATTTTGGTGAAAATAATTTGAATCGTTCGACCGAATCGAATGATTTGAACGATTTTAAACCAATAGAATACGGCCAGTTTTCGATCAAAAACAGCCATAATGACCCCCCAAAAAAATTTGAGGGTCGAATTTCCCACTTTGAAAACCGACCCTTAGTAAATCAGCCTCTTAATAAATCTTGAATTTTTATGTTTTAGAGAAATTTAAAAAAAACAAATTTTTAGAGAAAAAAATTAATTTGCAAAAAAAAAAGGAAATCCAAGTGTTAGTAAAAAGGCCTCTTTATTTCTCATAAAAACTGTAATACTTTACAGAAATTATATATATAAAACCCTAAAACTAATGTATCTTTAAAAAAAAAAAACAAGATCATAATATACAATCTGAGTATCAGTCTGTGTATACATGTTCAGTGACCTGTGCCATAAAATGTTTTTAATAAGTCTACTCCATTTCAGTCAGACACATTCAATCAAAGCATGTTGATGTAAACACGGGGTGTGCTGCCAAAAATTTAATGAGGATGTATAGCTTAATTCTATGAAGTATGAGACTTGGATCTTCTAAGTCAAAGTAATTATGTACCTTAAATATATATTTAAGCAGAACAGAAATGTGTTTAATAAAATACATTGTATAACATTTGTTAATTGTTAAGTGCATAAATATAAGCACAATTTTTATTAACACCAAAGAAAAAAAATTGCTTAAATAAAAAAAAGAAAATTACCTAGATCTTCAGACAACGTAATGGTTTAGTTGAATTAGTGCAAGATTTTGTCTTGTGTAGATAAAATTAAAAAGGCTAATACATTAGGGAAGTACTTCTGATATGGACTGATCCCCAATGGATCCAAAAAGATATGGGCAAATATCTTTATTCTGAAATGAATTAAAAAGTGGCTACACACCAAGGGGCTCATTTCATAACATTCAGACTTAATTTTTTTTTCAAAAATCATATTTTTTTTTTACAAATGTATGTTTTTTTCTCCAAAACTCAAAAAGTCAAGATTTATTAAGTGTAAAAACCATGAAAAACTTCAATACTAAACTTTGGCAAGGAAAAGCAGTTGAGGTCCAATATGGAGGGAGCTGCGCTGATCCTGTTGGACCTTTTTTATTTTAGCCATTCAGACTGTTTGAGGTTTTCAAATTTTACTTTGCTAGTAAATGTTCAAAAAACTTTTTAGAGGTTTTCATATTTTTTGGCATGTTGTTTGATACCTTTTGTGCCCTTTATAATCAAATATTTTAATAACTTTCATGGCATTCGTGGTTTTAGAGAAAATGAGTTTAATCATGGTTTCAAAAAGCTATAATACTAGTAGAATTAGACCTTTAATAAATGGGCCTCTAAGGGTCATATTTATTGGCACTGAAATTAGATTTTTTACTGTTGTTTTGTATTTTTTGTGCCAGTACTCACAAATTCGTATTGCGGTTGCCAAAACTTGAATGTTTGAGATTTATTACTTGCACAAAACTGTACAAATTCGGCATCTAAAAGCTAGTGAGTTTATGTCCTAGCAAAATTCAAACAACTTATTTCAATTAGATTTTTTTGATTTTTTGTAAAAGTTGGTAGACTCATTAAAAAAATGTGAACGGCTAAAAAATAAATGAGACTGATTCTATGGAATGTCTGTACTTTCAGACTGGTTGATGCGACTTCTACAAGTCAATTCTAGTATAAATTATTGATTTACCTGCAGAAAGCATTTTGTGGAATTATATTCATGAAACCGCACTTCAATTATTTATGATACAAATTTCCTAGAACTGCAAAACTATAGCATTTGCCTTAAATTCGCAAGACCTTCATAAACTCAGGAGACCTATTATGTCTAGAGTCACCTCCCTAATGCCTAATTTATCCTCATTTGTTGATCCTTATCTGCAGATACTAGTTCTTCTTGTTCCCTTTTTATTTGAAGGACTCTGGATTAGTAATAGATCTTATAATAGGAATCCGATAGGAACATGGATTTATATTAGTAACGGCAGACATAGGATCACTTTAAACTTCTATAGATCATCCAAAGGGTTCAGATTGAATGATATACATACTGTATTTTAGACAAGTTTAATTTCCCATGAGAAAATATATTTTGGATATCATAATGTTTATTCTCAAACATATCTGTAATTATTTCTAATGTAATGCTCAAGTTTACATTCAGACAAGGGAAACCATAGAAACAGATTAGTCTCCAGTTATGCCAATCTTTACTTTGTTAGCTGGTCTGAAGATATATTATTGCTACATTGTTTAATTGTTAATTATATGGACCACAAATGTATCACTAGAATTTTGAATATCTGAACCTAAATAATTAGGGCTTATCATTAATCCAAGAAAGATTGGTTTTGAAGGAATACAATTATAGGGTTACAGTCCCAAGGAAACTGTTATGTCACTTTCAAACTGGAAAAAAAAATGTGTGATAGGATATGACTCTCAAGTCTGTACTGTATAACCCCATTGGAAAGGGCTTTACTCAGAAGATTGGGGATAAGGTAGATTTGAATATACAGTATATGCAAGAATTGGGACCTAATCCCCAATCATAAAACAGCTGCTGTTATAAATATGCCAGATGCTGTTCTATCCGGATAAACAATCTACAATAAAGGGCAAATCTGCCTATGTTATGTATTATACATTATAACCACATAAATAATGCACAGTGAGACAAAGCAGCATACAGTATGTGATATTAAATCAGTTATTCATTGGCATGATAAGAGTTAGTCCAGAGATGCAGTGGCCTTGTACACTAAGGGGCAAATTTACAAAATTCACATGAAGAGATCGAAGCTCGATCGAATATGATCGAATTACGATCGTACAATTTTTTCGGATATTCGAATATGCAAAATTTTGCCTCTTCGATCAATGAATACCGAATTATAGAATTATCGAATAGATCGAATGATCGGATATTCGATCATTCGATCATTTGATGATCAAAGGATTTTAAATTTTCGAATCTTTCGAATGCCCACTTCGCCATATTGAACCTACCGAATACCAATAAAAGCCTATGGGAACCACCCCCCCCGTAGGCTTCTTTTGCTAAGTCCTGCTCGAATACCATTCGTATGATCGAATTCTTCGATCGTTCGAATCGTACAAATTTTCCAGAGTCTCGAAGGAAAAAGTTCGATTTCTTCATGTAATGAAACGATCGGTATCCGATCGTACCATTTCATCGAGAAATCGAATATCAAGCAAAATGATAGCCTAAAACTATTCGATAAATCTTAGTAAATCTGGCCCTAATTCAATAAAGTATGCTAGCAAAACTTCGGCAAGCAAAGAGATGTTGCGCTAGCATTGCCTAATTTGCATACAGTGGGAAGTTAAAGTTCAATGGACATATATGTTGCAGCAAATACATTACACTACACAAGCACAGGAAATCTTAATAAAGTTGTTTTATTGCCCTACACATGTGCCCACTGTATAGCGCAAGAGGTAACATTCAGTAAAATCCGCATCTTAGTGAAGTGTGAAGCAAAGCTAGAGTACCTCTCCTTGAAGGGGCACCTGTGCTTGTTAGTAAATCTTCATAAGTGGGTACAGGTATGGGATACTATCTGGAAACCCCTGATACAAAAAGCTCAGAATTATGGGAAGGCCACCTCCCATAGACTCAATTTTAATTGAATAATTTTTGAAAACGATTCCCCTTTTCTCTGTAATTATAAAACAATATATTGTACTTGATTTTAACTAAGATATAATTAATCCTTATTCTAGACAAAAGAATCCTACTGGAGTCAATGCATGTTTACATTATTTTGTAGTATGATGATCCAGATTACAGAAAGACCCTTTATCCAGAATGCACAGGTCTCATACCTGTACTTTATGCAAAAATATTATTATATATATTATATATACACACATGGCTTTCAAATTGCCTTTGCGGAAAAATTTTAATTCTGGTGTTACAAGACATATGGCAAATATTATACAATGTGGTGCCACAAATTGACCTTCAGCTCATATTATTACTCCCCATTTTTAACTAAAAGTAGCAAAGCTGTTAAGGGACTTGCAGGTGTATGTCACGTGGGCCTAGGTAATTGGTTCCCATTAATTTTATCTAAAGGCATTTTTAATATGCTTTGTGGCAGTCAAGTGGAGTTACTGAAAGTGCAATATAAGTTCTACTATGTTCCAACTAATGATGAGGCCCCAAGTATTGCAATGGACTTTTGACCATCACTCCTAGCCTGTTTTTATTATTGCTATACTGTTTTAGTCCCCAATACCCCATTAAACCATCATTTTTTTATTTCTTGACTGACCGTTTTAAAATTGTAGGGACTGTCTGACACCTCTCTTAAATATTTTAAAGTTCCTGCTGATTTCATGCAGTTTTCCTGCTACCTTTTATGACTCTATTAGATTTATAACTCCCTTCCTTCTGCTAATGTTAAATTGTACTGTGAGTAAATTGAATTCTTAGCCGAAAGTGTTAACATAAGGTATTGGGCTGGCCTTGCTCCCTAAGAGACGTTTATTTCTTTTTTTTTGGTAATGCGGTTTAAGTTTTTTTAAGCTGCCAACATAAGGCGTGTAATTGAAAGTGAAGGTCTGGATACAGAGAACAGTGAAAGTGTTCATCCCGAGAGGTGTTTAATAAAACTTGCATTCAATTACAAAGAATTACATTACTATGGAGACTGAGAGAATGCTTAATATTGCAGTTTCACTCTGCAAATTCTGTGTTGATGTCAGATCAGGGCAGAAACGGCTATCCAAATGCATAAAACACAATATGTGTGCAACTACAAATTTTACTACTTTCATGCCATGAAAACAGACTCTTGTCAGATCGCCAGTGCCTAAATGAAGGACATTATTAATTGTATTTCATCTAAATTTAAATACCACTGCTAACATCGCAGAAAAAAGAAAACATGGAGCTAATTTTGGTAAAGAGTGAATGATAAAGGGGACTTTTAAGTAACATTTGCTTATTGTATTGTGTAAGTGTTTATTCATTGAAATGAATGAAGATATTTAAATAGCATTTGACAGGCCTTGAAATGTATTCAGATTGGGACATGTAGGAGTAGCTGCAATGTCCCAGTTTATGACTCCAGGGGTTATTTAATAAATTCCGAATGCAAACCACAATTTTTTTCTTGAAAAATTGGACTTTAAAAAAAAAATCACAAATCTTTCCGAATTTATTAAACCCAGAGGATGGAAAAGTCTGAATCTGAAAATCTGGCATGGGCTAACATTTAAGAGTTGTTTGACTGTTGTCTGTCTTCTGATTTACAGCTTGCTTCTCAGTGGCAACCATGACCCGAAGGGTTAAACAGTGACTGCAATGATGTGCTCTTGATCGCAGGTACTGCACATGCTTTAATCAGTTTCTTAATATACTACACAAGCACTGGGTCTTGGAGCAGGAGAGATGCATTATGGGTATTGTTTCTTTAGTTGCCGTTTTTTTCTAAAGTACTGGATTAAAACAGCAAAATACAAAAGATTGTACAGCTCTTCAGAGTGCACTAAAGGTATGTCTGTAGGATGACTTAATATGAAGAGACATTCCTTGTCCTTTAAGTCTACTATAAAATCATTTTACATTTAAATAAATCCAATAGGCTGGATTTGCCTCCAATAAGGATTAATTATATCTTAGTTTGGATCAAGTACAGGTATGGGACCTGTTATCTAGAATGCTCGGGACCTGGGTCTTGCCAGATAATGGATCTTTCCATAATTTGGATCTTCACACCTTAAGTATACTAGAAAATCTTCTAAACATGAAATAAACCCAATTGGCTGATTTTGCTTCCAATAAGGATTCATTATATCTCAATTTGGATCAGGTACAAGGTACTGTTTAATTATCACAGATCAAAACTGCTATCTTTTGAAACTACCATCTAAATCTTGTGGTTGCTTTGTGCTTTTCTTATAGGACCAAGTGACTAAAAAGTTCAATGCAAACATTCAATTGAGCAGCTTATTTAAGGATATTCATGTAGTCACAGGACAAGCACTGAGAACCACCAAATGCATTGTAAAAGAAATCCATTATAAATGCCTAGTTTGTGTAACTGGACATGTATAATATATAGTTATGAGCAAATTTATTCCTCTGGAGCGAATTTGCGGCAAATTCCCTTGAAGCGCCAGTAAATATTCGCCTGTGTCTTGTTTTTGACTGGGGTGTCAGGTTTTGGATGCTGGCATTTTTTTTTGATGCTGGCAATGTGCGCCGGTGTCGAAACAGATGCCTCCGTCCAAAACGAGACGCCGTCGGCATTTCTGGAAATTAGCAAAATATTTGGCAAAGCGTAACGCCGCAGATTCGCCCATCACTAATAATATACAGTAAATAGATCTATAGCATTTCTCCAGAAAAATGCATTTGTGTGTGTGTGGCTGTTATTCAGAATGGCTGCTGTTCAGTAGATATGGGATTCAGGGGTCCATTTACTAAAACGCAGTAAATTTGACTATAAGTTTCTGCATGTCATCGCTGAGAATATTTTTCCGCCAGAATATTCGCAGCGACTAAGTTTACTAAACAGTGATGTGCCCAGAAGTCATTGCGATCACTTATGGTAACTACATTAGCGAACAAGCTTGCGTTACCGGGAATTTTAGCTAATTGTTCTTGGAGACAAATTAAGTTTGCAAATATTTATGAAATATATTTTTACTGTGACATTTATGGCTATAAATGCATCTTCAAAACTCAAAATTTTTTGACTGATGATTATACCATTCAACAACATTGCCAGAGTGACACCAATCAAACATGTATGTATCATATAAACCCATACTTCATCCATCCACTCACACACCCTTCTGCCAATAGAATTACATGAAGAAGAAATCATACCAATTATCTCTTTGCATCATTTAAATACACAGTTTAATGAGAATTAAACTCCCATTGAGAATTTTCTGGCCAAAAAACAAGTTAACGCCACTATATAGATGGCCGTAAAATGTTGCGAATATTCTGGCGTTAATTTTGTCTTCCACACATTTCGCTGTTTAGTAAACTAGGCTTTAATGTGTACGTAGCGTTATTTTCAGTGAATGCACAAGAAAATTAGCAAATTTATATTTACAGCAGGCTAATAAACTTGCAAAAACATATTCTGTGTTAAATTTGTCTATATTTTGTAAAATTTTTACTGTACTTTAGTAAACGGACCCCTTAGATTGATGTCAGAAGAATGAGGAACACTTAGGGCTTGCAAAGGAAAATTTATTCACTATCAAATTCTCTTGCCAAGAGAAAAACAAAGAGTGAAGTGATCAACAGAAGGTAAAAATATGCAATTTACTATAAACCAGCAGTTCATTATTGATCCACTTGCTTCTAACAGTCAACCTACAGTGAGAATGTGAAACAAAACTACATTTATAGGTGTCTGCAAAAAAATGTTAGATTTTACATTGCCTTACATTGCCTCTGTAGAAACAGTCATAACCAACAACACTGACAATCTGATGTTTGGGGACTTTCAAACTCCGAGAAGGTTACATTTTGAGGTTACATATTAGGGAATCTGACACCATCATTTGAGAACTACAGTATGGGTATGGGATAATCCATAATTCATAATTTGACCTTTTTTATTATTAAAAAAAAGCTCTATTTTATTGGTTCAGGGAAAAATTCAATAAAATAGAGCAAACCCCTGAATCGTACAATTGTTTTCTGAAAAACAGAAAGTTACATTTTTGGGGATTTTTGCCCCAAAATAGTCAGCTTTTTTTGCTAATTCCAGCACAGACCAAAGAAACTTCCAGATAGAATAGGTACCTCTCCCATTGACTTATATACAACCTTGAAAGCTCTGAGATGGCGGATTTTTGCAGCTTATCAAAATATAAAAAATATCAAAAAATAAATATCAAAAAAAAAATTTCTTTCAAGTTTTCAGCATTCAGACTCTAATAAATAACCCAAAAACCCAAAAAATGTATTTGAACAAGGCTTTCAATTTTTGTAAAAAAAATAAAGATGTAAGGATGTATCCCTTTGAAAATAGGTTGAACGTGATAGATGTGTAACAATATAAAAAATAATAAATATAATAGGCATGTTACTATAGTAGGATGCAAGCTACTTCTGGACATGATGCAGGTGTAAATCAGAAACTGTTTCACGATGGTCAATGAAGTTTGGAATTTACAAGTGCAAAATGCAAAAGATCATTACAATGTACAACTTGTAAACAATTTCAGATCCTTCCTGAAGGCACATAATGCCAATAATTACTAAACTCTTTATTCTGCATTCTGTTAACACTACCATTAGGCATGAGCATTTCCACCCAAGTTTTAACCACAAAAAGTGTAAATGTTTATTTTTTCTTGTTAAAGACAACAATGGAATCCTCACGGCATAGATCACGGGACAATCCAATATTCATAAATACATCCTGAAGAGTTTATTATACACAGCTTGTGATTATTCTTAATAGTTACTGTATGTCAATATAGTGAAACAAATGTAGACACTTCCCATGGATTGTTTTGAGCCTGTTAAAATAGAAGTTCACTATTCTAAGAAGCTTTAATTGTATTTTTATTCTTTGACATCTAAACAACAAAAACAAGACTAAAAATCTGTCAAAATCAATATCTGTCAAGGCTATTACATATCAAGTGAGGGCATTATATAATTCGACAAAGGGATGCAAGGTATGGAATCAGCACAGTCACAATACACCATAATGGTATTTAATACAATATTAATTTGTCAGTGACTTTATTTGGCTTTTATTTGGCTTTTCAAAAAAATGCAATTTAAAACCTGTGATATACTGGTTCTGTACTGTAATGGTGTTCTCTAGGCGCCACTTCCCAATCATTATAGCCTGAAGAAAATTAAGTTACTTTGTCACCAACCAAAAGGCACAACCCTGGTTAGATGCAATATTTTCAGAGCAAACTAAGATTTTTTTTATGTTTCTAATTAATTTTAATGCACGCCTAAGCAGTGCAATATCTGACTGTTGTTTTCAACACAACCTGAAATACTTAAGTTTGCCGACATTTATAGCGCCACATGTTGTTAAGTAGGTTCACGGTTTATTATTAATGACCAATTTGGCTGGATCAACAAAAACTTGTAGGTTGAGCTTCATCAGACTCTTATCAACCATCTTACATTATTCTGCTGCACCAGGGGCTTGGTTTTGAAAAAAGGAAGCAACGAGATGGATTCCATTACAAACATTTTTCAACATGCCATTGAGAAGGTTGATGATCCAACAGAAGACAGGACATTCTGGAGAAATGCTATCCATATGGTCACCAACACTTCAACTTGATTTAACGGCTAACAAAATGTATGTAGTTTTCTCATTTATGCCTTTGAATAGGTTGATTCTTCCAAGGATTTGTAACGCAAGGTATCCCAAACCCAGAACTAACTCCAAGGTTCTGGTCACAGCCCACTCTTCTGCCTATAGCAGCCACCTTTGGCTTTTTGTGAAGCCCTCCACTACTCAGATGCTACCATGTCTTATTGTTGGAGAACCCGGGAGAGAGTTCTGAACAAGCACATGAACTGAAGGTAAGTTGATAGTAGGTGGGAGCAGTCAGCAAGGTGTGAACAGGCAGGGTCAATACAAGATGGGCAAAACAGTACCAATTCAAATAACAGAAGCAAGGTTGCAGTCACAGGCCAGGTTCAAACCAAACAGAAGGGAGGTACATAATTGGGATCCAAGGAAACAGGGCTGGGCCAAGGTAGTTTGGCACCCTAGGCAAGGGATTCAATCAGCGCCCCCCACTTACTATTATGGTTTTTTTTATATTAAAGAAACTGTTCATGATGGAAACTTTCAATTTATATAAATATGTAAGGTAGGTAGTAAGGTAGGTGGTGCCAGTGACAAGTATTTAACACAATGGACTGGCTTGGAATTTTACTTTGCTTGCATCTTCATCATAACATAATAAAATAATTTGTAATAAGAAATAATGACTGATGACAATATATACGATAAGGTAAAATACATGAGAAGTATTGTAATTTAAAAAAAATTATATAACAGTGTAAGCAATGGATGCCAGATAGCAGGCCACACTTCCACACAGTACAATACATAAAAGTGGTAGTCCGCTTTGATTAAACCTGTAAGATAATGGTACATTGGTAACCAACAAGGAGTGAGATTTGAGGCCCAGTCCGAGGACAGCCTGATGATTTACAGTCAAAGTACACTGAATTCTCATGAAAAGCCCCTCACCCCCCCCCCC
>CM044435.1:115196555-115220979 GCA_024363595.1 Xenopus borealis
GCGCGAACCCAAAAGGCGAACGTTGCGCGACGTTCGCGAACTTTTGGCGAGCGCGAACGGTGGATGTTCGCGCCATCCCTATGTGCCACCCAGCGTGAAAATTATATATATATATATATATATACAGCTCTTCCAGCTTAGCCATGAAGTCATTGGCATATTTTTGTAAGAAGAACCCTGTGCTTTTCAGGATAACGGGATTTCTCTTTAATATCCACTCACAGGCTTACATCACAGTACAGAATGGATGTAGTACTGTATACAGACTGGCCACATCTAGTCTATATTAACTTATTTAATACCAACAACTGGAGTGCAGGTGATTGTGACTACAAAATGCTCTAAATGAAAGTAGAAATCCACAAAAGAAAAACAGCTTCAATGCACATTCTCACCTAAGGAAAACAACTCCAAGGAAAACACAACTTTATTTAAATTGATTAAATAAAAAATAAATATGTGTAAGACAGAGAACATCAAGAATTATAAAGGAAAACCAATAAGCAAAAGGAAAACAGGAAACATTGTTTGCCGAGATACATTTTAATTGGACACTATCAACCATTTCAAGAAGGTACAGCAAGAAAATATGAATAAACCTATTGGGATAATTGTCATTACAGTAAAGGGAAAATTGCACCCCAGTGTGCTTAAACCATCCCCCCAGTGGCAAAAAAAAGCTCTGGATATCCTATCCCACAGAAAAGCAAACATGACAGCTGCAACTCATGTCAGAAGACCACAGGTGTTGAGGTCTTTTAATCAGCATTGGTCCTTAGGATCAAATGGTTGGTATTGCCCATGATGTTTCCTGAAAAATATTGCACTGCTGTGCCCAACTTTCCAGTTTTGTGCATGAGCACAGACACTTTGAAATGTGATGAGAGTAACTTAAATTCACAAATGGCGAAACTGTTGCAAATATTTTTTCCGTCACCAAAGTTGTGGCGTAATTCAGATGTCGTGTGTTAGAGTCCTGCGCGGGTCCATTTTTTGGGACCCGAACCCGACCCGTACCCGCAAACAGGAAGTGCTGTCGTTGTAAACCGGATGTGACATCATCAGTAGTAGAAATGCTCAGAAAAAGGAGTAAAGATCCCTATAGCGAGGATCCGCGACCCGACCCTCAACCCGCCAACCTGCAGAACCACCGGCCCGCTTCTATACCCGCACCCAGAAATTCTACGAGCAACCCGCAGGGTACAGCGGGATTTTGCGGGTAACCCGCGGGTACCCGACCCGCTGCAGGACTCTATCGTGTGTGCACATACCTGTAAATATTTGTAATTTGTGATTTTTGTCATGCTTAAAACGCTCTTATAGATATTTACAGTGTGAAAACAAAATTCACGAATTAGTTTGGACAATCTTATTCAGCCTTATAAATATAACCTGGCGCAGAGCACGTATTTTCACTGTACGAATCATTCTGCCCTGTGCAAAGTTTACTAATGAGCCCCTCAATGTCCTCTAGACTAAATATATCACAATGTTCTAATGGACACACAACTATTTAGGTGTTTCGTATTATTAACTCCCAACCATAGCCATTATTTCCTGCAATGACATCTTCTCTTTCCCATTTAAATGTCAATATTGTAGCTCTACATGCTGCACAGTAGTCAGTGAACTTGGATTTAGATGATCCAGTGGAGCAACTGAGGAATAAAAGGACTCATGAGTCATCTAACCTTTAACCTCATGGCTGCAAACACAGCAAGTGTAGCATAGTCTGGGACATATAAAACAGCATTGAATTATTTATTATCTGTAATAGTGTGCTTTGATAGACAATAATTGCTCTGTTGGTATGTACCCTGTGCATTTTATTTAATTGATTTAGTGGTCTTAGAGGTCTTACTTCATTCATTGCTCTGCTGTTCCAGCTGTTTTACAGTGAGATTTTATGGAGCATAAACACCTCCCTCTTCACATCCATTAAGTGCAACTTTCTCACAACATTTTTGACAAAGAACAATTATGTTTATAGCCATATATATTCTAAGAATTTAAACATGAGCTATGAATACAGCTTTGGTTCCTTTGTTTGGTTATTTATTTTCAGGCTGTGTCTAATTTAAATGGCTAAATTATCAATCTATTTGGTTTTTTTTTGTAGTGATGGATTAATCTGGTCAATGAGCAAGGCATTCTCTTATTTATTGTTTAGTACTGGTCTACAATTAATTTTTGTTCTAATTGACTAGCCTGAATTTATGATCTAAAATGAATACTACCATAGGAATAATGTGATTTCACCTGGTCAAAGTATTTTAGTACTATTTTGCACATAGCTAAAGACTAAGGGGCTTATTTACTAAGATTCAGATTTCCTTTTTTTCACAAATTGTATTTTTCCTCTGTTTTTTTATTACTCTAAAACTCTAAAAATTCTAGCTTTATTATGGGGCAGATTTACTATTGGTCGAATTGGAGGGTTAATTAACCCTCCAATTCGACCAATCAAATTTTGGTTGAATTTAGCGAAATTCGATTAAAAAAATTGAATGATTTGAATGATTTTAACCATTCCATCTAAAAATGCTGAAATAACCCTATGGGAGCTTCCCATAGGGTTATACAGCAATTTGGTAAGTTTAATCTGGTGAACTAGAGATTCGAATAAAAATTTAAAGGGCAAGTAATTTGACCATCGAATAGTCAAATGATTGAAAAGATTTTTATTTTTTTATTTTATCATTCGAATCATCCGAATCAATAGAATTTTTTGAATTCGATGGTCAAAGTTCCCAAAAAAGTATTCAAAAATTCGAATTCAAATCTTTTGGAAAATTTGATCGAATTTCGAATCCTTCACACGAATTTAGTAAGTTCCCCTATGTGTAAAAAAACACGAAAAACTGTAATACAATACTTCACCAAGTAAAAACAATCAAGGTCCTATAGAAATCAATGCCCTGATCCTGTTGGATCTTTATTAGCTAAAGAGACTAATTACAAAAAGTAATTGTCCAAAATACTACATTTTTTAGAGGTTTTCAAGATATTCATATTTTTTGGCTCCTTCTGAACTTTTTTCTGTTTGTATTTTTTATATGTTTTAAAAACTTTCCTGACATCCATGATGTTAGAGGAATAAAGTTTACTCATGGTTTTCAAAAAGCCCTAAAACTACTTCCATTTTAATAATTGGGGCTCCAAGAACTTAATATATTTAGCACACTATGTGATAATTATCAAAGTCATGACAAGTTGAACATTGAACATTTCAGACAAATTTTAGAAATGGAAAATTTGATTTATCAGCAAAGTCAAATTAATATTGACCATTTAATTCACATCCTTCTCAGGACCCAAGAATGGTTTCTTCCTCACTAACTTCTAGCTGATCCATATGAAAATCAGAAAGCTACCTTTGGGAAGAGGACAAATATTTACCAAAAAGCAGGCCAATCCTGGACTAACACTTTATAATGAGTACTAATATAAGTAGCCTTGTGTTTTATCACCTGATAAAAGTGAATCCTACTCTTTCTTGAATATATCCATTTTATCTGGCAGAATTACTTCTTCAAAAGCAAAATACGGCAAATTAATTTAATGTAGACCCATTAAGGCACATCCGCTGAACTAAGCATAAATTGTGGTGAAGATTTTGATGCGGGATGAGCAGAAAAAAAGAATGTTCTTTACAATATTTCTAAGGAACAACCTACATGTAGTGATGGGCGAATCTCCCGCGATTCGCTTCGCCGAAAAATTCGCGAATTTCTTGAGAAATTCGCGAATTGGCGAAAAATTCGCGAAACGAGTCGCGGGACGATTTTGTCGCGCGTCGCGTCAACTTTGACGCGCGTCGCGTCAACTTTGACGCGTCGCGTCGTTTTCGTCGCGCGTCGCGTCGTTTTTGACGCGCGTCGCGTCGTTTTTGACGCGTCGCGTCAAAAATGACGCGCGACTGACGCGCGACTCGTTTTCGGCGAATTTTCGGCAAGCGAAATTTCGCTGGTGATTCGCGAATTTATTCGCCAGCGGCGAATCGCGGGAATTCGCCGCGAATTCGCCCCTGGCGAATAAATTCGCCCATCACTACCTACATGTTCTATTTGTAATGATAATTCAGTGGCCCTCTTTATTTCATTCTGTAACCCTTGTTTCATAAAAATTATTGTAAGACGATTGCCTGTTATAAATTAGTGTGAAGCACTGCATAACTCTCCGGTGCTATTAAACACAAGTTGATAATGATGATGACATTGAAAAGCAGAGAAAGTACAGTAATATACCTGAACATTGTGTCAGAGGTTGGGTGTGTCATTTAAAGAGAAAATCCAAATGTAAAAAAGTATGAACCAGAAAAAATGCTGAAGGATGTGCTGGTCAGGGAAACCATTCGGCACCCAAGCGAGGTAGTCGGGACCAAGGATGAAGTTAAGAGGTTAAAGTCCAAAAGCAAGGTACAAGCAAGGATCAGACAATATCAGGGTCAAAGTCCAAACAAAAGTTCTTATAGGCAGGCAGCAAGAGTACAAGGATAAAGTTCAGGCATGGTCAAGACCAGTAATAAATCAAAGGAGTAACACCCAGGAATGGCAAAAGTGATCCTATACCATACTGGCCATACTGGCATCCTGGGCGCCTTTAAATATTTGAATTTGGTGCCAAAAACGAGCGCCATGACATCATTGTGTCAATAGCGACGTCATCGCCCGGTGCCGCTACCCACGTGGCAGCCATGGGCGTTGTCATTGTGGAAGCGACTCTGGCAGAAGAGGATGCTGCCCGGAGCTGCAGGTAAGACTCCGGGCGGCGTGATCCTGACAGTGCTAAAAGATCTTAAAACTGAAAGGCTGAAAGAAGTTCGATAGGATCAGCACAGCTATGGGACATCTGCATTATATGCATAAAGGTTGAATAAACCAAGGAAACAAATCAACCTCCACGTCTAAAGAAGGAGAAAGAAACTAAGTCATCTATGTAAAAGTGAAGATGTAGAGGCCGACTTATCAACATTCTCATTTTATTGGTTTTAGAGGTTTTTGAAACAACAAATTAACTAGTTTTCTCTAAAACCACAAATGTCATGTAATGTATTAAAAGATCCAAGTATAAAACTCAGCACAGCTATTGGGCCTTGACTGCTTTTACTTGGCAAATTTTTGTATTAGAGTTTTTCATGATTTTTACTCTTAGGGGCAGATTTATCAAGGGTAGAATTTTGAAGTTAAAAATATTTGATTGAATTCAAATAGTTGAAATGGAAGTAATACCGCATTCGAATCAAAGTTTTCTCCCAAAAAAACTTTGATTTTCCAAAGTCAACTAAAAGACTCATATTAAAGTTCTAAGGTCCCCCTTAGGCTAAAACAACAATTTAGCAGGTTATAGATGGTTCTTTGAAGTCAAAGTTTTAAAGAGACAGTACATGATAAATGTTGATATTCAAATTTTCTAATTTTTTTTTGAAATCAAATTGACTTTGGACTATTCCGTAGTTGAAGTACACAAAAATAGCTCAAAATTTACTTTTTTTTTTTACTTGAATTTTTACGTCTACCCTTGATAAATCTGCCCCTTAGTAAATCTTTAATTATTTTTTAGAGTCTTAGAGGTAACAAACACAAATATTTAGGGGCACATTTACTAAGGGTCAAAGTGAAAATTCAAATAAAAAAAAATTTGAATTTCAAAGTAATTTTTGGCAACTTTGCCACAATAAAGCTGCAGAATTGCTATTTTAGCCTATGGGGGACCCCCTGGAACTTTTAAGGAGTATTTTTGAAAATGTTTAAAATTCAGAAGATTTTTCACAAAGTTTTTTGAATCGTCCGAATCAATGATTCATTTGAATGATTTGAATGATTTTTATCGATTCAAAATGGACCTATTCGATCCATTTTCGATCAAAAATAGCCTTAAAATTTTTTTCAATGGTCGAATTTCAAATTTTTTTGTATTCGAAATTTGACCCTTAGCAAATCTGCCCCTTAGATAAAAAATTCAATTTGTGAAAAAAATAGAAATTGTGATGTTAGTAAATTGGCCTCTTTTATAAATGTTATAAATGATGAAAGATAATTTTGGAGCTATAGGTTTGAACTAGATTGACCTGTATGTCCTTGTCTTTGGTAAGATAAGTAGAAAATAAAGACAGTTCCCAGACATGAAATTAAAAAGAGAACTTGGTCAGCAGTATCAGATGCAGCATAAAGGTAAAAGAAAAAAAATAGAAAAATTGCATAGTGTGCTTTGTATCTTTTCTGTTGTTACTAGAATATCCAAACTATCTGATATATTATCATGATTTTTACTTTCTCAGACTACTTTCTGCAGTTTGATAACTTCATTCCTGAATTCCTGAGGCAGCTCTTTGTTTTATTGGTTTTCCTTCAGATTCACTACCTGATCAATGATCCTCACAAAGACAGGCGATTTTATTCTGTAATTTTGACAGTCACCTTTATGGCACGCAGACAGAGGACAATCAACTCATTCTATGGGCCATTAAGACATTTTTCAGTGCTATCAGAATAAAAGGGTTGAATATTTGTGCCATCAGCAAATTTGCTGCCTCCCACCTTTGGCATGAGGTACCAGGGATTCACGATTCAATGATTCATCATCAATAGAAATCCATGAATCAATGTTCAACAAATTTCATTAATTACAAAAATTACCTACTATACCATATCTATAAGGCAAAACATAGAGGGATGATAAATTTAACTCATTCTCTGAGATGTTTTCTACAAAAAAAATTCACTAATAATTTTTCACAAAGAAACAGGGGAAATTATGTTTATAGATTTCAAATGTCACCATAAAGATTATAAGATTGATAAGATTGTTATCTCCTGGCAATACTGAAGAATTATTCTTCATCCCTTCTTCAAAGCTTCCCAGAATTACATTTGTGCACAGAATCAGATTTAAATAATGGTGTTGTGTAATTCATTAAAGGGGGGTAATTCATTATTTAAGTTAAAAAGAGCATTAAAAGAGCAATTGTCCAGAACCCTTTTTGGATCACATTATTATTTCCAGTATCAGTGCTGAACTTTAGCAAAATTGTAATTCTTTGTAAAATAATAGAGCCACTTAATAATGCATTGCTCTGTGAATAGAAAGTGCCAAATACATCATGAATGTTTTATAGAGGTGTTTTTATCTAGTAAGCTTCTTTAAAATTCTACATAGACGTTAAAAAAAAATTACAAAAAAGATCAGTTTCACATGGAAAGCATAGTTATATTATTTAATTTCTTAGCATGTTTCTTTAGCATTAGCATGTTTACCATTGTAGAACAAATATTCTTTATAAGAAGGGAAAAACACACCTACTGCAAAGAGGATAACTAATCCATATGCCTGAATGCATCATAAACATCTCTTGGAGGATGCATTTGGTTCATATATTGAATATATTTAACAACAAGGTAAAAATTAACCTGTTGGATGATGGAAAAGGGGCATTTGCATAGAGGACAAAACTGCCAGTTCTATAGTGGGTGAAAGGTAATGCATATCACTTAACACATCATAAATGTTTCTTAGCAGTTCTTTTGCCCATATGCTTTAAATATACTGTATAAACAACTAAGTGGATGGAGGAAAAATGGCCAACTGCATGGAGGAAAAACCACATAACTGGAGGAAATGTGATAAATGTTACATTAAACACATATGAGCACTAAGGTTTTATTAAATCATGTTGAATTAAATCAGTGTTGGCCAACATTGGGGTCAACTTTTCCATACAAGTTCAGGGGACCAGATGATTATAAAATAAAGATGTCATCAAAAGAGGTCAGTGAAGTTCTTGAGAAGTTTATAGGCCACAACAATCATTGGGGATGCCATATTTGGATTGTTGGCCTCCTGTTTCCTCCAGTCAAATAGAATGTCACTATTTACATTAATTTCTTTCATTTTGTTATCATAAATGACTATGATATCATCCATGGAGTAGCACAAGACCCCAAATTGCTAACTCAGATACTCGAAGGAAGACTTCACTTGTATCCACTTTTATTGCAAAACAAAATAACAAAGAACATATTGTTGTTTATTGCCCAGGAATTAGTGTTTCTTTCAATTTCCTTGTGAAGCACATTACAATTTGCTTTCCCTTTCAAAACCTAAATCCAAGATGCATATCTGCCATACATCTTCCACTATGAAAAATATTTGAGCGCATGTTTTACCTACAGATGCAGTCACTTGGATTTGTAAGTTAAATGCGTTGTGTCTCAGGGCTAATTGAAGAAACTGTGTTATCCAAAGTTATCTTAACTCATTTAATGCATTTAACCTTTTCATTAGCATACCAAAGCACCATTGTTTTCAATGGTGAACTCTTTATTTAGATGGGATGCTGTGACACAATATTCTGTGATAAGTGGGCTAAATGGGATAGATGTCCTAAGTCACGAGGCATTTAACACACAATCCAAAGTGACTGCATCTGTATGCATTTAGGGACAGATTTACAGATGCAGTCACTTGGATTTGTAAGTTAAATGCGTCGTGACTTAACTCATCTATCTCATTTATCTCACTTAGCACAGAATATTGTGTCACAGCATCCCATCCAATTAAAGAGTTCACCATTGAAAACAATGGGGCTTTGGTATGCTAATGAAAAGGTTAAATGCATTAAATGAGTTAAGATAACTTTAGATAATACAGTTTCTTCAATTAGCCCTGAGTCACGACGCATTTAACTTACAAATCCAAGTGACTGTATCTGTATCAAAAAATGTATTTAAAAATTTCAATTTGAAGCTATTTTTGTGTACATTGACTTGGGAATAGTCCAAAAAAATTGAAAATTCAAATTTTGAAATTTATCGTGTACCGTCTCTTTCAAAATTCAGCTTTAACAACTTTGAAAATGCAAAGTTTTCCCCCCCAAAAAACTTTGAATTTTCAAAGTCGTCCAATTGACTCCAAATGGGTTCTAGGAGGTCAAAGGCTAAAACAGCAATTTGGCAGGTTTTAGATAGTGAATGGTCAAAGCTACATTTGATCGATTGCGATATTCCTTCAAACGATTTAAATTCAAACAAAAGAAAGTCTAATTAATTAATAAAAAATTTAAAAAATATAAAATTTTTGCACTTCAAAATTCGACCCTTGATAAATCTGACCCTAAGAGTTAGAGGCCAATTCATGAATGTTCTGAATTTTAGTGCAAATTTTTCTCATTTTACCTTAATTTGCGATTTCTTCATAATTTGTGTCCAATGGTGATGGGCGAATCTGACCTATTTTGGCTTGCCAAAAATGTATAAATTTGCTCTGCAATTTTTTAAACTGTTCAACAATTTTTTTTAATATCTATCGGAATCTATGGGCATCTTTGCAAAACATATTTCCCTCATCCCTATTTCCCAAGACAAAACATCCCCAAATACTGTACAAAAGTATGCCAAACATAATCTGTCAAGGTGATATAGAAGTCAATGGAAGCCGCCCTTCTTTTATTTCAGAGATCAATCTTTCATCCGTGGTTTTAGCTGTTGTTCCTTCGTACATGAAAATTATAGGTTTCTGGATTTTTTTTCTGGATCACTCAGTGGCTATTTTTCTACTTACTTTTTATAATAGGATCTTTTAATAACTCTCATAGCATTTATGGTTTTAGAGAAATGAGTTAAATCGTGGTTTAGAAAACCTCTAATTACTCTAAAATGAGAATGTTAATACATGGGCCTATCCGTTTGACTCATACGGCTCTCCATTATATTGAAGCATAAATTGGGTTCTCCTTTGATAAGATACAGTGTGCTTTCACTTTGTGATTGGATTGGTGGATGGGAACAAGGTCAAGTGTCCAATGAATGAGCACCCGAGGTAAATAGATTATGGATGTGCTTCCCCATTGTTTCAAAATTTATATTTCTAGTTTTTTTTTTACTACACAATGCATGCAATTATCAGGCACACCCACAAGGATTTAACTTTAATGATACATTTTGAATAATGCAAATTCAAGAACATGCACAGTATCTCACAAATAACAGTTTTTAGTACAATTCAACCAAGACTACAGCAAATACATCAAAACATTTTCTTTAGAAACACCACAAAGCAGTGTTAGCCACTCCTTTGATGAAGCGCCCAACAGCACGAAACGTGTCAGGAGGGAGTGGCTAACAACACTTTGGCAAAAATAATATAAATGCAAGTTATACTAAATGCCACTAAATGGCAGTGTGTTGGGAGTTTCCTTAAGTGAGAAGGATCTTGGGGTTTTTATAGATAACAGGTTGTCTAATTCTGGGCAGTGTCATTCTGTAGCTACTAAAGCAAATAAAGTTCTGTCTTGCATAAAAAATGGCATAAACCACATCTGGAAGTATGCAGTGCAGTTTTGGACTCCAGTCCTTAGGAGGGATGTAAATGAGCTGGAGAGAGTGCAGAGACATGCAACTAAACTGGTTAGAGGGATGGAAGACTTAAATTATGAGGGGAGACTGTCCAGGTTGGGGTTGTTTTCTCTGGAAAAAATGCGCTTGCGAGGGGACATGATTACACTTTACAAATACATTAGAGGACATTATAGACAAATATCAGGGGACCTTTTTACCCATAAAGAGGATCACCGCACCAGAGGCCACCCCTTCAGACTAGAAGAAAAGGACTTTCATTTGAAGCAGCGTAGGTGGTTCTTCACAGTCAGGACGGTGAGGTTGTGGAATGCACTGCCGGGTGATGTTGTGATGCTCATTCTGTTGATGCTTTTAAGAGGGGTTTGGATGATTTCTTTGGACAGACATAATATCAAAGGCTATTTTTATACTAAACTCTACAGTTAGTATAGCTATGGGCATATATGGTTTGTGTTTGAAAGAGTGGAGATGTGTGTGTGTGTATGCTGGGTTTTTAATTTGGAGGGGTTGAACTTGATGAACTCTGTCTTTTTTCAACCCAATTTAACTATGTAACTATGTAACTATGTAACATGTGGTAGGCAGATGGGGGAGTTGACACTGCCGCGTCCATTTTCTTGTCAGCGACAATTTTGACACCCGGGACAATTTGAGGCACGCCTATTTTTTGCAAATGCATTAAAGTCAATGGCTGGCCAAATAATTTTGATGTGCAATTCTGACGTGCGTCCAAATTTTTTGAAAGGCAAATTTTTTGCAAATGTATTCACCGCAGTGAAACATACAAATTCTCCACAAATTCACTCCTGGCACATTTATTCGCCCATCACTAGTATTGGGCACTGTCCATAATTTCTCTGCAGTACAGTTTATATAGCAAACAATCTACAGATCCTATAGAAGTGAGATATGAAGCAGTTAAACTCATTGTATTTCAGCTAATCAGTAAGGCACTGAAGGTATCTTATTTACAACATCATTTAACCATGAAAACAAATAACACATATTAAAAGATCTTCTTCGATTGAACCTGTTTCATTATCGTTGACTAATGAATCCCTATCAAGCCTTTAATCTCATTGGCCTGAAGTCCCAACATTCATCTCCTGAATGAGACAGACTGCTAAGTAAAATGAAGCTTATCTTAAAAGAGACAAATGGATTGATTATTAGCCAAGGTCTCTTGGAGAAAAGGTATAATTCCACAATTAATATGACTTATGAGAATTAGGCCTCATTGATAATTAACTGGGTTTTGAGGCTGTTTATTCTACTTGCTTAGCATAATGTTTATATTTCAGCGGCAAATATTTCATTATAAGTATTGCTCAGACAGTCAGGAGTTGAGCATGAATCTCTAGATTGTGCTTTGGAAATGCGTGAAGAGAATCCTGCTCCCATAAAGGAGAAGTACAGATGGAGCATAAGTTATTCCAGTAGAATTCTTGCTGTGATCTTGAAAGCCTAGAGCTTTATTTATCAGTATTTGGGTAGTGACACATGGTAAGATTTGGGGAGATTTAGTCGTCCGATGACCAATTGCCTCTTCTTTGGGTCTCCCTGAAAAGGAAACTTTGGTCGACTTCAGAAAACAACACGCTCTGAGTGCCATCCCAACAGTGGTTTACATTCTAGCCAGGGGA
The DNA here is from genome assembly GCA_024363595.1 of Xenopus borealis. NCBI lineage: Eukaryota > Metazoa > Chordata > Amphibia > Anura > Pipidae > Xenopus > Xenopus borealis. The sequence goes on from CM044435.1 coordinate 115,208,554, forward strand.
AAGGCTTTTCAGGGAAAGGATTACATTTGTAACACAATCCTTTTTAACCTAATATTTTTAAAGTGTAACATCTCACAACATGGCTATGGCAGCTTCACAACTCAGCTCCAGGTCCAAGTGCAAAGAGCTAATAGACACTAAAGGGTCCATCTTTAAATGGTAATAACAAAGGTCTGCATCTTAACACTGCACTTTGCTTTACATTCAAGTTCTTTAAAGGGATTCTGTCAGTGGCGTAACTAGATTATACTGGGCCCCACAGCAAATTGATTTTAGGGCCCCCAACATATCCAGAGGTTGTCCTGTTTCACCTATATATGCTGACATTGGGCCCCCTATACCTTCTGCCCCCCCCCCTGCAGCCACAGGGTCTGCTTCCTCTATAGTTACACCCCTGGATTCTGTCATTAATTTTTTGGTGTAGTTTTTATTTCTAAATGACACTGTTTATACTGCAAATAATTCACTCTACAAAATTAAATGCAATTCCTGAACCAGCAAGTATATTTTTTTGTTGTTGTAATATTGGTGTGTAGGCATCCATCTCAAGTCATTTCGCCTGGTCATGTGCATTCAGAAAGAGCCAGCACTTTAGGACGGAACTGCTTTCTGGCAGGCTGTTGTTTCTCCTACTCAATGTACTCAATACATCTTGAAAAAAAACATTTTGTTATTCCCTCTTTGCCCAAAAAACCTTGACCAGAAAGAATCGAGGTTTAATTAATCACCCCCTAGGTTTGTGCTGCATCTCAATTCTGAAAAACAAGACAAATGTATTAATATAAAAGTGTTCCATAAATGGCACAATATTTATTTAATAATGAAAAATGAGATGGTATGGGAACTAATTAGACCACTAATTTGACACAAATTGATTGCTTGCGGATAATTAGCTCACTTTCCTCTCCATGGTTTCACTAAAGTGTTATTTCTGCTAAACGCGCAAATCTTCCCTTGCATTTCTGCTAAAGAATTTTGCAGAGAAATGTAAATGAGTCTTGAATTCTCAAAGGGCAAAATAGGGATGATTTATAAACGTTTACTCTTTAACTCTTTTAGCTCTTTAAGTTCTCTGAAAATGTGGTTTTAGAGGCCATTGTAATAGCAGGTGGTCTTTAAATGACTACTACTAAATGACTACTTAAAAGAAGAGAACAAACCAGTAAACAATAACCCTTTAAAGACATGCAGTATGTTACAAGACCTAGAGCAAAGTTTGAGCCATTTTTTATTCCCCCCCCAGCATTCCCTGTGCTTTGTTGTGCTATTACTATAGGTATGGGATCCCTTATCCAGACACTTGTTATCCAGAAAGCTCAGAATTACAGGATGCCCATCTCCCATAGACTCCATTTTATCTTTAATAATAAAACAGTACCTTGTTTTTGATCCAAACTAAGATATAATTAATCCTTATTGCAAGCAAACCCCGCCTATTTCATGTTTACATGATTTTTTAGAAGACTAAAGGTATGAAGATCCAAATTACGGAAAGATGTCTTATCCGGAAACCCCCAGGTCCCAAGCATTCTGGATAACAGGACCCATGACTTTACATGACTTAACGTTAAAGAACAATAAAACCCAAATTCACTGGGTTAGCTAAACAGGGGCCGTGCTCTGGTGTCTTGTTATCAGAATGATGTCCTGATTATTGTTTTATATATATATATATATATATATATATATATATATATTTATAATAAAAAGTTTCAATGACACTTGTAGCATCACCAGAAGAAAAACGTAAATAGTAAAAAAAACTATTACAAATAAATAACGAAAACCAGTTGAAAAGTTCAATTGATTCGGCCATTCTTTAACATACTAAAAGTTATCCTGAAGGTGAATCACCCTTCTCGTAAAAGAACACCTAAGCTACAGCTCATGCACACTTATAGGAAACATCCCTCCAGCCAAGTACAGAATATACTCATGTAAAATGATGAAAAAATAAATCAACTAAAACCATTAATGGATTTAAACAATGTCTTCCTATTCTCTTGCCTCGGCCATCTGGAGCCTTTAAAGCTGGTGGTGGCATATGTCGAGCACATGGAACTCTGAGTCACTAACTTGATGAATGGCAGGCACATTGCTATGGTATATTCTGTGGGCAGAAGCCAATAAATCCACTTTGTCTCTTGATGTAAATAGAGCATAGCAAATCAATCAGTGTGCGCTTTTCTTCCGTAATAAAAACATGATGCAAGATCTCTTGCTGTCAGCCCTGCATAACTCTGTCCTAATGTTATGGGAAACAGACAATGCTTTGGAGGAAACACCTGTATTACCAGTTGCGTCAACAGTGAAGGTTGCTGCAGGCACACTTCATTGAAAAGGCATCCACCTGATGACACTGCCAAAGTGGAAATGAATATAACTTGGGCTCTTGGACTTTGACAAATGCATTGTTCCCCCCATCTGGTTTACACATGAACCATAGTTTTCCGAAAAGCTAGCCACCCCTTCAGAGATTAATAAATTATTGCTGGAAACAAGCTGTGCTCTGGGATGCAAGCAGCAAGGAGGAGATGTGGCAGAATGTTTAAAATGCTCGGCTGTCATAAGCTGATAGTTCTCAGATGAAGTCCTGAATCCCACGTTGACCTTAGGTAATTTACATGAAATCATTATTTTCTGTGCCTTGTTCTATGTTTTGCACTGGGGCATCTAAAAATATGAATAAAAAACCATGTGCTGTTAATAATTAGAATTGTAGCCCTCTGTAACAACATGGCTTGCATTAATTGTCCTCTACTGCAGCTGTCGTCAACGCCAAAGTGGGTTATGTAGCAAAAGGACAACGATGAGCCATTAATTAATCTGATTTCAGCACTAAAACTGCACCAGACCAACTAGAACTAAATTTGGTTGCTATGTATTACAACAAACTATAAGGGGGTAAGTGTTATCAATGATACTTTATTTCACCAGCAACATGTTGCTCACCAACCCCTTTGATGTTGCTCCCAGTGGCCTCAAAGCAGAAGCTTTTTTTGAGTTTCAGGCTTGGAGGCAAGTTTTGGCTGCAGAAAAACCAGGTGTACCGGCAAACAAAGTCTCCTGTTGGCTACCAGTCCACATAGGGGCTACCAATAGTCCAACACAGCCCTTATTTTGCATCCCTTATGACTTTTCTCATGCTTGTGTTGCTCCCCAACTTTTTGTACATTTGATGTACTCAGATGTGGCTCAGATATAAAAAAAAAGGTTGGAGAACGTTGGACCTGAGCTATTCCAAAGTTCCACTTGAGAAAGGGCTACGTATGTGTAGTCAATAAGATTTTCTAGGAAAACCTAAGTTAAATACAAATAAAATGTCATACAATGTTCCACGCCTGTTATCAGAATTTCCAGTAATATGTTTGCTAAGAATGGGGAGAGCCATGTTCGTGTTTATGGAAAGGAAAGCACAGCAGGACTTTGTCCATCTTGTTACCACTAGAAATCAGGTTTGTTATATTTCTCATTTACTTTTGGTAAAATTTGAAATAATATGCAAGAAAAAGTCTTATTCACTGTCTGCACTAGGCATGCTAGAAAAATGTGAATCTAAGCAAAGTTCATTGGAGTGCTGAGGAATTTGTTGTGCTCCACAGTGGAAGACATACCACACAGTCTGACACATGTTTGGGGAGGTTGTCATTGGAGCTGGAAAAGAGACTGTCAAAACTGTTGCCAGTATGGAAAGAAGCCATGTGCCTAAAGGGGGCATATTTATGTGGAGATGTTAATGCTGTAGGCTATGATTGTGCTATATCCAGTGAACTTGGGTTAACTATAAATCTATACATTTTATATGTGATGTTATTTTGTTATCTTGATTTAAATTTTGATTACTATAGTATGAATTAGTAGACTGACCAGCCATGTAACAAACTGACTGTAATAGGGAAGATGTAATCCCCATTTTTGTTACACATCTCATTCTAGACAGGGCCAACGACACTGTAATATACTGTAGTGAGGAATAGTTATGGGCGAATTTATTCGCCTGGGGCGAATTCCGGCGAATTCCCACGATTCGCCGTCGACGTGACGCACGTCAAAAACATGCCGCAACTCATTTCGCTAATTTTTTCGCCAATTCGGGAATTGCACTGGAAATTCGCTAATTTTTCTGCGAAGCGAAACGGGGTAGATTCGCCCATCACTAGTGGGGAAAAGACAAAGGCTCCCTTTTTGGCACCCCTGCTGTACTGAGAGTTTGCTGCCTGATATGCAATGTACAGTTGTAAAGGAATGCCAAATCATTGATGAGCTATGCAAGTAAAACAATACATGGTATTACTCAACAGGCAAGAAGTACCTCTGTAAAAATATTGAAAATGAAAAAAAATGAAAATATTGCTCATGTGGGTAAAGCGAGGGTCATATTGCATCATCTGCTCAAAAATACTGCAAATGGAGAGCTCTGTGTAACCTGCTTAGAACTGTCCAGAGAAATGTTAGTCAACTCTTCTCTGATCACTACTGTAATTTTCTAAGTAGAGCAACATCAAAATGACTATAGACAATTGGCCAAAATCACCAGAAGTTGGTGCTGTTGGTTTAAAAGAATTGTATTGGCAGTTTAAAAATCTATTGGATTTGCTGTAAAAATGAAAGTCTTGTGAAGAGTCAGATGTAGCGATGAGCAAAATTTTTTGCCAACTTTCTCCACGAAAATGACACCCATAGATTCTGGTCAGTTCAGAGCACAGCAAAAACACAAGATGTTCCTTTCCGTAGGACTTTCATTTTGAAATGACCAGGGGGCACTGTTGGTTTAAATCAATTATACAGTGCAGGTATGGGACCTGTTATCCAGAATGCTCAAGACCTGGGGTCTTCTGGATAAGGGATCTTTCCTTTATTTGGATCTTCATATCCAAAGTCAAATAGAAAATCATGTAAACATTACATGAACCCAATAAGCTGATACTGCTTCATATAAACATAAATTATATCTTAGTTTGGATAAAATACAAGGCAAGCTTTTATTATTACAGAGAAAAAGGAAATCATTTTTAGAAATAACTTAGAAATTATTTGAAATTTGGATTATTTGATTATAATGTAGTCTATTCTGAGCTTTCTGGATAATGGCTTTCCAGATAATGGATCCCAACCTGTATTAGTTTTAAAACTGGTAAAAAACATAATTATGCAAATTGAAAAGTTTGAAAAATAGTTGTTGGAAATTGAAAAATTTGCTTATTTCACATTGATTTTTTTGAACATTTTGCAAAATTTTATATTACTGCTTAAAAATACAGTAGGTAAAGCAAATTGTAAATTTTTAATATTTTGAAAATATTTCTAATTTCCAATTTCATTTGTTTTGAGGGTTTACATTTCCCATACACTTTAATGAAATATACATGGATTTATAAAATCTTACCTAATCTAAGATCCCTTATCCAGAAGGCAATCACCATGTTCTGCATAAACATTGGCCATATATCTATTGGGAGGATTAGAAAATTCAGATGGAGGACGACCCCATGAGAACAATGACAGGTCACCAATCATGTATTACAGTCAATGCCCACTTCAAGGGCACTATGAAACATTTCTCCCCCGACATTACTATATTTTATACACCAAGGCTGCAAAGGTTATTAAAGGTCTTTAGAATAATTGGATGGAGGCAACCTTAACATTGCGTGCAAAAATAGCCAAGTAGACCTCCTTTATATAATCTGACAGCCAAAAGTGCTTCCTATGAAGCAAGGTCAAAATGCTTTTATTTTCAGTTTGCTAGAAATCCTTAGAAAAGCTGAGTGTGTTTGAATCCTTTAGCTTTCCAGCGTATCTCAGTAATTGTGAGAAAACAGCTCATAACCAATCACATCTATTCTCTCTGACAAACGAAGATTAAATCAGATTTGGTTAGAATAACAGATCTGGTCCCAGCTGCGATGAATATCATGTTTGACATTGTATGTGAAAGGACTGATTTTATGTTTGTAAGTGGTGGGAAATGGAAACCACATGCAGACCCCCTCCAATTCTGCAGCAATTTCCAAAGGATGGCTTTCCAGGGCGAAGTTATTGTTTCATTAAATACACACTAGCTGCCTTCCTAATAGGTAGTATGTTTGCTTATAGCCTTGTTTGATTTGCAAGTGTCCGAACAAACCTAAAATGCTTATAAAGTCCACTACAGTGGCGGCTTGATGAAAGACAAAGGAGAAGGGGGAAGATTTCAATTATCAGCTTTGTCAATCCACTTTAGTGAAATTGTCCCTCACAAAGTCCTGTACATCATTAAGGGCATACAGTAGTGACTTGCTAGCAGAACATCTCCTGTGCTTTTTAATACCCTATGGCAGGAACTGACATCTCGGCTGCACATAATATTCATGATATATATAGTCAAGAGTCACGTCCTTTTGATTGGCATTGGCCTTGAGGGTGTCCATGAAAAAAATGAAAGTCTATACATCACAGGGGGGAAGAGCTTGTGCTTTCTTCCGGCCAAAATGATTTGTATGTTAAATCATGAATTAAGTGGCTCGTGTGCTAAGCAGCTCAACCCTAAGAAGGTAAAATTGCAGTCTGTACGTGGATTCTGCCTCAGCACTTTCCAAGTCATGCTCCAAGTGCTTTCAAGCAAGTACCATCCTAATAAATCCTGGAGTCAAGGTCAAAACCTGGGAAGGACTACTTACTTGCTAGGCACACTTGCAGGCAAAAGAGCATTTTCTTTATATGAAATAGTAATTAATTAAAAGGGGAATTATATGCACCCACATTGCTCTTCAACTTACAATTTTTCCCTTTTATATCTGATGATTTTAGCAAGTTTACACTACTAGTATTGTGAATTTTTAACTAAAGTCTCATTATTGTTCTGTCTATCTGTCTGTCTATAGAGCTGGCAGAGGGTTACTGATTCAGGATGCATCTTCTGACACTTTTCTAACTAACAGAAGGTGTTCCTGTTGTAGAAAAATCATGATATTAGCAATGTAAAACTTATAACATTATGAGAAGCTAAGGTTAATGACACACATTAATGACATGTTTCTGTGTCAAAAACCATTCGGTGTTTATGCACATGGGCTGACACTAGGGATGCACCGAATACACTAATTCAGATTTGGCCGAACCCCCCAATTCTTTGTGGAAGATTCGTCAAATAATAATCAAATCTGCATCCTAATTTGCATTTGCAAATTTAAAACAGAAAGGGATTAAGACAACCTTGCACTTATTGTACCACTAGAATTTTTGTTCACTTTCTAGTTTTGTGATAAAAAGTCACGTGATTTTAAGGACTTTGATTCGGTTCGGCCAAGCAGAATTCAGACGAATCTGAATCTGAATCCTGCTGAAAAAGGCCAAATCCTGGCTGAATACAAGGCCCTCATTGTAATTTTGTTCTGTGACTTGCAATTGTTGGCTGGGAGAGTGGGGTTGTGAAAGATTCCTTTATAGCTTCTGATATACTTACATAATTACATAGTTAAATTGGGTTGAAAAAAGACAAAGTCCATCAAATTCAACCCCTTCAAATTAAAACCCAGCATCCACACATAAACACCCTCCACATTTACACACAAACCATATATGCCCATAGCTATACTAACTGTAGAGTTTAGTATCACAATAGCCTTTGATATTATGTCTGTCCAAAAAATCATCCAATTAAAAGCATCAACAGAATCAGCCATCACAACATCAGCCGGCAGTGTATTCCACAACCTCACTGTCCTCACTGTGAAGAACCACCTATGCTTCTTCAAATGAAAGTCCTTTTCTTCTAGTCTGAAGGGGTGGCCTCTGGTGCGGTGATCCTCTTTATGGGTAAAAAGGTCCCCTGATATTTGTCTATAATGTCCTCTAATGTACTTGTAAAGTGTAATCATGTCCCCTTGCAAGCGCCTTTTTCCAGAGAAAACAACCCCAACCTGGACAGTCTACCCTCATAATTTAAGTCTTCCATCCCACTAACCAGTTTAGTTGCACGTCTCTACACTCTCTCCAGCTCATTTATATCCCTCTTAAGGACTGGGTCCAAAACTGCCCCGCATATTCCAGATGAGGTCTTACTAGAAATCTATAAAGAGGTATACTTATGTTTTCATGCCCTTTTTTATGCAAGACAGAACTTTATTTGCTTTAGTGGCTACAGAATGACACTTCCCACAATTAGACAAATAGTTATCTATAAACACCCCAAGATCCTTCTCATTTAAGGAAACTCCCAACACACTCCCATTTAGTGTATAACTTGCATTTATATTATTTTTGCCAAAGTGCATAACCTAGCATTTTGGCACCACATTAGCAATTCGACAGTCTCTTGGCACCATGCCAGACCTCAATGAATCCTGAAAAATTATGTATAGAGTTTTGGCAATCACAGATATAAGCTCACTAAGTACCCTGGGATGAATACCATCTGACCCTGGACCTTTGGTTATCTTAACATGTTCTAGTCTCTTTTGAATTTCATCATGTGTGAACCATGCTAGAATTGGGACTATTACTAAGGAAACCTTCATTAGCTGGTTCCTCATTTGTGTAGACAGATGAAAAGCATTCAGAACAAGCTTTTTGCTTACCAGCTTACCCCCCCCCGCCCGATAATAAAGGCCCCAGCCATTCCTGCTTCATTTTTTACTATTAACCAATACAGCACCACATAATCAGCTGTTTTCTTAACTAGGCCCTGTGCATCTTGGCTTTACTGTTTGGATAGAAAACTAGATGATGGATTGCATGGAAAAAAATAGGTTTAAATAGACCTTTCTATTTGATCCTGGGTTAGAAGAATAAGTTCTGTATTGGGTTCACTATTCTTCTATTTGTTCATTATTACTTGGTTGAAAGCAATGTATCTGTGTTAGCCTTTGATGCAGAACAAAGTAGATAAATTAAATCCATCCAGGATTTGTGCTCACAGACTGATGATCGGGGTGGCTACGTGTCAATTGAGATTTACAATCAATAAATATAAGGTTATGAATTTGGGATTTAAAAATATGGAGTTCACCTTTTGCCTTAGTGGGACTAATATACATAAGTCATTGATGGAATACTGGGAGTACTTTATTATTAGAGAACTTCCAGCCACACATGAAGAGCCTTCAGATTAATACAATAAACTCACTGGTGCTTATTCAGCAGTAGATTCTTCCAAAGGACACAAAGGTATCCCATGAGGAGATACCTATTTTATGGTAAGAATTGGTATTGACAGATACATTAGATAGTTTTAAGAAAAGACTAGATTACTTTTTAGCAAGCAGGAGAATACATGGTCACATGGTCTTAGTAAGTTAGATCCAGGGCCTGGTCCCACTGCAAATTAGAGTTCAGAATTCTTTTTCCTTACCCAGTACAATGATTTGCTAACATTTACTGAAGCAAAAAGTGAAAGCTTGATCGACATGTGGACAGAACCTATGAATGACAGATATTTATATAATCTTTTCTATTTTAGCATTGTGCTGCAGGCCATCATTAACTTTATTAAATATAAGAGAGGAGTGATTTTTTGTCACAGATTAAAATTAAATTTCTATTTTCCATTGAGTCTAGAGGGATTATAGGTTTATCCTGTCAATCATATTGAAGGTTTAACTAGTGTAACAGGCATCTCTCAAGGGCCAGTTGCTCAAAGACTGTGAAACAGTAGATATTAATTCTGCCTTTGGAATTAATGCAAACTCTCCATGTGAGCTTGGATAAGTTAAATTTGCTTATGTGCCCATATTCTCACTGCAGCTGACCTTGAAGATGGACTTCCATTAGTATTTAGAAGCACAAACTGACATTCTTTTCAAATTCCATCCACGCCCATTGCTTTAAGCCCCACTAGGGTTGTCAGACCTCCATTTTGACCAAGGACAAAGCCCTTGATGATAGGTGGACTATTTAGGGTTCTGTGACTGGAGATAATATAAAGCACTTTTAGACCAGATTCAGTTTGAGTACTTTCTCCAAGCCTAGGAAGCCACCTGTGGGCAAGGGATGACTGGATTATGGGCAAACAAACCTATAATACTGACATTGGGCCAGATTCATTTTGAGGAGAAAATCTTTAAATGTAATTCCAGATTGTCCCATAGAGCGAGATACAATGAAAAGAGAAAAACTTACATTAGCTCACTGTTTATCCCATGGAAACTCTATGGGGAAAAATTGAATTAGGAGAAATGTTTTTTCTCCTCAAATTGAATCTCACCCATAAGATCTCACATCATAAATCATAAATTAAAGTTTTCTCATGGAACTGAATCTGCCCTATGAATGATACCTTTACAATTCAAGAATTATCATTTAGACAATAGGTGGTATTTATCTTGATAAAGAAAAGTTATTTTATGGTTTATCACATGAAAAGTTATGGTTAAGATACAATTTAAAGATTAAAACTAATTCTGTTCCAGTTTTCCCCCGTGTGATAAACAATGAGATGTGTTTTTCTCATTGACTTGCATTTGGCTCTATAGGAAAATCTGGAACTGAATTCGGAGATTAGGAGAGCTTTTCACTTCAAACCAAATCTGGCCCATAATGCTTTATATTGTCTCTCTTGGAATGGTGTCATTTATGAGTTGAATACTGACTTTGAATTCTATACGGTCCACTAATCACAGCCAAAATCAAACATATATTAAAAACCTGACCAGTACAACATAAACATGTTTAATCAAACTACATATAAAGTTTTTTGAAGAAAATAAACAGCAGTTTTTAAAAAGTGGGTTCTCTCACTAAGAGAGTCAATACTGTGACTACAACATGCAAATGAGTTCACGAGCATGCTCAGATTGTAGCACTGCCCTGAGTATTATACCCAGAATGCCTAGCTTTAGTAAAGTATCACGAGATTTCCCTATCTTATCCCCTGCTGGTGACGTCATTATGCAAATTAAGTGCACACAACAACTTCCAGAAGGTGGCAGCACTAACACAGAAGTTTGGCAGATTTCAAAATAGCTTAGGTGGTTTATTAGGCAACCAAGAGTATGTGCAAGATTTCAGAGCTACAGTTGGCTGTGAAAATAAAGGTAGGAGGAGTCATTGAAATCCAAGATGCCTGTCTCAGCTAGAACTGCAGTAGTGAGCTGATGATTTACATTATGCAAACAATTATAACTGTTTGAAAATAATTTAATTTCTTGAACTTTCACATAGTGTATTTACTTAGTAAATAATTTTAGTTATCATTGGTGCCCTTTAAGGGCTTAGGCCAAAAGGGATATCTTCTAATGAGATTCCATTTTTTTCCTATTGGTTTTTATGTGATAAACAGAATGCTAAAATTTTCACACTGTCTTGCATCTGGCTCTAAAGGAAAATCTAGGTTTAACTTAGAAGATAAGGTTTTCTCATTAAACTAAATCTAGTCCAATGTCAGTATGATGGGATTGCTTGCCCATGCTCTAGTCATCCCTCACTCACTGGTGGCTACATAGGCTTTATGTAACCCTTGATCCACTGGAAGATCTTGTTGAATGCTGATTGACCTAGGCTGGTCACGGTATGTTATAGCAATATGAAAAAAATTGTAGACAAATCCTGCTTTCCCTGCATGCTTTTTAACATGTTTTGTACAACACTGGCCATAGACTTTGTACTTCTCATTTAGCAGAACTCTTTTATTATCAGCTCAGACATATGTGCAAGTGCAACATTTTAGGTTATACATCATTTCTCATGGGAGGGCCCATACTGTAGCAGACCCTCTTACCTTACTCCAAGCCTGTATTTCCAGTACTCAAACTGGAGAAAAGCATCATAAGCATCATGAATGTTTTGAATAATGCCATTTTCTGTAAGATATGTTGCTGATAAAATCTAATTCCTTTTTTTTCATATTTCACAGATGCATTTTAGAATGCATCTTATCAAAGGCTAGAATGTTAGGGGCTACTAACCCCTAGTGGGATCTCAGTACATTCTTTTAACACTGAAAATATCATGTCAGCCACTATTATTAACATGTATTTCTATAGCGCCAACTTACTCTCAATATTGTCGAACCACTTGTTCATATATCAACAAACATCAGTAAACTGATGCTACGCTGACCCTTTCTGCTGCCAAACATCTCCACGCCATCAGTATCTGGCTAAAGTATCTTTTTTTAAGCTTTGCCAATGGCATTTCACTATTTGTAGCTGTGACATTCAATTCTTGGAATAACTGCGCTACCGCACGTCCAGCTAGTTAGGGTTACTGGTCTGGAAACTATTACCAAGCACAGCATAATCTTGTGACTATAAACTGTTCTTGAGCCACCTCTGACCCATATCCAGCCATATCAGCTGGGTAGCACCATCCAACCCTCCCCCCCTTCTAATGCCTTCCGCGGTTTTGTACTTGTCCTTCATAAAAACAACCTGAGGGTGGAAATTATTCAAAAAGCTCATGTTTGACACCTCATCTGTTCCAATCTGACAGCGATACATAATGTAACAG
>CM044435.1:115222623-115232856 GCA_024363595.1 Xenopus borealis
AGTAAAATAAAGTGTTATAAATCCAGTGACATTTCCAGTCAAATTAAGTCAGCATTAAGGCTCTGTGTTTACAGTGTGTTCAAAACGCTCATCTAATATTTACTGTACTGTGTGCTGCAAAGTCCTGGCAATACAAAAGGGACTGAATTATATTAGATTTTTTTTGCTGCACCTGCACAAAGTGAGACTCGGTGACCTTGTACCATATAAAGAATAGATATACGCTGAAAAAAAAAAAAAACCCTGTGTTTTCTACCAGCAACAACCCATACATTAAATGCATTTCTATAATACACCCGCATCTACCCCAAGCAGGTCAAGCAGAAGTATCTCAGGACTTTCTAAATATGGCTTCTGTGTCACAATAACCTCTGAATTGTCTTCCTGAAGTCCCTGGGGAAATCAATATTGCTGCCTTATTTTTAGTGGCCTGGATGGGAGCCATGTTGCCTAGCAGTCACAGTGTATGTACAAAAAGCTTTGGAACAGTTACCATACATAAATCTAGCTGTTAAACGACCCATATATACACCATGGCTAGCCCTTGTGTTCTTACTGATACCAGAAACAATGACATTATTCACTAGTTTAGTATGGAATGAAGTAAGACGGCTGCTTTATAATTACGTGCACACACAATTACAGATTCAGTATTTATATATAAAGGAATGTAATTAGCTCTTGTGCAAAGATGTATTTAAGTTTTTATTGGCAGCCAAGACAACTAGTAAAGTTTTTAACATATGTTTGCACAATACCCAGCGTGAACAGTTGGTCTCTTTTACTTAAACTGCTTACCTGGGCATGAACAATTATTTCATTATTATAAACAGCTGAAGCGCACGCTCAACCTTTTTATATAACTCAGCAGATACAAATGGCCAGGTAGTCAATAGTATGACCAATAGATCTGGTAGTGCCATTGAACCAGTAGGACACCTAGGGTCCAACAGAAAACCTAATACCATTGGCCAACAGTTAAATCAACGCATGTACATGGGTCTTAAATTTTATAGATGTCATATTGTTCTATGATAGAAATAATGCATAAAATAAGGATTGGAATTTGTTTTCAGCTGGGTCCACCAAGAGATCATCTACTTTTATGGCAGATCAGTCTGACTATGCACAGAACTTTGAGACAGATAGATTGACAGATAGACAAATACAAAAGGTCCTCTGCACTCAACCCATTATCAATATATTTAAGACATTGAGACATTCTGTGCATACAGCTACTGAAAAATGCCTTACCCTTCAAACAACGGGATTGTTTGTCCATATATTGCAATATATTTAAGCTGGCCAACTACGTCAAAGTCATCCCATATCTGGCCAGTCCTACACTCAATTTTCATCTGATTCATTAAGAATTCCATTGCTTAATTTTACAAAGGGACTAAGTTTTACCCGCAACTTACTTGCTGCTTTCAGAGTAAATTTCCCAATCTGCCCTTTTATTAGACACCAGTGGGATCACCTGACTATAGCTGGGAAGGGTGGGGGCTACAACAAGGAGCTGGTCACTGCTCCAGTATACTGTAACTACAACAAAGAAAAGTTGTGCTCACCATTAGGCGGGGGTGCAATGAGGCTGTGACCACAAAATAAAAATAGACAAATACAGATAGATTGACAGGTAGACCATAATTGTTCCTTTGGTCCTCACCTGGGACCTTTAACAAGATATATATATATATATATATATACGTATACGTATATATATGCGATGGATACCAGCACTCTCATGTAAAGTGTCAATGGTGCCTGGGTGCAGTGGCCAAAATCATAGTAAATCCAGAAGAGAGGGTCCAAACGAAACGTTAGTTCTTGGCTCACTTAAATAAAAACTTTTTATTTATTTCATAAGTCCTGAGTGTGTGGACCCTCTCTTCTGGATATATATATATATATATATAATATTAGCAGTACTACGGTCCTAAGGGCACAGTCTCCAAGGAGTTTGTATGTTCTCCTGGTATCTCCCAAGCTTCTTCCAGCTGTCATCTCAAACTCCAAAAACATACAAGCAGGCTTGTAATGACCCAGTGTGTGTAGTTTGTGTGTGATATGTTCTCCTCATGCTTGAGTTGGTTTACTCCGGGCACTTCCAGTTTCCTCACAAACAGGAATGTTTATATTTCATGAGACCTTAGACTGTGAGCTCCTTTACAACAGGGGCTGTTGTAAATGATGTTTAATCTCTGTAAAGTGTGGCATTGTATACTTTTCATATGTATTTGCTATTTTGAATTGTTTTGCTTTTTCCAAGTTGCAGTTGCTTCTTAACTGGAACAACACCACTGGTTACCATAACAAATATATCCAGTTGATGTAGTAGTGAGGGAATTAATTTTAAGATATTTCCGTGGGCTCCATTCATTGCACAAGGAGTGCAAATATTGCTTCCCTTGGATGCTTAAAACACAGCAGATGAAATTTCGCTATCTCCTGTTCCCTGCAGATAGAAATCGAGTTCTTGGAATAAAGGACTCCCTTGTATTTCAGCCCTCGTTTCCTACCCTGCACATGTTTAATACACCAAGCTATCATGTGCTTGAAATGACTTAGCAGTTTTGTGACAGATGGTATTTGGAGAAATATGGCTGTGTGCTAGTTTCAGGGTTTCTCCACCATGTCTTCTTCCACTTTTTCCTTTATGCTTAAATAAATATGATATATTCGCCCATAAAATTACATTTCCTTAGCCGGTTTGTAGTCAGGCGCCTGATGTCATGATAAGGATACCTGTTAAGAATTTTAAGAGGACATTAAAATGAAGTTTTCATTTCATGTTGCACATGAAAGCGTTTGTTCTGACATTTATGTCTGTGCAAATTTATACTGCAAATAATTCTGTGGGTGCAGTGGGTGCACTCTAACTTACGCATTCTAGGTAAGAAATGCATAAGTCCAAGTGCACCCACTGCACAAGAACTGCACCTCTGTGTGTGTGTATATTAATAAAGCCCCTTTTTTAAAAAAAAAATTCAGTCCACTATGGATATCCAGAACAGCGCCCAGCTTTGGGCTTGGAGTAGACGACATCTCGCAAGGGCAGCTTCTGGAAGAGAGGGCACACAAACCGTGTGAGTTCCGATTCAGATCGCATAACATTTACCTGTCTAAGGGAGATGGCCTACACTTAATTAGGAACTTTCTGGGCTTCCGGATAACGGATCCCATACACATTGGGAGTTATTTACTAAACTCCAAATTTAACTAATTAAGAAACGGCAACCAAACTTTCTTGCCCAATTTGACCGTAATTATTAATTTAAAAACTCGAATGAATCGAATCGGAAAAAAAAGCAATAAAATCAAGCGAAAATCCAAAAGGTCAGATTTTTCAGATTTTATTCCCGAATCAAACAATTTTTTCAGGTTTTTGCCCGAAAATATAAATTTTTTTCGATTTTTGGCCTAAACCCTGCACAAACCACGATAACCTCAAATTAAGATAAGTGCCTCTCCCATTGACTTATACAGGTGTATTTTAAGATTCTGGCTTTTTGCAGCATTGGAGTACAATAAATCCCAAAAAATTTTTGTTTTTGCCTACCAGGTACATTTGAGGTTTGGTAAATAACCCCTATTGTGTTGAAGGGCCAATAACAGGACAGAAATAGGTATCCTTGAGCTCCGTGGATGTATTGGGGAATAGAACATTGCTATAAAAAGTCTTCTTACTGTCTTTCAGATGGATCTTATAGTTTGCAATGCCATAAGGTCAATGTTCTTAATCTCCATCCTATTAAACACAGCAGGGTTAAAGAGCTTGTACAAAATCTAACTAATACACCTTAACCTGTTTATAAAGCAGAGCACACTCTATTCAGAATGTGAAAACAACAAGTGAAATGGATTTTGGGAAGCAATGTGACCACATTTGGAGCCTTCTTTAGAAATGATCTCAAATAGGGATGTAAACTAAACGTTCTGTCCATGGCTGAACTCCATGCATTCACACCTAATACAAACACACATACCAAGAAGCCTTGAAAAGACTATTAGTCCTTAATTCAACTTTTCAGTAAGAGAGCCCCAATGTATTATACAATTCTATTTTATTTGCCTATATTGAAACAAGGGAAGTTTGACTGCTGGCCTTACTGGAGCGTATTTGTAGTCAGTTCTGTATTGCTAAACTCCCTTGTCACCAGCACAGGCTTAGAAATGCTGCCATGTAACTTGGCCGCCCTCCACTGCTGAAATAGGAAATTGCTGACAATACTACAGCAAGCCTTTTTTTAATGGGCCCTGTACTATTGCTGTTGCCAAGTTAATTACTGGTTTTATTTCCACATGAACTATAATAGGAATTTTTGAGATAAACTTCAGTCATAACATGTTCACAGTTAATATAAAACAGCCCTCTAAAAGCTTTTTTCTTGATGACTATATCCATTTTTATGTGCATCCAGACAGATCAGCTACAGGCGCTTGGAGATAACAAGTGGCCAATAGTGAGCAGGATGCCGAAAAGTTACTTTGTTTAATCTTCGGATTTTCTGTGCTATTATTAACCCATTCATGAGCACAGCTAACAGCATTTCTCATCGTATATAGTGGAAGGCAGCTTTTAAGCATATTCTTGGCCCATGAGTATATACAGTGTGGATCGTTGACTAATACAACAGCAGCTGTGCAAATATAAATGCAGCCATTGCACACATTGACAAAATTCATTATTTTGAATTTATATATAGCAATATTAGGGTCCAAACATGCTTCTTGCACTTCCCAATGCGATCAGTGCAAGTGGGCTCATTCCACCTCTAGTTCAGCAACGAGAACCCTGAACCTCTCACTGCCTTCAAGCTGGTGGTAGGGTTGCTAAATAGCTAGTATTTGACTGGCATAGACAATGAATCACTAGCTAGAATCAAAAAGACATTGCTGGTAAATCTGAAATGCCCTATTATCCCTCCCTTTCCCTCTCTGCTGCTAAACACCCTTCTACTAACAGGTCCACCTTTTTCCCCATCCAGTCCACCCACTTCGCCTAACTTTTTTCCAGCTCCATCCATCGTTTTTCTGTCCAACACACCGGTTTTCCAAATCCGACCCCATATGTCATAGTCCCATCCTGAATGACATAATTACATGCCCTTGAATGATGTCAGGGCCAGTCCCCGGCCCAATGGCCAGCAAAGCAAAAAGGTGGCAACCCTAGTTGGTTGTAATTATATTATAATGCTGCGCCGTTTGCAGACTCACTCCTAAAGAATCACACACAAATTTACGTAATTTTAATTAAGTTTTTTTTGGTTAAAACCACCAACTGAATTCAAAATCATCCCTTACCACGGAAGTAACTTTGAACTCGAAACCTGAAGAGTTCATGTAGATGTCAATAGCAGAGGTCCACTGACCAATTTGGAGGCATTAATAGCCTTCATGACATTCGAGAAAAAAGAAAACATGATTGGAATTGCATTCATTTGAGCTTACTGGTCAGTAACATTTGTTCAAGTTTTAGGCATTTTACATAAATAAGCTACTATTTCACTTGTGAGTAGGGATGGCGCGAACAGTTCGCTGTTCGCGCTCGCCGGAAGTTCGCGAACGTCGCGCGACGTTCGCATTTTGGGTTCGCGTCAATTTGGCGCTTTTTTTTTGCCGCATTTTTTTGCCCTCTCACCCCAGACCAGCAGATACATGGCAGCCAATCAGAAAGATCTCCCTGGACCACCCCCACACACCCCCTGGACTAAAAAAAAAAAATGTGCATACCTCCCGAGTCCCAACTGTCCCTCTTTTGCGAGCTCAACCCTCTGTCCCTCATTTGTACTGGAAAGACCCTCTTTTTGGAGGACCCTCTTTCACTGGAAAGACCCTCACTGAACAGCCAGAAAAAGAAGCAAAGATTTGAACTTGGCTTTTGGCAGAGAGTCCAGAACAGCGTCCAGAACAGCTAACTGGTGCAGGTAAGATACTTTGTAACACTTTTGACATAAGAAAATAATGGATTTTTCTTTTCCCTTGATCCCCCTCTGGCATGCCACTGTCCAGGTCGTTGCACCCTTTAAACAACTTTAAAATCATTTTTTTGGCCAGAAATGTCTTTTTTAGCTTTTAAAGTTCGCCTTCCCATTGAAGTCTATGGGGTTCGCGACGTTCGCGAACTGTTCGCGCGTTTGTCGCAAGTTCGCGAACGCGTCCGCGAACTTTTTTGCGGCGGTTCGCGCCATCCCTACTTGTGAGTACATTTATTAGAGAAAAAAAAAGCTCACATATACTCTAAAATACGAACTTTGATAAATAACCTCCATGGTGTAGACAAAATATTTAATTCAATGTAAAAACTTTATTTTATGGGGTATTGTGAAACCTTACGAGTGAGATTCAAATGGAGGAGGAAAACTTAATTAGTACTGTTTCATTTCCCATAAGTTTCATAGAGATTTCCTCTGATGAACAGTGAGATATGTTTTCTCATCGAATTGTATCTGTCTTTATGGGAAAATCTGAATTAAATCATGAGATTTTTCCTTCAAAATGTGGCCCTAAGTTTGAAGTACCTAAATCTCAATTAAAAGGCAACTACACTTATGTGTCACATTGGTTGACTATGAACTGATAGTATGTCCCAGGTATTAAATAAGCTTGATGAACAGCATTTTAAGGGTAATAGCACACATGGCGATCTTGGGCTTTTTGTCATTTAAACCTTTTTGCAGCTACTTGGGGATAAAATTACTTGCCAGGGTACATTTTAAGGTATTTTTTTCAAATTAACCTGAGTTCCAAAGAGGCCAAGGGAGCAGTGGCAAAGTGAAAGATGCATCAGTCATAATAACTTTAAAGTTCTTCAATATGCAAAGAGGAAGAGTCTCACAAGTCAAAATAGCACACACCATGCAAACTGCAATGTCAGCAAAAGCCAATGTACAGATAGATACCTGCTCTTCTTTCACTCTTTTTCCTACATCTATAAATTTAGAGAAAATCAAAAGAAAGACTTCAATCCACAGTGTCTGATAACAACTGTTACACATGCTAGCATACCCATAATGGTATGAGTAGTGATGGGCGAATCTATCCCATTCCGCTTTGGGGAAAATTAGCGAAATTCACGTATTGTGAAAAATTAGCGAAATGAGTCGCGTCATTTTTTAACGCGTCGCATCGTTTATGACATGCTCGTGTCAATCGTGATGTGACGCGTCACGTAGTTTTTGCGTAATTTTCGGCGCGCGACTCGGTTTTTTTTTGCCGCCAGGTGAATTTTCCCTGGCATTTCGAATTTATTCGCCGGCGGCGAATCGCGGGAATTATTCGTGAATTCGCACCTGCCAAATAAATTCGCCCATCATGAGCAGACATCTTGCAAGAGTCATTTAATATAGCCATTGTTTTTAATATTTGTATATGAGGTCATCTAACAGAACCAACTGTGTGGAACAATGAGAACTGTTGAAGTCCTGACTGCAACACCAACACCATATTACTTTATGTTATGTTACTGTGCATATATTGCCATGAAATTTTAAATATAAAGTCCAGTCTGATCTGGCTTGAATAATTGGTTGTAGGTATTACACTTTTAATGTTCATCATTGCTCTCTTCCTTTTCTTCTGTATTATTCTGATACTGTGCTATTTGATTCTGGTCCATTTTTTACTCTCCTGTTAGCTGCCTGCCTATACCAGTGACTGATATTCCACTCTGACTCTACTTAATTATTTGAATTAGAGTCTGGGCCTTTTCCATCTTGCTTTCTCTCAGGTTCTTAATTCCAGATCCTGATAGGGCCAAGCACTGTTTCCAACACCTTCCTTCTCCAACACCTCCTTGATCTATGCCAGAAGCACCTCAGGGACTACCACAACCTTGACCAACTCACTCAAATGCTAACTGGTGGGAAGTTTTACCCACTCATTCATCAGTGGGACTTTAGCTGCCCATGGTCCATGTTCTAATCTGACTCACAACTCAATCATTCTGCTCAATATTGAGCCTTCCTCAATAGATGTTTCTTGCATAATCCAAATTCCTTCACGCCAAAATTTTTTCCTTTTATATCCTACTAGAACTTTCCATTCCCCTTTCTCACTCCCTCTAGTGGCCAAACACTATAATAACTACTAATGCAATTCTAAACATTACTCTCTGCACTACAATGTATTAGCAGAAAAAGGTAATTACACAAACATAAACCTGGTTAAGCCACTTTCACCCCATTACAAGCAGATACGTGATATTAATATATAAACATTGAATGCAATTAAATTCAGGCCCACCTTTACCTATTACTGTTATCATTCCTTGAAGCAATTTGTAACTTCAGCTTCCAAAATAAATAAATATTACCAAGATAGGCCCCATCCATTCTAATTTACTTGGACACCCACACATGCCTTACCTTGTTCACCTAGACAATTTGCAACCATTTATTAGCTGGTTTTGCAGCCATTAATCTTTATTCCATGTCTTTAAAATTTCACTACCAAAATTCTCAGCCTCATCTAAAGCTGAACCTATGACTTCATGTCTGCAGTCTATGTAATGGCTTCATATTGAGCAACCAATAATTTGCAAGTCCTTCTGTTTGGTTTTCAGTGGGATTCACTCTGCTGCATTACTTCCTATCATTTTATTTGTGTGTGTTTGTATTTTAGGGATTAAATACTCTTTTCCTCAAGGGTCTTTCTACCAACATACTGTACTGCTCTAGCATCAAAAACATTATCTCTCTATTCTTCACTTCCAAGATTACAGATGTACCCAGAGAAAGCAATTAATACCATCAAACCTCATAAGTTGGTAATGTTTTTTGAAAGAGTGGCATCCAGATGTCTGCTGGCATCCCTATTACACTGTGTAATTCTGTTTCCAAGAATACTTTTTCAAAGTCTTCCCCAAAACACACTGCTGCCTTCACCAAAGCTTGCCTTACCAAAGCTCAGGATGAATGGTTGTTGGCACTAGGTATGAAGATCCAAATTACAAAAAGGTCCATTATAAGTAAAACCCCAGGTCCTGCACATCCTGGATAACAGATCCCATACCTGTACTGATGTCAAGACATTTCAGAAATCTAGTGGAACAGGTCTCATGCAGCTCCCCACAATACATCAGTCAGCTGCGTTATGGGTGAATGGCAAGAGGGCAAGTAACCCAAAAAACAGTCTAAGGTAGAGTGCCTGCACAACTGGTATTTTACTGCCTAGCCTATAAAACATCTGCCATGGAATGGAAATTTACCATCAATGTAGTTGTGGGTAAATTCGTAATATCCTTACTGTAAATTAAGCCCCTGTCCTGTACACCTTTCAAATAACTTAAAGGGGTGTTTCACCTTCAAGTTAACTTTTAGTATATTGTCGAAGGGCAAATTCTAAGAAACTTTTCAATTGGTCTTCATTATTTATTTTTCATAGTTTTTTTAATGATTTGCAATTTTCTTCTGTTTCTGCAGCTTTTAAATGGGGGTCACTGACACCATCTAAAAACAAATGCTCTGTAAGGCTATAAATGTATTGTTATTGCCACTTTTTATTACTTATCATTCTATTCAGTCCATCCCCTATTCATATTCCAGTCTCTTATTCAAATCAATGCAGGGTTACTTGGGTAATTTGTACCGTAGAAACCAAATTGCTGACACTGCAAATTAGAGAGCTGCTGAAT
This sequence comes from Xenopus borealis, assembly GCA_024363595.1. NCBI lineage: Eukaryota > Metazoa > Chordata > Amphibia > Anura > Pipidae > Xenopus > Xenopus borealis. Next base: position 115,232,261 of record CM044435.1, read on the forward strand.
AAAAAGCTAAATAACTATAAAACCACAAACAAAACAAAATGAAAACCAATTGCAAATTGTCTCAGAATATCACTCTCTACATCATACTAAAAGTTATCTCAAAGGTGACCCCCCTTTAATTTGGTTTAATCATTTATTATTTATGTTTTTTGAGTTATGTAACTTTTTATTCAGCAGCTCTACACAATCTGATTACTAGGGTCCAAATTGCCCTAGCAACCATGCATTGATTTTGAATAAGAGATTGAACTATGAATAGAAGAGGCCTGAATTCAAAGATGAGTAATAAAAATAGCAATAACAATACATGTGTAGCCTTACAGAGCATTTGTTTTTTAGATGGCTTCAGTGAAGAAGAAGCAAATACTTCAAAAACTATAAAAAATGAAGGCCAGTTATAAAGTTGGTTAGAATTAGCCATTCCATAACATACTAAAAGTTACTGTCAAGTTTAACCACTCTTTTAAGCATCAGATCCAATCGTACCTTTTCTTTTTACCATTATCTCTATTATATGCGCTTGACTTGTCCATTGCATCTTAATGCAGCCCCTTTTGTTGGCACTCCACCCCCTTTACATCATGGACCCCCCCCCC
>CM044435.1:115236148-115356904 GCA_024363595.1 Xenopus borealis
ACTATTAACTGATGTGTTTTGAAAAAAAACATGTTTCCCCATGACAGTATCCCTTTAAAGGGCAATTAGAGGAATGTTTCCAAAATTGCACTGGACAATTTGGACAATTGGCCCTATGCATTGCTATTCTCTCTCTTTCAGGCACGTTTTACCACAGTGAAGAAGGCCATATGAGCACTTCATCACACAAACCACCATAGATGAAGTACTTCTCATTCTGTGTACCCGTATTACAGGTGTCTGCGAAATATGTACCTGGGAGAAGACTAACACACTGGTTGCTGGCAGTGCATTTGTATACAAAAATTATAGCCCTGGTGCTAGAAAGAGCAATGCAGGGGATATACTGTTCTTTTTAAACTGATCTGAAGGATTTATCTGTTCTTATAGATGATAGTGTGATGCGTGAATCTGGGGCGTTTTACTTCGCCGAAAATTTGCGAATTTCTTCTAGACGTGAAAAATTTGCGAAACGCCGGCACATCTCGTTTTGCATGCGGGTGTCGATTTTTGGACATGAGCCTCCATTTTTGGACTCCCATTGCCGGCGCCCGCATCCAAAACGAGACAATGGCGAATTTTCACTAGGTGAAATTTTTTAAGCATTTAGCGAATCGTGGGTATTTGCCCAAGGTGAATAAATTCGATCACTAATAATAAAGCTAAATATCAATTAGCTGCAGATGAAATTTGTTTTGATGATATTCCGATTTAATAGCTTGCTTCACTCTATAACCATGTGGTTTGTATTGGCTTATATAATACAATTTATTTTAATTTCTTGTGCAGTTTGCTTTTGTAAGCCTATGAGCATGCACTCACAATCCACATTCATAGTAGCCTCAATTCTTGTACAGGTATAGGATCTGTTATCTGGAAATCGTTATCCAGAATTCCGATTTATGGAAAGGCTGTCTCACATAGACTTCATAATAATAAATTAATCAAAATCATTTGCTTTTTCTCTGTGATAATAAAACAGTAGCTTGTACTTAATCCAAACTAAGATATAATTAATCCTTATTGGAAGCAGAATCAGCCTATTGGGTTTATTTAATCCTTACTTGATTTTTTTTAGAAGACTTCAGGAATGAAGATCCAAATTGCAGAAAGGTCCATTATCTGGAAAACCCCAGGTCATGAGCATTCTGGAAAACAGGCCCCATACCTGTACTTGGATATCCTCTTGACCATTGTGTATAAGTCACTTTCCATTTTTTGTTAAGCAAATATTTTGGGTGATGATTTTAATGCAACATTGTGTTCCTATCGGTTGCCTTTGTAGAGATGAGCCTCTCAAGGTTCCCTTCCTTTTTAGATTGCATTATATTTTGATAATATATCATGTAAAACACAAATTGCTGTTCTGAACCAGTTCACACAAATAGATTCTCTATACGGTGCCTCTAGAACAGAGGTCCCCAACCTTTTTTACCTGTGAGCCACATTCAAATTTAAAAAGAGTTGGGGAGCAACTCAAGCATAAAAAAGTCAGTTGAGGAGCCGAAAAAAGTCTGTGCTTGAATATTTGGTAGCCCTATGTGGACTGGCAGCCTACAGGAGGCTCTACTTGGTACTATACTTAGTTTTTATGCAATCAAAACTTTCTTCCAAGTCTGGAATTCAAAAATAAGCACCTGCTTTGAGGACACTGGGAGCAACATCTAAGGGGTTGGAGAGCAACATGTTGCTCATGAGCTACAGGTTGGGGATCACTGCTCTAGAAGGTGCCATATTACCTAAACAAAGCTGAAAATCTATTGCCCACTTATATTTGCCCCAGGCATGCATTAGTGTACACAAGGGAGCCCATTGCAGTCCCTTTACACTGAAGAAAGAACTGAATTCTTCTATAATGTAAATTCAAATGGAAACAATACGAACATCATGGGAAACCCCTCACAATATCCCATGCTCATGTTGTATAAATGTTTATAAACTCTGCAAATCCTCTGTGACCATTAACAACTTGTCAATCAATGCTATGCCATACCTTTGAAAAGTCGTTTCTTTCAAATAACTACTCATATGATTGATTCAAGTCTGTAGTAAACAGTCACGATACTCTGCAATACTGTGTCTCCTCATTTTTAGAACCATTAGAGAGGATAATGGGCCACCCATGGTGTTCAGCGAAACCCTAATGAATGTGCATAATGGCTGGTCCAACGGGCACTATCATATTTAAATGACTGACAATCTCCCTCTTGAACTTTTCACTTTAAACAAATAACAATTTACAACAATCTATGGTGTATTTTAACCGCTAAAGCAATTTATTGCAGAAGTGACTGTAGTGCAGTATTAATCAGCATTCTTTATGATAATTCCCTTTTTCTCTCTCAAGGATTTAATAGCAACTTTGTCTGCTTCAGTAACATTCCATCTTATTTATGTCTATACAGATGTTGACATCCCACAACCCAGAAGAAACCCTAAGTTCCCGGTCATGGCTCCGCCTTCTGCATATAACAACAACCTTTTAATTCGGGAGAAGCCCTCTGCTATTCCGGTGCCACCAGGACTTACATAGTTAAATTAAATTGGGTTGAAAAAAGACAGAGTCCATCAAGTTCAACCCCTCCAAATTAAAAACCCAGCATACACACACACACATATCAACTCTTTCACACAAACCATATATGCCCATAGCTATACTAACTGTAGAGTTTAGTATCAAAATAGCCTTTGATATTATCTGTCCAAAAAAATCATCCAAGCCCCTCTTAAAAGCATCAACAGAATGAGCATCACAACATCACCCGGCAGTGTATTCCACAACCTCACTGTCCTCACTGTGAAGAACCACACTGCTTCAAATGAAAGTCCTTTTCTTCTAGTCTGAAGGGGTGGCCTCTGGTGATCCTCTTTATGGGTAAAAAGGTCCCCTGATATTTGTCTATAATGTCCTTAGTATGAGAGGACCAGGGATAGAGTTCTGGGCAGGCAAGGGAACCACACGTTGTACTGGAAAGGAGAACAAGGAACATAGTTGGGGTCACAGGCCAGGTCAATACACCAGACAGGCAGTGCAGTACAATAACATTTCCAATGTATGGGATCTGGACCACCACAGAACATTCCAAACTAGAGGGAACCCCCTAATAATATTGTTCATCATGCAAGCAATCCCCTATGGAAATGGCATTGAAAACAGCCCTGGTAACAATAGTGATACACGAATAAGATAACACACAATAGATAGCATAACTTGCCACTGGTTTAATACCCCCTTTTTCAACAGAAGTCCAATTATTAGGTCTTGTGCTGAACATACTTTTTGCTTATTGTTTTACGTTTTTGTATTTCCTTGTGCTGAACAGGGCAACTATGGAAACATAAGCTTCTCCGTGTTTGGTCCTTGAGAGGTAGATTGGGGCAAGTCATTGTTACATTATTGTCAGCTTTCTGTTACACGACCATAGATTTGGTGGCTTCCACCATTAAAATGAAAACTGATCAAGAATAGCACTACAACAGGAGGTTTACTGGATTTAAATATTACGTTGTCTTTCCCCTCATGAGCTAAAGGTTTTTATCTCTTAGGTACAAACTGTATAAGGATAAAATGTGTATATATATATATTGCATTATATTGATCACTGAAGCTGGTCATAAAAAGGTTGCTAAAGGGTGACAGTTATCAGATCCACTCAGTTTGGCCACACACATGGGCAAAGATTCCCTCATTTGGTGACTTTACAAAATCAGTTACAAAAGTGGGTCTTTACATGCATGACCTGCTTTATTCTTAGCAATAAATGCAAGGTAGAGAGGGATGGTAGGCCCCTTCTTGCTCAACTTCAAGCCCAAAGGAATGTAAAATACTGAGTGTGTAAGTAAATGACGATCATCTCAGAGAACAGGGCTCTTACAAAAACTCAACAAACAAGATTTACAGAATGAAAATAGCATTGGAGTGCCCTGCTCCAGAGCTTACAATCCAAACAGATCTCCAGATTGGAATATGCACATTGAAAGCTGATCCAGACATGGCTTTTGGTTTGCTGCAGGTGATCACAGAGGAGAGGACCTGAACTGGCACTAGATGTCAGCAGTTAATTAGGTTTTTGGCTTCAGAAAAAGCTGGGCAGGTGGGGGCGGTGACATCACACGGTGGGGTGGGTGACATTGTGGTGGGGCATATGGCATCAGAGGGCTGGGATATGATGTGGAAATTGGCAATTGAGCAATTTAGGGGAATCCTGCTCAGTTTTACTAATTTTGAAAAACGGCTGACAGTTTTGACCCAGCCGCGTCAGCGTTGTGCCTGTGTGCATACGCACGGCGGCATGTTAGTGTGCATGGCACAGCATTAGTAAGAATGCGATGCCAAACTGCTAAATTTAAGAGTTAAAGCTCTTTTACTGTGACCCTAAATGTGTGTTTTTTATGAGTAGGTATTTATTGTTAAAAAAGCTGAGTTCTTTTGCTGTTCCTGTACCCCCATCTAGTGTCCATTTGGAATATTACAGGACTAAGAAAAACCATGAATAACCTGTTAAATGTATATTGTGATTATTAATGACACGTATTGCGTGACTCATTTAAATGAGTATATAATAAAAATATGTTCCCTCAGAGTTCCATGACCTGTATAAAAGCACTCTGCTTTTTTTCTTCTTTCATGCCTTTACACAGTCATGGAACTCCTCAATAACTTGTGCTGCCGCATATTGTGTCAAATAATTTCCTATATAAAATCTATAGCTGACTATTTCCCGAAGAAATAAATGTAGACTTTATCTTTATTCTGATGTCAGAAGAACAGTACAATATTCTATCCTGATAAATTCCGAATCCTTTCTAGAGCATTTTTATTGATCAGAGATCAATTAAAGATCATCTCTCCCTTATGAAACAGAAAAGTGATAAACTGCTGTTTATATAAATAATGGAGCTCTCCCACACTTTCTGTTCATACAAATTGCCTAAAAGTATTTATGGATGTATGAAATCCAGGATTCGGTTCGGGATTGGGCAAGAATTCGGCATTTTCTAGCAGGATTCGGATTCAACTGAATCCCTGTGCCTGGTCGAACTGAATCCAAATCCTAATATGAATATGCAAACTAGGGGCAGGAAGGTAAATCACTTCAAATTTTGTCACAAAACAAGGAAGTAAAAAATGTTTTTCCACTTTTTACCTTCCTGACACAAACTTGCATATGCAAATTAGGATTTCATGAAGGATTTGGCCGAATCCCATACAGTGGATTCGGTGCATCCCTAAAAGTAATACACAGTTAAGAGTATAGTTAATTTCCAAATTAACTTGTAGCATGATTTTACATAGTTACATAGTTAAATTTGGTTGAAAAAAGACAAAGTCCATCAAGTTCAACCCCTCCAAATTAAAACCCAGCATACACACACACACACCTACACTCTTTCACACAAACCATATATGCCCATAGCTATATCTGTAGAGTTTAGTATCAAAATAGCCTTTGATATTATGTCTGTCCAAAAAATCATCCAAGCCCCTTTTGAAAGCATCAACAGAATCAGCCATCACAACATCACCTGGCAGTGCATTCCACAACCTCACTGTCCTCACTGTGAAGAACCACCTACGCTGCTTCAAATGAAAGTCCTTTTCTTCTAGTCTGAAGGGGTGGCCTCTGGTGCGGTGATCCTCTTTATGGGTAAAAAGGTCCCCTGATATTTGTCTATAATGTCCTCTAATGTATTTGTAAAGTGTAATCATGTCCCGCTCGCAAGCGCCTTTTTTCCAAAGAAAACAACCTCAACCTTGACCTTACCTAATTTAAGTTTTCCATTCCTCTAAACAGTTTAGTTGCGCGTCTCTGCACTCTCTCCAGCTCATTTACATCCCTCCTAAGGACTGGAGTCCAAAACTGCACTGCATACTCCAGATGAGGCCTTACTAAGGATCTATAAAGAGGTATAATTATCTTTTCATCTCTTGAGTTTATGCCCTTTTTTATGCAAGACAGAACTTTATTTGCTTTAGTAGCTACAGAATGACACTGCCCAGAATTAGACAACTTGTTATCTATAAAAACCCCAAGATCCTTCTCACTTAAGGAAACTACCAACACAATGCCATTTAGTGTATAACTTGCATTTATATTATTTTTGCCAAAGTGCATAACCTTGCATTTATTTACATTGAACCTCATTTTCCATTTTGCTGCCCAGTTTACCAACTTAGACAAATCACTCTGCAAAGTGGCAGCATCCTTCATGGAACCTATAGATCTGCACAATTTATTATCATCTGCAAAAATAGAAACCGTACTTTCAATGCCCACATCCAGGTCATTAATAAACAAGTTGAAAAGCAAGGGACCCAGTACAGAGCCCTGCGGTATCCCACTAACAACACTGGACCAATTAGAAAATGTTCCATTTACCACCACTCTTTGTTGTCTATGTTTTAGCCAGTTCTCTATCCAGTTACAAATACTATGTTCCAGGCCAACATTCCTTAAAGTGGACCCGTCACCCAGACACAAAAATCTGTATAATTAAAGCATTCATAGCTGTTTTAAGCTCATTTAAAAATCTCAGCTGTCAAATACTGTCTGACACTCCTCTATGCCTTAGGCATAGAGGCGGGGCAGATAATTACTTTCACAAAAAAAATTCGCCGCCAAAAACGAGTCGCGAGTGCGACTCGTTTCGCGAATCGGCGAAAATTTTTTCAGCGAAGCGAAACTCGGCCGTTTCGCCCATCACTACTGTTGAACAAAGACCAGTAAATAATCCAAAAGTGTAATGTAAACACTAAAAACAAATAGAGGTCTAACTGTTTTAGAAGCTTCATTATTATAGTTCTAGATTTGAAGATATTGCCAGTTTTACACTGCCATTAAAATGTATTTGAAACAACAGCTCCACCAGCTAGCTATTTTGGTCAGCTGTTTATAATTGGCTAAAAAATTATTTGGTAGAGAACAGGAACATCTTGTAATGTCACTCTGCTAAGTAAATGATTAGTGAGTGTGGTGTTTATACAAATGGCCTGCAGGTGGCACTGTGCATATACAGGACTTTCTGTACAGCATGAAAGTGAAAGTAAGACTTACTGCTGTTATGTAATGGCTGAATGAACCTACGTATAAAGCATTGTTATACCCCCCTCATCCTTGGCTACCAAACACAACAAATGGTGACAAGTATGTCTTTTCTTACTCTGCAGCAGCCGGCACCTTTTCTACCAAACCTTGGTGAGCCTACCATACCTTTTACTGCTTTGATCCATATGTTTGATAATTACATTATTGCTGCTGACCAAGGGGAGATTTCTGCAGCTAGAAAGCATGCTTTATTATTCACTGCCTGGGGGCAGAGGGACAGTGTATATTCTATACACTACCATCACCTGATGATACTTATGAAACTGCTCTTACTGCTATAGTAAGAACTTTTTTGTGCCAAAAGTAAATGTGGTTACATTCCGCCTATGTGGACAGCGTAATGGTGAATCCACGGAAAAGTTTGGGATTCTAACAGATGAAATGCTAAGAGACCAAATAGAGGAAAAAACAAATTCACCGCGCATTAGAGAGAGACTGCTCCTAGAGCAAGATTTAACCCTTTGCAAAGGCTATTACAGTTGCTTGTCAAATTGAAACAGCTGTGGCAGTGGCAAAAACTCTCAGTCAGGGAACTGCTGGGAATGTACAGATTGTGAATTCAAAAAGGGATTCACTGAAAAACCGTGCAGCGAATACAAATAAAAAATACTGCTTTCACTGTGGTTCAACACAACACCTTGCAAACTATGCTAAATGTCCAGCAAAAGCTATACAGTGCCGCAAATGTTTCAAACCAGGTCACTTTGCTAAGGTCTGCCGTAGTTCTACTAAATATGTTCATGAACTCACTACTACAAATGTTACAGTATTAAGTGTGGATAAAAGCTGGTACATTTATTCCAGACAGGTTTATATGCAGTGTCAATGTCAATACTGCTTCTGCTGACAAGGGGCACTCCATTAACCTGATGCTTGATACAGGTTCAGCTGTTTCAATACTACCAAAGGATATTTTCTTGAAATACTTTGCAAAAGATATGGTCAGTTACTTAAAGGATCCAATCCCTGTGCTTGGTTGCTTGCCAGTGACTGTACAATTTAAATCAAATACTGCAAAATGTGACTTTTACATTGTGAATAAAGGTACATCTATACTTGGAAGGGATCTCTATGCTGCATTAAACCTACAATTAGTTAATGGTCTTATTACTACAGCACCAGTGCCTGCCACACATCCAGTGTCTAAAATTTCACCACAAAGCAACACATCATTGGCCTGTGCAAAGAGCTTTGTACACAAAGTTAAGTTGAGACCAGATGTAAAACCAGTACGCCAGTAATTGAGGTGCTTGCCCTACTCTATAAGGGAGACTGTCTCGCAGGAACTAAAGAAACTGGTAGAGCAAGATGTGAGTGAAAAATCAGAATCATCTGAATGGGTTTCACCAATTGTTATAACAAAGAAGAAAACTGGAGGTATTCGATTGTGTGTTGATCTCCGTGAACCTAATAAAGCAGTTATTATTGATAATCATTAGTGATGGGCGAATTTATTCGCCTAGGTCGAATTTGCGGCGAATTCCTGCGATTCGCCGCTGGCGAATAAATTCCCAGCGAAATTTTGCTTGGCGAAAATTTGCCGAAAACGAGTCGCGCGTCAGTCGCGCGTCGTTTTTGACGCGACGCGACGAAAACGACGCGACGCGCGCCGAAAACGATGCGACACGTGCCGAAAACGGCGAGTTGACGCGACGCTCGACAAAGTTGACGCGACGCACGACAAAATCGTCCCGAGACTCGTTTCGCGAATTCGCAAATTTTCTCTAGAAATTCGCGAATTTTTCGGCGAAGCGAATCGCGGGAGATTCGCCCATCACTAATAATCATCCCTTGCCACACATAGAGGAAATATTTTCAGAACTCCGAGGAGCAAAATTCTTTTCAACCCTGGATCTTCAGAGTGCTTATCATCAAATATTACTGCATGAAGAAAGTCGAGACCTCACTGCATTTATCACCCATGATGGTGTTTCAGTTCAAGCTTGTACCTTATGGACTGGCATCAGCACTGAGTTGTTTTCAAAGATTGATGTCTTCTATACTCCATGACATACCTGGTGTACAATGCCACTTGGATGATATAATTGTCTACGCTCCAACTATGGATCTCCATGACAAGTACCTGGAAAGGGTTCTGAAATGCATTGATTCTGCAGGACTCAAACTGAACCTTTCGAAATGCCACTTCAGACAAACTCAGCTGTCATTTCTGGGTTATATAATTTCACAAGATGGATTACTTCCTGACCCTGACCATGTCAACGCAGTTACACAAGCACCTACTCCAACTGATTTCCAGACCTTACGAGCTTTCTTAGGTCTTACTTCTTGGTATTCTGTTTATTCCCAACTATGCTTCAGTTGTGGAGCCACTTCGAGCACTACTACGTGGAACTTCAAGTCTGGTTTTATCAGAGACTGTTCAACATAGCTTTGACATACTGTAGTGAAGCAGTTAATTGTGAACAGTCCAGCGATAACTTTATTTTATCCTGCACTGCCCACAATGGTTACTACAGACACTTCAGACTATGGCATTGGTGCAGTTCTCACACAGATCCATGCTGATCATTCAGAGAAAACTGTTGCATTTGCATCCAGAACACTTAAGACAGAGCGTAAGTATTCAACTGTTGAAAAAGAAGCTCTAGCTTGTGTTTGGGCAACAGAAAAATGGAGAACCTACCTGTGGGGTAGAGAATTTACCTTATGCACTGATCATAGCCCTTTAACTACACTACTTACTACAAAGGGACTAGGAAAAGCTGGAATGCGTATAGCTAAATGGTCAGCAAGGCTATTGAATTTCAACTACAAAATGCAATACAAACCAGGTTTTAAAAATGTTACTGCCGATTGTTTGTCACGTTTACCTTTACCAACAGCTTCTGATATGCTGGATGAGGACATGGAAATTGTAGCACTGACTGATATATCATCTACAGTTACAGCTGCTGATTTTAAGCAAGCTTGCATCACATGTCCAATTCAAGTAAAACTACGGATATCTTACAAAGCAAATGGCCAAATGCTGAGAAGAAACTCAGTCCTGATATTCAACCTTACTACAGGATTAGACACAAACTTTAGTAGATGGCTATGTTGTCCGTGGAGCTCACCGTTTATTGGTACCAGGGACCTTGCGAGAAAAGCTCATACAACTTGCACATGAGAGTCATCAAGGAATTGTACGTACAAAACAAAGACTGCGAGAACTGTACTGGTGGCCAGCAATGGATGCCGATGTGGTAACTGCCATTCATACTTGTGTTACTTGTCAGAATCATGACAAAACAGCTATCACACATACACCACCACTTCAGCCAGTACCATATCCTGATACAGCATGGGAAAAACTTGCTATTGATATTGTGGGTCCTTTTGCAGATGCTCCGCAGATTTGCTATAACTCTGATATACTATTACAGTAAATGGCCAGAAATTGCATTTGTTTCTCATGTAACATCAGCTACACTAATAACATTTCTGTCTACAGTCTTCTGCAGAGAAGGAAATCCAAAGGAGTTAATATCAGAAAACGGACCACAGTTTGTCTCATATGAGTTTGAATCCTTTCTGAGAGAGAGGAATATTGTGCATAGGAAATCTTCAGTGTATTACCCACAAGCAAATGGAGAAATCGAGCGATTCAACAGAAGTCTGAAAGAAGCACTACAGACAGCAAATATTACTGGGAAATCTTGGAAAGTATTTACAACATAGTTCCTACATAACTGCAGAGCAACATGCCATACAACAACCCAATCATCTCCAGCTGAATTATTACATGGCAGACAGATGCGCACTAAGTTACATGTTGCAGACAGCAAACTTCCACCAAAGACTATTCCTACAAAATCTACTACTGACATTGTGAAACATAACCAAGCCAAATGCAAGGCTTATTGTGATAGAAACCATGGTGCAAGAGAAGTGCACTTTCAGCCTGGATATTTAGTCAGAATTAAGAAACCAGGAATACTGAAACAAGGACTACACCACTTGAAGTGAGACGCCAGTGAGGACCATACACATATGAACTGTCTGATGGATGAATATGGAATGCAAGTTGTCTTGCTCCTGCTAGATATGACTTTGGAGATGTTCAGTTTGATGAAGGACATTTCCCTACTCCTAATGCCAACCACAATAGGGCAGAAGAAAGTGAAACTATTAAGGAATACTGAGAGAATCAGGAAACTACCTGCATGGACCAAGGACTATGTCATGTGAAGAATATATATATTTCTTTAAGATACATACAGTTTAATTGTTTATATATTTGTCCAAATACTTTCCTACTATACTGGGAATATGTGGTGTTTATACAAATGGCCTGCAGGTGGCACTATGCATACAGGACTTTCTGTACAGCTTGAAAGTGAAAGTAAGACTTACTGCTGTTATGTAATGGCTGCATGAACCTGCTAATAAAGCATTGTTATATCCTCCTCATCCTCGGCTGCCAAACACAACAGTGAGTAGAGATAATTTATCTCATGTGTCTCTGGTCAATTCTAATCAGTGTAACATTACAAGATTTTCCTTTACACGTGACTGTAATGAGTTATTCCAAATGACCAGCCAGTGGCGCTGTTTTTCAAATTAATTATATTTCGCTCAGACTCTGGGGCAAATTTCTTAAGGGCGATTTTCTTCTCAAAAGATTCCAACAAACCACACAACTTTATCAGACATTAATTTTCAGCAATTCATCTTATTATTTATTATAATTAGGAGTTTGTCTCTGCAGGTAAAGTTGGCAAAAATTCGTCAGCACGACCATTTTAAAGCAAATTTTCTCTAGCGTTACTTTTTTCCTAGTGAAACTTTGTTTGCATACTGACGCTTCCTTCAATTTAAATAGGGCAGGTACAGACAGGTCAAATACGGTTTATGCCTTTATTAGTGAGTGTTGGTTAAATTGCTGGAAATGGCCACTTATTAAAAATGTCCAAAAAAAGCTAAATAAATATTAAAGAGATATTCAATTGTCTTGGACATGAGCACACTCTAAAACAAATGTGGCATGAGCTTCAAATGGTTAAACAAAATAATGCATATATGTTAACAGTTACAACTTTAAAACATAATCCCTCATTAAAATATGAAAAAAATCCCAGTGTTTTGTCTTTTTTTATGACTTTTTTGGCATACAGGGTATGATGTCACTGACATATGATTGCTTGTGGGTGGGGCTTCCAGGTTTAAAGGGGAAGTTACCCCGATGATGTTACTCACCACAGAAAAATGCAGAAAAATAAAAAAAATCTTTTCAACATAAACTTTTATTATATGATGTAAAAACTCCAGGACACTTCCATAACAAACACCTTTACCATCACTCCAGCACAGACTTATTTCCACACATGCAGTTACAATATTTCAGGGAAAAACAGCTTTCAGTAGGCACACCTGTCTAGCAACATGGAGCACACCTAACCGTCAGCGGTCCGGTATATGCTGCCACCTGTATCCTCCACTAACCGCTAGTGGTCTGAAGATACCTCCGGTGATACCCCTCCACTATTCCAGGTTAGGACCTTTTCCATCCAATTCCCATCAGAGACCAAGGTGTCCTTCCTACCTAGTCCTAAAAAACCGCTGATTCCCTGACTTACGGAGTGCCCGTAGGAGTCTAACTCCACTTCCCTCCTTGATGGGGCCCAAACTGCCCTTACTAAATATCCTAACTACCTCGCTCACTTTGATCGTGCCTATTCTACCTCCTCCTGTCTAACAATGATGTCTCACTCACCAGCTGTTCCTAGTTTGGTCACACCTCCCATCAAGACTGCTCACTTTGGGCGGAGCACCTCCTTTTATAGCCCTTCTGTGTCCTAGAGCACCTCTGGTGGCAGGGGTGAAAATTACACTTGAAAACTAACTTAAAGAACTCCACTGCCATCTAGTTGGTATTCATACACATGACATACAACACATTTTAAAGAAACATACCTGTACATTTTACATACTGCTCATTTTGTCACTCAAACAGATAACATTGCATGCACATAATACTCTCATCACCTTACACCCCCTTACATGCTGAGGATGTACTGTAGCTTCATCGTATCAACTGGCCAGGTATAACCTGATGAAACAGACTCTGGCTTTTTATTTTAATAATTATAGAAATTACAAACATTCCTTAAACCTAAAGATTAAACAAAAGACAAAAAGGAAAAGGTTTCATTTATTGTTTTTTTACCAAAAGGCTATAAAGTTATAACGTAATAACATTAACAACAACCTTGTCAATTCAAAAATATAAAGCATTGTTCTTCCAAACAGAATTGCTTCTGCCAGATACGCCTTCATAGAAACTCATTGATTCTTGATCTTGATGTTAAAATGAAGTAAGAATGTCAGGTTGCAAAATAGTTCAGCTGAACTTCACACTAGTGAAAAAGCTACACGCTGGGCTTTATTCTTACAGCAGATAAGTAACTTTACTCTGAATATTATCTGTGAAATACAACACTGCATATTGTATTTTTTATTGTAATTTAAATTTATTAGGTTAGATTCTGTATATTTTTGGTGACTCCAACTCAAGATGCCCAAGATTGCTTCTGACTCCAACTGAATGCTGGGGCAGTATCCAGCTACAGTAAATCCAAACATGAGCAATAGTGAAATTTCCTCATGAGTCATCCTGATTCCTTAGGAAAGCCTCATTATCGAGGTCCAGTTCCTCCTCTGCTGAATGCACCCCAACATGTTTTGACTCTGAGTGACTTTCTCAAGGGTACTTATCTTAACTAACTTATTCACAGCCAATATCTATTAAACATAAAAGTACAAAGCACCATACTTGCTACTTAGTAAAGTATTATGCATTTCATATTACCTTTTCATTATCCATGATCTCCTCACATTATCAGATGAGGTACTGGTGTGTGATGTGTGACTCATATTATTCTAACTCCCTGGGGGATATTTAGAGCTGATATGGGGAGGGGGAATATAGCAATTACAATTTGTTGTCTACTGAATGCTAAGTACCAGCATCTAATCAGAAGGGTGGAGAGAATATGGTGAAGACTGGGGATGAATCAGCAGCTCTCAGGGTCAGAATGGCCTGACGGGATACCGGGAAAATACCTGGTGGGCCACGACCCTCATGGGCCCCTGTCGAGCCAGACCCCCTCCTCCCGATTCAATAAAAAAACTGATCGGTGCTGCATGATGCCGTTCGCACATGTGTGCTGCACCATTAGCGCATGCACGCTTCAGGGTAGGGGGACAGGGGGCCCTGGACAGGAGTCCCGGTGGGCCCCGGGCCCCCCAGTCCGACCCTGGCAGATATGGACACCTCTGTTAGAGAATGATGTAGGACCCAACCTTAGGGAATTAGGAAAGACAGTTAAGGTCTCATTCATGCAACAGACTATTCAATTCAGATGGATCAAGTCAGTCATTCCAGGCATTTGGATCACATTCTAACTAACTCTTGAAGAATTCATAAGAAGTTATCTGTAGTTCCATCCAAATACAATAGAACTAAAAAGGTAAAACTTAGTCCCTTTGTAAAATGTATAATGAAGTAATAGAATTCTCATTGAATCAGATGCAATTTGAGAGTAGAACTGGGCAGATATGGGATGACTTTGACGTAGTTGGCCATCTTAAATATATTGCAATATATGGACAGACAATCCCTGTTGTTTAAAGGGTAAGGCATTTTTTAGTAGCTGTATGCACAAAATGTCTCAATGTCTTAAATATATTGATAATGGGTTGAGTGCAGAGGACCTCTTGCATTTTTCTATATGTGTTTTGTGGTCACAGCCTCATTGCACCCCCGCCTCATGGTTTTAGAAATTAGTGGTGAGCACATCCACTAATTGTGAAAACGTCCAAATTCCTCAAAACGTTACAGCAGCAACAATATCAACCAGATTACGCACCCCTCAGGAGTCATCAAATTAAAAGATTATTGGCTTATCAAATACAATCTCTCGTAAAGTCTTTATAAAGGTTTCAAGAGTTTGAAATGTTATAAAATTTTTACTATACACTGTTTTTTTATAACTACATGAATCTTTATTACTTATTTCTTTCTGAAAAGATTTGGATATTTGAACCATAAAGAATTTCATATCAAAACGATAAATAAAAACAAGTTTGAAAAAAAAAAAAATGTATGCTTGCACAAAAGCATTCAGTGAAGTCATCCAAGCTATGTGCACACACGTGACGCACAAGTGAGTCCTCTCTGGGTTTGAAAATTTTGTGGCTCTGCAATGTTTCTACTCCTCTTTCCTACTATGAAGTTGACAGCTGAGATTAATTTTCTGTAGTAATTATACTAGCACATCTGGGGTTATTATGCTGATTATTCATATTCTGTAGTAATTATACTGGCACATCTGGGGTTATTATGATGATTATTAATTTTCTGAAGTAATTATACTGGTACATTTTTGGTTAATATGCCCGTTATCCTTTTTACTTAGGCATAAAATTGGAACATCTGGGGATTAATATGCTCATTATACATTTTCTTTAATGATTATGCTGGCAAATCTTGGTTATGTTTTGATAAAATGGGTGTGGTATTGTGGGGTAGGTCATTTTTTTTAACATGTTTTACATTTTTCTGCTGTGCTGAAAATGGCAGAATAATGGAAGCCCACCTGTTGGATCTTTACCCATAGCCCACCAAGGCCTTAAAACAGCCCTGCACTTGTTGCTGCAAAACTGAGGCCTTTTACTTTCAAGAACAGCTTGGCCAATTCAATCTTGACTGCTTTAGTCTTAAAGGACAAGGAAATTTTAACTAAAGAAGTAGCTAGAAATGTTGTATGTATTATGTAATTGTAAAGAAGTCTCACCCTGATGGTCTAGTCATGCGGCAGGGACCAGGTTCTTTCCTGGTGCCTTGTACTTTGCTGTTAAGCTTCTAGCTTGTTCCTGATATCCTGTGTTTGACCCTGCCTGGCTATTTGACTACTGTGATCTCTGAAACCTGACCCTTGCCTGAAACCGACTTAGATTCTGCCTAACCCTCCTGATTGACTTCCTGGTTTGACTCCTGCCTGTTATTCAATACTGATTCTGCTTTACTCCATCTGATTGATTTCCCAGTTTGACCCTTTGCCTGCCTGAAGATCCTAGCTATCTGCCTGCCTCGACCCAGCCTGTCTGACTATGAATCTGCCAGCACTTGTTTGTACCATGACCTTTGGCCTTATAAACTCTATTTACAGTCATGCCCTTCAGCCTATCCAGAACCCTTATCTTGCATCTCTCGTTTAAGTCCAGGTGGCATCCGAGTAAGCTGAGGGCTCCTCCCGAGGCCCAAAAGCAGTCAAAATACTGGTGAAACATGAGCCGTGACCAGGGTGCTTGGTGTTTGTTAGCAGTAAAGATATGTGTCTCCAAAGATGCCCCAGTAGCTCCCCATCTTCTTTTCTGCTGATTCACCGATTCACATGCTCTGTGCTGCTGTCACTTACTGAGCTTAGGGACCCACTCACAATATACAGTACACATAGAATAGAAATGTCACAATATAAGGCTGATTAGTAATCAATACAGATAATTACTACATGACAGCACAGAAACCAGTGCAATAAGCATCAGAATTTAATAATCAGCCCTGTTGCATCAGCTTATATTACAGACAAATCTCCTTTTGTGCTGGATAATTAGAGACGACCCCTAAGCTTAGCTTCCCACAGCTGCTCAGAGCCAACTGAGCATGTGAGTGTCACAGACACTTTCCAAGATGGTGACCCCCTGTGACAAGTTTGAAGTCCTGGATCATTGCTGCTATTGACAAGCTGAAACTTTAGGCTGGTGCAATTAGTTCAGTATATAAAACATGCATTTTTAGCCCTATTCATTTTTAGGGTTTGGTTCTCCTTTAAGAAGTCTACAATTGGTGAAAAAGCAAGTGATAACAACCACAGTGAAGTAGTATATGATGGCAGTACCCCATTGGGCCCTTAGGACTCCTATATTAGCTACCAAACATGGACCACTTTGGTGAATGAATGATTGATGGATAGTTTCTTACCAGTTCTATTACCAAATCTGCCTCAGCTATAGTCACCTTGTTGCACGAAGGTTGTTAGGCCTCGACAGGAGAAGGTTTTATCACCTAATGTTTCCTGGATTTAACATGACTCAAGCTTAACATCCCAGTGACTACTTCCATGTAGAGGAAAAGGAAATAACTTATTCACAGGCAATTTTTATAATTAAAATGTATATTGATCTCAGGTTTATTTAGTGCTAAAAGATTTTGCATTTTTTATTTTTGTAATTAACGTTGGTATTGATTTTGATTGAGAAAACTTTGTGTAAGAACACGATCAATACAAAATTCATTTCTTAGCCGTGTTGTCAATTTCCTGGGTTGCAAAGGACAAATAGAATTAATATAATTAGTCTTCCCATTTTTCTGTGGAATGCCATAAATAAATGTTAAAACTGCAGATTATCAGTGGGGAAACTCGAAGGTACTCAGCCCTAAGACAAAATATTTTCAAGGGGGTGTTACGATGGTGGAAATTGTTCTACATACAGAATATGCTGTATGTTTTTTCATTTGGAGAGAATTCCCCTTTAGTTGGGCCATTATAGCATATATCTCTACTAGTTTCATGATATTACAGAAAAGGTAACTGGGGGGGGGGGGTTGTCTTGTGCTGTAAAAATAAATAAACTGCTAGTGCCAAGCTAATCTACAGAGGTCTAGCATGAACACATTGCTCCACTGATGTGCACATTGGATTTTACTGGAGGAACTAGAAAACTAGTGGAAGATGGTATAGTGATGGGAAACCAGGGGAGAAAGCTAAACAATCAGATAACTCTAAGGGAAATAGGGTGGTGGTTGATAAACTAAACTTGCAGAACACACAAGAGACAGAAATTGATCAGTATGTACTGTGCCTGGTTTATTATATACTGTAAAGTCAATTTCACTGAAGCTTCTTCCAGCTTAATCTTAAAGATGACCTTGGAATTCATCAGCAAGACATATGAGAAGATCTGAAAACCGTTAATTGTTGTTTCTGCCATGGTGGACATTCAAAAGTCTTGCTATAATTATGTCCTAATATATAATAATATATAATATAATATGATAGAATGTTAGATAAGATTAGATCCCTGCTCCAGCTCTAGAAATGAACATGTCCATGACTTTGTAAAGGCAGAGAACATTAATATAAATAAGATAAAGGAAATTAACCTTCATTAGCAAAATTAAGACTTTAATGAGTAAAGCCTAAGCAGACACACTCATTGGGTGGCTTTTTGTCAGGGCCTAGCAGCTCTAGTATGTTGAAGTCAGAACCAAGGAGGAAGCTTGTGTGTAGGCTGATGGGTCTTTGGCATCCCTTTATTTTGAATTTGGCACTAAACTGAGGTGCAAAGATGTCACTATGTTGCATGTGGGCCATGGGCTAAGCCATCTTGGATGCAGCACCAAAGAGGAGAGGATCGCCATTCTCACACTTTCTTACTATTGGGGAATTTGTTTTTCAATATATTTTTAATATGATGTTTAGCCAAAGTATGATACCATATTCCAGATACCTTAAGTTATTTCTCCAGGCTCTAGGGGTCATTTACAATGACCCTAGCACAAGTGGTGCAAAATCAACATACCCTGGATTGGGCTTCTGCGGCACCTTGCAACAAGTATCTGTAACTTGTACACCTGAATGGCATGCACGTTAGGGGGCAGGTATGGGTTGTGGGAGAGAAAATTGCCCTTATGAATGAAATGAATTAAGAGATGCGTGTTGTATTTATTGGGGGGGGGGGTGGCCTTTGCACTGCCACACAAACAGTAAATGTTCCCTTATTTCTTTGTACTGTCCATGAACTTTGCCATGGGTTTCATCATATCCAGTAATAATTTTCCTGTGCTAAACCTGTTTGGGTTCTTTCCAAACTTCTTTCTTGTTGTAGTCACCAATAATGAATTCTGTCTATATTTGTCTTTTTTTTTTAAACATCCATGCAAGAGATAACAGTGCTGGAAATGGGATCAATTTACATGAATCAAGCTTAGCGGCAATCATGCCCCGGAGAAGTGGCATGGGTCTGATTTCATCAGAATGTTAATGGGCTTTAAAAAAGCAGCAGACAAATAACTCCATTAAAGAATCTAAGATGGTTTATTTGTGAGTCAGATTCTGTTTTTCACAGCCGAGGATAATAGCAATACGTTTATTTTAGGAAGCACAGAAGGGTATGGGTGATTTCAGCAGCGACTGGGGTCTGTAGTTTTATTCATTAGGGCTTGTTTACATGAGTGAGTAAAGAACCTTTGTTATTGTGTATGTTTAATCTTGCAGTAGTTATACATCTCCATGTATTCTGCTGCAGTACTACTTTACTGTGCCACTTGCAGAATGTTGGTACTTGAAGCCTTTTTGTTTTTATTCTGTTGGGGATTTACTGTATTGTGTCAGTATTCACTTGATGTATAGCGGTTCCTCATTATGCATATATAGTACTGCCTATACACACAATACAATTGGGGTCATTTATGAACACTGGGCAAATTTGCCCATGGGCAGTAACCTATAGCAACCAATCAGATTGCTGCATTCATTGTTGTACTTGCAGCTGGCTTCAAAAAGCTAATCACTGATTGGTTGCTATAGGAAACTGCCCATGGGCAAATTTGCCCAGTGTTCATAAATGAGCCTCTGCTAGTTTTAATGCACATGCCAATGAAATCATGTGATTGCAGTCTACAGACTGGCAGTTGGTTTAAAGTGATTCTGACACTAAAAAATAAATTTTAACATATGAATGTACATTACATGTTACCTATAGGTCATGCTGATCATTTTTTGCTGAGAGGTTTGTTTTTGTATATAATTGTTAGTTGAAGTTCCTAAGCCTGACTCTCTGACACTCTGACTTTGCCAACCTAACAGTCCCAGCTCAGTCTGTTAGTTACAGTATCTAATGATAACGGATGCCTGCTGCACAAATATGGCAGCCCCCTCATACAGGAACATGGGGGATCAGACAAGTGTTGATATTTCTATGGGAACGGTCTACATGTATGTCCTTTGACGGGTGAATGGCTAGTGTCAGAGTGTAATCAGGATATTATAACAATATAGGATTTATATTTATCATCTTAGTCCTCCATATGCTCTGATGCCGCAATGCCAAAGGCCTAAGACAGGATAGACTATAAGGCATATGGTCATCTGTAGGACAGTGGTTAGCTTTAGGAATGATAGAAGGCCATAGTGGTAAATTGCTTACCCGATAATTCTAAAACCATAGTGTCAACATGTCCCTTGGGGCCCAGTGTAGGGATGTTGCTCAATAACTGACTTCACCACCAGTGGTTATCTATAACCAACAGCTTTCTAGGGACCATTGGAACCAGGAAACTTATGTTGCAATACATTCTGTAAAATACAATGCTAAGCAAATATTTTGGACAAAGAAGTACAAGGAGGAGTCTGCCTGTATATGATAAAATGTGTATCTCTTTGTATCACCCCCTGTATGACGTAAAAAGGAGTACATAATTTGTGTCCTGGTAGAAGAATTTTGAAGAGACACTCCGTGTAACATTTAAGATGATGCACTGACTGTTTCTCCCAGGCAAAACCTATTGTCTATATTTGGACTCAATAAAATACCTCCTGTATTTGTAAGTGCCTTATCTCTTGGTTTTGCTTTACATACAAGGTCATAAAGGTTGAAATAAAACAACACAAGCATCATGCAAATACTTTATGGCAAATTTAGAAGTAGCTTTCAAAGCCAGTTATTATAATAGATGTAAAAAAGAGTTTAATTTCAGGTGTCAGTAGCTCTTTAAAAGTGGGGAAATCAGTAAGTAATTAATTGGTACCCTAGGGGCAATAAAAGCAGACCCACAGTTAACAGTTACAGGGGTGTCGGGGCTGAGGCATCTGCTTCCTCAATAGCTCTGAAAAGAATAACCCCCCTAGCCAGCCACTCTTTAACCTGCAGGGGAATGGGGACACAGGCAGCACCGACATGGGACGGGGAGTTGAAGGATGTAGAGGAGTGGGTGGGTACGAGGGTGGTTGGGGATTTCAGTGCACTCTAGAGGCAAACAAGATCTTCCTTTATTTTAAAGAGGTGCAATATCCCTGGGGCACTGTAGAGTTGGACCTCCCCTATAATATATTTGAGGAGAGCACTTACACCTTGCCTGCAGATTTGGTGCATACTACATAGTTTGCCATACAACTGAACAATGTATTATCTCAATGACTAACAAAAACTTTTGTTTTCAATAAAATTTCTTTATATTAATTATACGGTCCTCTAAAAATATAGAGGCAGTTTGAATTTGATGATCCCAAGGGACATTTTTTGAAAACTGCTAAGAGGATCAGGATTCCAGAAGTATGGAGCAAAAGCCAGATGATCTGGGGGAAACTCTTAGGAGAATCTGCAAACTGTTTCCTTTTATAAAAAATTGCAGATTAAGGTTTCACTTTATACAATAATGGCTTTGTTTTATTTGGGTTAGCATTGAATTATGTTTGATCACAAGAGGGCACCATAATACAAATGATGAGTAAATATTCCAACGCTTGGTTTGCAGCCTTTGTGTGTGTAACATGAGACATGTTTCAAAGAAGGCTTTTATAGCATTTATTACAGTACATTTAACATTACCCATGGATTTTTTGAAAATATGTATATATAATTCTTCTTTGATTAGTACGAGCAAAATCCTGGAGTAGACGCAAAGCTCACACAAACCTATGGAGAAACTATAGAGAAATCCACTACAGCTGCCACCATCCCCAAAACACAGCATAAATGAGTTTGATCACAACAAAATTTGATTTAGTCCACTGCCTGTCATATCCAACGGAGAACAAATATCAAGAAGAGGTATAAATACATTAGCCAATAAACACTGGTATAGCACAATAACATACCTCTCAATATTTTGGAAACAGAATGAGCGACAAAAAGATTTGGTGCACTAAGCTAAAAAATTTGCCAGTTTATCAAAGTTTGAATATGTCTGTGTTTTTTACACTATAGTTTTGCTAATGAAGGCAAATTACCCTTTAAGATGTGGATCTCAGTTCTCCCAAGAGACCGCCGTATCTAAAACTGTTATAAAAGTATCTAACTATCTATTCTGGGCTCTTTGACAAATTAAGTTAGATATGTTATACTGCATGTCTTTCTGGCTGTTCAGTGCAGGAGATCAACTAGAAAGTCTGGACATTTCAGTACAAATGGGGGACTGTGGGTTGAGCTATCAAAATGATACAGTTGGGAGATATGCAATATTGATCAATGTCAAGGGAGTGATGTGATTGGTGTTTTGGAATCAGGTAACCATTCTCACTGCTTCAGACAGGGATTTGTCTTGCCTTCCTGTGGTGCAATCAGCAGCTGAGAAAGAGTTATTAAAACTTGCAGCTCACTAGAACTAGCTCACCAAGTAGATGTTACACTGACAGTGATGATGATCAACAAATATGCTTTTATGCCAAAAATGAAAGTTTTCTCTAGAATTTTCCCATGTTTTGTTTGTAAAAAATGCATCCTGCCTTCTACATCAACCAATCAGAGCCCTTCCCTTTCTATCAAAATGTAGTTGTCAACGCCATGTTTGGAAAAAAAAAAAATGTGAACCTTTTTTCCCTGGCCTTTCCATCATATCAGCACTCTCCGGGATAGCTCCTCCCCTCACTCTCAGGAAGAACCCCTCCCACCAACTAATTAAATACCATTCACTGGGATCACCCATGTCTTTTTTTGGTTCCTCTTTTCACCCACTCCTTATGGGAAGGTGTCTGTTTTATTATTTCCTTGGGGGGCGTAGCATAGACCTGCGGGAATGCAGTTTGAAACCAAGGTTTTATTGGCAGGGGAACCCTTTTCCTCGAATGGGTACTATTTTGTGGTGGCGTCCAGGCCTTTAGCTGGTGACATCTGTGTATGAATGGTCATTTTCACTGGGCTGTCGGCATACTCCATGTTCCCTCATTCGGCTGCTTACCTGATATGCAGAAATGCTATCGGAGCCATTGCATACTTGGTTCTGCCTCAAGCACATGGACAAGGATGCGTCATTTTTGCCGGACAGGGAAGGTGACAGAAGATAGGGTCTTGAGGATGGAAGGAGGTGGGTTCTGCAATTGCAGGAAGGGGTTCTGTGATTGCTGCCCTTGACATTTCAATTGCCCATGTAATAAATTTGCCTGGCACAAATTTGTGACGAATTTTTGCTTTTTGCAGACAGTGAATCAATTTGCGAATGTTTTTGATGCTTGTCCATTGTCATTTAGACTGTAAGCCCCAAGGGGTAGGGCCCCCCATCATCTTGTCTCAACAATGTGTAATTATATTTTATATTTATGCAAACTGTATTTATAATAATGCACTTATTGTTACTGATTAATGCAGTGATCCCTTGTTTGTACTACTAAATTATTGTTACTGTACAGTGCTTTGCCCTCAAGGAGCGCTATATAAATAAAAATATACATACATACATACATACTTTAACACCAGCATCAGCTTGGATGCGGGCGTCAATTTCAGATATTCGCGATTTTTCGTGAAAATGCCTGATTTCCACAAATTTTTAGTGAAATGTCAGATTTTCATGAATTTTTCGTGAAAATGGTAGATTTCATGATTTTTGCTCAAAGTTTTGCAAATTTTCGCATGGAGAAGTTCGCTCATCACTAATGTTATGTACTGGATTAAGCAGTTTTCTTCTGCTACATTGGGCAGAATGACTAGTTTGAGGAAATTGTTCGTGAGGAAGTAATTTATTTGAATTCCTGTTCAGATGAAACATCAGGGGAAGAGTCTTACCCCTCATTTAATTTTGAATCAGGGCTGTTAGAAGATCTCTATATTTGGTGAATGAAGAGCAAGCATCATCTTCCTCTGCTTTGCTTCTTGGAATTAAGAAGAGAGGCCAAACCTTTCCTTTGCACCAGGAGGTTAGGGATCTCATTTAAGGAGAGAAGGAAATTGCGTCTAGGAAATTAAAGGCCAGGGTTGGACCAGCCCAGATCTGTACCTACAGTACGTGCAAAAACCAAGTGTGCGCATGCATGCATGTACAGCTGTAAGACCCGCCACACGTCAGCGCATAAACGCTGGCGCGTGTAAACTTCGGCGCCAACGCATAAACGCTGGCGCATGTCAAAATGGACGCTCCTGCCAAAACACTTAGGAGCTATGACCTCAATTTTGGGCGCCTGGCTTCCTATTGGTCCCTAATGTGTCTGTCTTCCTCAGCCTGCTCCTGATTGGTTCCTGTTCCCTTAAATACCTTCCTCTTCCTCCTCACATTGCTCAAGCTGGCTTCAGTTTCTTCTGTTCCGCTAAAGCCCTGGTTGTCCGTGTTCCTGTTTTTTGACCCTCTGCTTATTTTTCCTGGACCTTCGAACCTTCGCTGCCTGAAACCGACCTTTGCCTGAATTTGACTACGCTTTTGTCTGATCCCTTTGGTACCTCACTCCTTTGACTTCTCGAACTGACCTTGCCTGAACCTGTCTACGTCCTTGCCTGATCCCCTTGTACTACGCTTTGGTAACACGTCTTGCTCCTTTGCTGTCTCCACCGCAGAAAGCCTGGGGCCCCAAAAGGGTGTCGGTGAAGAGAGGAAGGAGAAGGAGAGGAGTTCCTGTTGCCACCAGTTCTCGGAGGACCAGCCATCCTCCCACGGGATCCCAGGTAACAGAATGTTACAACAGCGCACAAAGGGGCACCTGGAGGCAGCAGCCCTGGAGAGCCCTGGGCCCCCAGTCTGACCCTGCTGAAGGCCCAGACGAGACTCTCTCTATCCATTTAAGCAAGATGAAGTTAAGTGTATCTGCACTGTTCCTTCTGTAGATGCTCCACTAATCCATCTGGCTAAGAGTACATCTGGTAAGAGTTCTAAGATTCAGGGTAAAGGATTAGCATTTCCAATTTGACTCTCTTTCCTTTGGGCTGTCCATGGCTCCAAGGGTTATTTCCAAAGTCCTAGTGAGACTGTTAGCACACCTGAAATGGCAAGGGATAAGATTGTTCCACTACCTGGATGACCTAATTCTGCTGGCTTCATCAATATCTCACATAGAATTCCAAAGGATCCCAAGATCTGAAGGCTGTTGCAATAGATGCCCTAGTTCAGCCATGGCTTGTAACTTTGTGCTATATCTTTTCTCCTCTTCTTCTGATTCCAAAAGTGTTGCAGAATCTACTGGAAGTCAGAGGGGGAGTTGATCGTCATTTGTCCAGCCTGGTCAAAACGACCATGATTCCCAGCACTTGTCAAGCTGTCTGTATGCCACAAGTCATGCGGCCTAATTTATGGATGGAAACCCAGTGTGCAAAACCCCCATTTTTTTCACATTGCATGCTGTATTTGCAAATAGCTACATACCTCTGCTCTCTGTTTCTGAGCAGATAGATCTGCAGACTGCAGTTAGAATGTGAGTGTGGCCTGCATTGTATGCTAAAGGGATAGGCATGTATGCATCCTGTCATCAACAGTCCTGGCCTATCCTTACAGACTGTCCTAGGAACAGGGCTAGCGGCACATCCTGGTGCTGTGTTCTTCAATGATTTTGTATGCAGTGCTCAGTGCAACATGCAGTTTTCTGTAGATGAGGACTAAAGGGCATGCCCTGTGGTTATAAATGACCCCTATTGCTGTCATTGCAAAATTAATTTTAAGCTGGTTGGCCAAAATGAACAACAGGTGGTACTGTGTTTCAAGTGTGTTATAGTGGCAGTTAAAATGGCAAATATCTTGAAAAATTGCAGTAGTGCATAGAAAAGTGCACATTTCCTTAAAACATGATCTGCAATTGCTGAATCCAGCCTCTTTATCAGACTTGATCTTTTCTAGATTATTTCATTACTCCTTCATAATCATTGTTCAGTAAAGTCAGCAGAATACTTTCCAGGGTTAAGTGAGCTGAACTGCAAATGCCTCATTACACCCTAATTCTTTTTGCCCCCCCCCTGAGTTTACTACAGAAACGCTGAGCCTGCCATTCCCATAAAATAGGGGATCTGTGCATAGAATATGGGCATGCTTCTTGTTCTGATCATACTTTACATAAGCCCCTGTATTTCCAGCAGCAGCAAATGCTTTGGATTAGATACGGTGCACTTACCAAGATGGTGTTTTTATTTTGCTGTTTTTTTATCTTTAATATCCATGATGCTCAGATTTGGGGGCTGGCAGGGAATTAAATCCATTTAGATGAATCAAGCAATAACTCTGTGCAGCAATCATGCTCTGAAAGTGCTCTGTTGTGGCATTGATTTTATTAAAATGGTAATGTGCTTTTAAAAAGCGAGACACAAATATAACTTCGGAGGAACTCAAAGAAACTTTATTTATAAATAACATTCCCTGCTCCATAAATTCAATTTAAAGGGAACATATTTGGGTGGTGGGTATTGTATATAGAATTACTGCCAAAAGACTGCATAGTGTGCATCATTATGCACAGTGTCTGTAATAAACACTATGACCTCTTCAGTTATCAATGAGATCTTAAAATGCAGGAGTTTAATGGATCCATAATTGCAAAAATATTCATAAATTCTATTCTGTTGTAAATATTAAATGCCAGGAGGGGTAGGTACCTAGCCTAGGGGGCTCAGAGTGCCCATCTTTTACAATTTTTTTTTTCTTTAAAAATTTTATTTGAACTTTATCTTTAAATTTTATCTGAACTGGGCTGGGCCTGGGTCCGGTGGGGTGCCTTGCACGGATGTTCCTGCTTGCTGGGAGAAGATTAGACAGCAAGGAGGCAAGGCAGCAACTTGCATGCTCTATTATCTCTGTTTCACATGGCCAAAAATTCACAAAACCCGAACATTTGCCAAAATGCATTGAAGTCTATGGGCAACAACATTTTTATGACACACAAATTTTTTCACCCATTAGACTCTATGGGGAAATTTTCACTTGCCACTGTTCACTTTATAAAAGAAGCTAAAACACAAATAATAATGGAAAAAAGCTAGACAAGCCCCTTGTGTCTGAAGGTGCGCCGTGACCTTGACCTGCTGCAAATAAAAATAGACAGAGGCCTGCTGGCCTTCACTATAAAAAGTGGCACCTTGTTAGGGGGACCTGTGGAAACTGTTCCCTAGTTCTTCATATCTCAGAGAATGCAAGGACCTAGGGAACTATCTGCTTATGGGCTCCCTTCTACCTCAGAGCAAGCAAGACCCTCTTCTTCTCCAATTGGATTTTCACAAATAACAGGTCATTTGTGCTACAGCTTTATATATGGACTTTATGTAAACTTTATGTAAATCAGAAAAGCAGATTTGCTAACAAATTAGAGTCCTGCGCGGGTCAATTTTTTGGAACCCGTACCTGGAACCTGCAATATGCAACCTGGACCCGCTTGGACCTGCTACCCGATTCAACCTGCAACTACCTTCTCCTCAACCCAATCCACAACCGGCTTACCATAAAGAATCAGGGTAAAAAGTAGTAAAAATCACTATTGAGAAGACTCGCGGCCTGACCCACAACCAGCAAACCTGCAGCACCACCAAACTGTGTCGATACCCGTACCTGGAACTTCTACCCGCAACCTGCATGGTACCACAGGTCTTTGCAGGCAACCCACAGGTACCCGACCCGCTGCAGGA
Source organism: Xenopus borealis (assembly GCA_024363595.1). NCBI lineage: Eukaryota > Metazoa > Chordata > Amphibia > Anura > Pipidae > Xenopus > Xenopus borealis. The sequence continues at coordinate 115,263,847 of CM044435.1, forward strand.
CTCTATAACAAATCTTTCTTATCTAAATGTATCCCAGGCACAAGGTTAGTTACTATACTGCTCCTACAGGTATAGGGCCTGTTATGCAAAATGCTTTGGACCCTGGGCTTTCCTGATAATGAATATTTCCATAATATGGATCTTCATACTTAAATCTACTAAAAAATCATGTAAAGATTAAATAAACACAATTGGTTGGTTTTGATTTCAATAAGGATTAAATATATCATGGTTTAGATCAAACACAAGGTACTGATTTATTATTACAGAGAAAGGGTAATACTTTTTTAATATTTTGGATTATTTGGATAAAATAGATTCTATGGGAGATGGCATTCCAGTAATTTAGAGCTTTCTAGTTAACAGATATCCAGATAACTTATCCCATCACTATCAGGCTGACCTTAGAGACTTCAGAGATACCGACCACTCTGTCACACCCTGGTCAGATTTGCATATAACAGGAAATTTATGATCAGACAATGAGCAGGCTTTTCTTTTTACAACAATTACGCCAAGGTTAACCTGCTGACCCATGAGGAAACTGAATTGTAATTTGGTAGACACAATACTACAGATTCTCATATAAATATCATCTTACAAGTCTAAGGCATGGTGCTTAGCATTAGCTACCCGTCGTAGGCAAGCTATCATCAGTCTCTTGGAACTTCATTATAGCAGAGCTGAGCAGAAGATACTTGACACTAATGAATGCTTTGAGTTGCATTATGTAAGTGTCTTGATTGTCTTCTAACCTTCATTCCAAAATCATGTTTCATCTGATAGGTAACATATAAGCCCAAGGAAGAAAAACAATAATAATAAGAGAAGATTCCTGAGAGAAGAGAACAGCTCCAGCGCGCAATTAGCAAAACTCGGCAGACAGGAAACAGAAACCTTTGGGGAGGAGAAATCATGCTGATAAGTAAGCATAATAAACCACAATTTTTCTCATCTTGCATGGGAAGTGTCATCCTGTAATCGGAAGGTGGCTAAGTGAAAGACCAACTCAGCAAATACATAGCTCTATCTCCGTAGGGACTGGAAACATTATATTAAGTTAAATGGTTTGGAACAGAGAGATACCTGTTAATGGCTTTCAGGAACACAACAGCTGGTCCTGTGCCACTAACAGGGCAAATAGCTATATTTATATAACAGCAGATATGAGTGTTTACAGGACACCTAAGATGGGAGCATAATTGATGACAATGGTAAATGATTATACAAATATGGAAGACAAATAAAGGAGTGTGAACATGACAATGTTTGTATTCCAACCAGATCTAATTTGGTTGACCTGAATATAGCTGATAGCCTTTACACTGCAAACAAGGATACACAGCCAGGAATCTTGGATTTCCAGATCATGATTATAGTTAAGCTCTGCAAGCCTCTAAAAGAATTACAGCAGGAAAGTGTGGGTATCGGGGGGGGGGGGATTGAAGCAGGAACCTGTAGTGAGCACTTAGGAGATCTGGCAACTTTAGGACCAAGCGGTTCATCAGTTTGGCAAGGTCCACTGAAAATTAAATATATTTCTGGTATAAAATGTCTCCAACATGGCACAACAACCCAAGTCAAATTCTTCTTCAATAGTACTATAGTAACTTAGGATGAAAAAAGACACATGTCCATAGAGTTCAACCTTTTATGTGTAATACAACAACACTAAGGGGCAAATTCACTAAGATCCAAAGTTGCACCAGCAACAGCTTTGCCGCACTTCGCCAGGCGTAGTTTCACCAACATTACGCCAATTCACTAAAATGCAAAGTTATGCTGCAAAGTTATGCTAGCAATGCCTAATTTGCATATGGTGCCAAGTTGAAGTATAAGAGACGCATATGCTGCAGCCACTACATTCCACTACACAAGCCCACATAAATAAAATCAAGTTGTTCTATTGCCCTACACATGTGCCCACTGTATAGTTGAGTTGTCATATGTTAGGTAATGTAGGGGAGGGTACCCTTAAAAAAAATTACGATCTTTTTCAGTCTATCCCCCTTAAAAAAGTAAAAGACGCCAGGGTTTTTTGGGTCTTAGAAAAAATGTAAACTTTTTTTTAATAAACTCCTATCTACTCTATTGGACTTCGCCTGGTCTGAGGTGCGAAGTCAAGTCTTGCGCAAGAGGCAATGTTCAGTAAAATCCGCATCTTAGTGAATTAGCTTAGTTACATCCCTTCGTCAGGTAACTTCATCTGGCGTAAGGGTGCAAAGTTGCGCTAGAGTCTGTCTACTTCGAAAGCGAAGTTACGCCAGGGACCGTTAGTAAACCGGCGAAGTTCCAAAATGACGTCACGCAAGCGAATTTGCGCTAGTGTTAGCCGCTTTGCGATTTAGTGAATTTCCCCCTAAATGAGTCTAAAAGGCAGTTAAGGTACACTCCAGGCTTGATTAAAGAGTATAGTTGACACCTATTATTCCCGCATGCTGCCAGGCTGATTTCATAGGTTGTTAGACACTGCATACAGCAGGTATTAGCATGAACTAATAATCAGTCAGGCATGAAGTATGTGCACTTGACAGGGATTGAGTTTTAATGGTCACATATAAAAACACATGCAGCATGGCTAAGTAGTAATTAGTTCTGCTGCATATGTAAATGCTCAGCTTTCATCATGCATCAGGATTTTAGCATCTTTGTTGATCCAATATATATTTTATTCCCTCTAGCAAAATGTGATAAACTCTCCTTGAAAAATATTCCCTAAATTGTCCATGCAGTAGATGGAACAACTTGCCTCATTTAGCTGTGCTGTGCACTTGCATTCCAACATTCATTATTATAAGTTTCCTTAAAATGTTACTTAGTTTAACCGTTCAGTCCTTTTTTGTCTGCAATAGAATTAAAAGCAATTTCTCTATCTCTCCAAAACATGAAGGAGTTTGTAACAAGTTTTTGCAATTAACTTGTTTATTCTCCTACATTCAGGGTCAGGTACTGCGCAAAAGGCTTCAGCCTCATCACTGACTTCATCATCCTTTGTATTTCCTGCACACAACATACACCAGCTTCATGTGCCTTCTAAACATAGAACAACCTTCTCTATTCATTGCTCATCCAGCTTATAATTACCACTTGACACTAGGTGCCTGAAAGATTAACAGCTGTTTTGACAAAAGGGTCCAAACAAGCATGGATATTACATGCATGATGGCTGACATAATTGTGAGCTAGATATCATGAGGATTTACAGTTTTGTTATCTACTCACCAGAGAAAGAGCATCCCACTTAAGGTGTGGATAATGTTGGGCTGTGGAATTGTTGCTTCTACTTGTCGGATGATAACGATGAGCAAAATTTTTCAGCAGGCTAAATTCCACCTTTCACCAATGGTGAATATCTTTGTGAAACCTCTACAAAATTTTGCCACAAAACCACCCATAGACCCCGACAAAAAGTTGCTACAAAAAATATTAACATAGACTCTAATGTAATCTGTAAAAGAAACAAGAAAAATCACGGCACAAAAAGTCACCATGAAAAATTGCCCATAAACATCAATGTATTTTGCATAATTAACATTTCCTGACCTTGCAGAAGTAAGTCAAGTGTCCATTAGCCTTGAAGAGATCAACAGATCTAGCCAAAAGTTATAAGCATTGACCCATTTGTTTAGTGATGTAATGCTCTTTGCAACTCTGGACATACCTTAAAGCAGTGCACTTATGTGGTAATGGAATGGAAGCCAGTGTTGACCATCATTAAATTAATTTTTATCTAGCCTTCCTGTCTCCCTTTTTATCATAGATTGTGTACAATAGCCATCTAAATTTGCAGGAGAAAGGATCATTCCAGTGGGCTGTTTATAAACTATGGATAGGTTGTAGTTATTCACTAACATTCCAAGTTAAAAAAAACTCAAGAAGAGTTTATTTTAAAAGCTGAGAGTTCATAGACAGGGTTATAAGAACCTCCATGGAGATGGATACTCTAAAGAAAGGCATGGAAGAACACTTAACACATCTTACCTATCTTGGGGATATCCAACAGCATAGAGGAGCGAACAGCAGCCAGCTATGATCTTAATCTGATAAGTGGACACGGGATTGTGTTAAAAGCCTGTATGGTGGAGTCATTTAGAGTCAATAAAGGGAAATATACCCCTCCTTTTTTTGACAAAAGCCATTACAGTTGGTTATAAAGAATGAACATAAATCTGAAACTTCAAGGAAGTATATGTATATATATATATATATATATATATATACAGTATGTATATTGTAGATGTATTTAGGCAGACAGAATTGATGCCATTGAAACCATGATATTCTATTTTAACCATAACATTCTATTTGTGCTTATCGATTGATTGATTTTGTGCCATAGAGTCCCTCACTTGCGTTAACCGGTGCTGCCGAGATTCTTAGGAAAGCAGAGGAGCTCCAGTTCTTAGAATCCATCTGATTAATGCAAACCTTTTATGAAAGTTCAAAAAGTTGTAGGCTGTCTCAAGGGAGGCTCCCGCTAACTGCAATATTACTATAGTCAGAAAATCGGCTCCTAGTAATTGTTGTTTGAACGTTATTTAAAAAATATAATACAGGTATGGGATAACAGATAACACATACCCACTGAAACAATATATAGTATACACAAACTCACTGTGAAATAAATCCTACACTGCTTCAAATGAAAGATATTTTCCTCTAGTCTAAAGATGTTGCCTCTGGTGCAGTGATCCTCCTTATGGGAAAATAGATCTCCCGCTAGAGGTCTATAATGCCTTGTAGGGATGGCGCGAACTGTTCGCCGGCGAACTTGTTCGCGCGAACATCCGCTGTTCGCGCTAGCAGAATATTTGCGAACGTCGCGCGACGTTCGCCATTTTGTGTTCGCATATAGTTGGCGCTTTTTTTTGCCCTCTCACCCCAGACCAGCAGATACATGGCAGCCAATCAGGAAGATCTCCCTCCTGGACCACCCCCACACCCCTGCCTGGACCACTCCCCTTCCCTATAAAAACCGAAGCCCTGCAGCGTTTTTTCATTCTGTCTGTGTGTGCTTGGAAGAGCTAGTGTAGGGAGAGAGCTGTTAGTGATTTCAGGGACAGTTGAAAGTAAGTTTACTGGCTAGTAATCTACTGTTCTTCAAACAACTGCCATCTAGCTGTGTGAGCTTGTTCACATTCTGTCTAAATATCAATAATATTACAGTGTCCACAACCACCACCTGAGTGACTTTTTTCCCTTTACAGCACAAAACGCAGCGCTGTGTCAACAATGGATTTTTCAGATACATTTTTGCCCTTGATCCCCCTCTGGCATGCCACTGTCCAGGTCGTTGCACCCTTTAAACAACTTTAAAATCATTTTTCTGGCCAGAAATGTCTTTTTTAGCTTTTAAAGTTCGCCTTCCCATTGAAGTCCGTTCGCATATTTTGTCGCAAGTTCGCGAATATGTTCGCGAACTTTTTTTCCACGGTTTGCGCCATCCCTAATGCCTTGTAATGTACTTAAAAATAGTAATCGTGTCCCTGTGCAAGTGTCTTTTCTCCAGAGAATACAAGCCCAACCTTTAAAATCTACCCTCATAGTTTAAAAATTAACCAGTTGCATGTTTCTGCACTCACTCCAGCTCCTTTATATAATTTTTAAGGACTGTAGCCCAAAATTGCACTGACTACTCAAGGTGATGCCTTACAAAGGACCTATAAAGAGGCAAAATTATATTTTCATCCCTTGAGTTAATGCATTTTTTATGCAAGACAATACTTTAGTAGCCACAGAATGACACTGTCTGGAATTAGACATCTTGTCTAGGGATGGCCGAATTTATTCGCCAGCCGCGAATGCCCGTGATTCGCCACTGGCGAATAAATTCGCAAGACGCCTGCAAAAAGTTGCCTGGCGAAAATTCACATGACAAAAAAAAAAAAAAAAAAAAAAAAAAAAAAAAACACGTGCTGAAAATGACACAACGCGCTTCAAAAACGTTGTTTCGCAAATTTTTCTCCAATTCGCCCATCACTAATCTTGTCTACAAAAACCTCAAGATTCTTCTCAGTTAAGGAAATCTCTAACAAACTATCATTTAGTGTATAACTTGCATTTATATTATTTCTGCCAAAGTTCATAACCTTGCATTTATCAACATTGAATCTCATTTTTGAGTTTGCTGTCCAGTTTTCTAATCTAGTCAAATCACTGTGCAAATGTCGCAGTATCCTGCATAGAACTTATAGTTCTACACAATTTTGTATCATCAGCAAAAAATAGAAACTGTACTTTCAATGCCCTCCTCCATGTAATTAAAAAAACAAGTTGAAAAGCAAAGGAACAAGTACAGGCCCCTACAGTACTCCACTGACAACACTGGTCCAATCAAAAAATTTTCCATTTACCATCACGCTTTTTAATCTATCCTTCATCCACTTCTCTATCCAACTACAAAAAGTGATGAGCAAAATCTTTCAACAAGTTTAGCCAGGAAAATGGTGACAAAAACTCCAGTTGGTGAAAAAAATGTGTCAAATGCATCAAAATCTTTTGTCTCATTTCCTATTGACTTCAATGCTAGAGATAGGTGAATTTATTCGCCAGGGGTGAATTTATTCGCCAGGGGCGAATTCCCGAGATTTTTTGCGACATCGTTTTTGATGCGACACAACGAAAATGAAGCGACGGAAAGCGCCGAAGTTGATGCAACACGTGTCAAAAGCGTGCCGCGTCTAGTTTCGCGAACTTTTTGCGCCAATTCTCTGGAAATTCGCTAATTTTTCGGCGAAGCGAAACTCGGAAGATTTGCCCATCACTATTCAATGCATTTTGGTGAATTTTCACCATTTTCAAGTCCAAGTGGATTACATTCACTGCCATTGCATAGTTGAGGCTCCTGTTCACCTCCTCATAAAAGGCAATTCAATTTGTTTTGACAAGATTGGTTACACATAAAACCAAGCTGGCACAAACGCATAGTATTATGATTTGCAATGAAATCAAGTATTTGCCGAGAAATCAGTGTTTTGCCGAGAAATCTCAACCCTAAGGGATTCCACACCCTCCCCAGTGCCATCCATGGCTATTTCTTTAGACTTTATGCCGCCCTCACTCTTCCCCCATGACCCCTTACTAAACCCACTGCCCAGTCTACCCTAGCTTCCCCATAATACTCTGTGGCTCACCCACCCCGCCCCTTGCCTAGTTTAAACATTCCTCCAACCTTAAACATTCTTTCCCCTAGTCAACCCTCCACTCGACCCACTTCTGCTGAGGTGCAATTCATCACAACTATAAATTATACCCCAAGGAAAAATCAGACCAGTCCTCTAGGAACCCAAACCCTTCTTTCCTCCACCAAGACTTTGGCCATATATGTAACTCCCTAAGCTCCCACTGTCTTCTTAAACTTGCACGTGGCACAGGTAAAAATTCCCAAAACTTAACATTTGAAGACCTTCCCTCAATCTTGGAGCCTAGATCCCTAAACTCATTCTTTAAGGTGCACTGGATTATCTCTACAATCTTGCTTGCACTCATTATCCTAGTTACAAATCAAATGACAGGAAAACAAAACAGAATATATGACAAACTTTTACCTTGTTACCTTTTCACTTACAGTGTCCCCACTTCAAGAAACCCCACTAAAGAGCAGATATCTACTGGAGTCCTAGGGATTCTATTTATACTTTCTGTTAAGGTTCACTAACTGGCAAGCAGTGCCAGTCAGCAGCATCAAGGGTCAATAAGGTCTTGAGCTGTATTAAAAGGGGTATTAGAGAGGGTAAAGAGAAGGGCAACTAAGCTGGTAAAAGGTATGGAAAAGCTTAGCTATGAGGAAAGACTGGCCAAATTGGGGATGTTCACGCTGGAGAAGAGGCGCTTAAGGGGTGATATGATAACTATGTATACATATATAAGGGGGTCATATAATAATCTCTCTAATGCTTTATTCACCAGTAGGTCTTTCCAGATGACACAAGGTCACCCATTCCGTTTAGAAGAAAAGAGGTTCCTCCTAAATATTCGGAAGGGGTTTTTTACAGTGAGAGCTGTGAAGATCTGGAATTCTCTCCCTAAAACTGTTGTACAGGCTGATACATTAGACAGCTTTAAGAAGGGGTTGGATGGCTTTTTAGCAAGTGAGGGAATACAGGGTTATGGAAGATAGCTCATTATACAAGTTGATCCAGGGACTAGTCCGATTGCCTTTTTGGAGTCAGGAAGGAATTTTTTTCCCCCTCTGAGGCAAATTGGAGAGGCTTAGGATGGTTTTTTTTGCCTTCCTCTGGATCAACTAGCAGTTAGGCAGTTAAAAAAAAAAAAAGGTTGAACTTGATGGACGCAAGTCTTTTTTCAGCCTAACTTACTATATTACTATGTTACTATGTTACTAATCAAATGCTACCCACCTCAAACTGAGGGAAATTTAACTTTAAACTAAAGCAACTTTTGGAAAACTTGCTGTAAATACAAAAAATACACTAAACTTTGCTATTTGATACTTAAGACTGAAAAGTAGTGATGGGCGAATTTATTCACAGGCACGATTTTGCGGCGAATTCCCTTGTTTCGCAGCTGGCTAATAATTAAGCGAAACTGCTGCCAATGCCGTTGGTCCAAAAATGACGTTTTGTTAATTTTTTGCCATTTTGCAAATTTCATGGTAAAATCACATCAAATTCGGCGAAGCGCCACAAATTTGCCCAACACTGTTGAAAAGTTATAAAAACTACATACAGTAACTATAACAATATTATACAACTATACAACCCTTTTGTTGATTTCTCAGTTGCTTTCACCCTGTTAGTCTAAAAAATTAAACATAGAATAAAAAGGAAACTTTTGGCTGTCTCTTTCTGTGGGTGCTTATTCAGTGTCTCCATTGTAAAAAAAATATTTTGAATATGCTGGGAATAAGTAATTTTAAAGTGTGACATCAATCATTTCTGTGCTGGGTGCAAGGCAGCTCTGATAGCATTTTTTTCTTTATTATTAATTAACACTTGGCTCACAATGAACTCATTAATCAACCTAGATTTCCATGTATAGATGTAGCACACTTTCCTGTGGCAGGAAATTACACCATGAAAAATAATTGCCAACTATCAATTCTTCTTCTGCAGTCAGTTCCGACCATAGTAAAATGTTCCCAAAAAGGCTATCATCCAGTAAGCCACCTTTTCCCACCTACACTAGGCAACCACACCCAAACTCCACCCCTGCTTGCTTGCTCACTGATGCATATGTCCAGAGTTAGAGACAGCAGCAGAGGTATGTACCTAGAGTCTTATATAATATACACAATAAGACCCATGGATAGCCTGTGTAAATGATATCCTTATAAACAGTGATTAGTGATGTTATCAGTTATAATGGAAGCTATTACATGACTCACTGAAATGTGTTTATTGTAATAAATAAAGTACCCCCTGTTCTAAAATAAAAGTATATTAGAAGTCACCTTAGAGTTCCATGACCTGTATAAAACCACTTGGCATTTGTCCTTGTGCTTTTATATGGGCATCTCTGCTATGATGGAATGTGAGATCCTTGGCTCAAATGGTTCTTTAAAAACAAGCCTTGTTAGTTTGAAAATCCCAATTGCATCATCTACACTAATGATGCTGCCTTCTCACACCCAAACGCTTGAGGAAAGCACGAAGGGTGAATAGGGACATCATCATTTTCCTCAGACAGAAGAAGACTCAGAACCAAGCCACACTATACTCCTAGGCACCCCAATAACCACAGGTACTGTCTGTCTTACTGTTGCATCACTGCAATTAAAGATGATCATAAAGCACATAATGCATCGCATAATGTAAGAACACATGCATCAAAGAAAATACTGTCATGATCTTCTAGGCTGAAGAGTTTATGTCTAAATAGGTTAAGTTATGGAAGTATGAACATTTCAATACAGGCATGACAGGAGTATGACACCATTCACAGATAGACAGACAGAGATAGCGTGCTGCTGAACTCAAAAATTTGCATATTATTTATTAGTGTCCATTATTGTTCAGGGGAAATTACACCACCAATGACTATCAACACGTTAAATCGAGTTTCTTTAGTCTCTTTTTAAAGGCCCGGCATGCTGCATAAAAAATGAATCACCGGCATAATCAGAATATTTATTTACCATCCTTTATATTCATCTAATTTCAGTGTCACTTCTTATAGCCCCTTGAATTTCAAATGAGATTGAAATAAGCTGTAATACTGTATATCTAATTTGCTTTCATCTCGTGTTGGGTGTTAATGCATGTGCTCGGTTTCGTCTAGCATTCTAGAATCCTGATACTGGACAGGGCAGTGATCAGGGAAAACAAATTTAAAACAAGATAAAGGCTGAAGCAGATGCTATCCGTAATGCTAACAACTTGTCATAAGGCGAGATGTTTTTTGTGTCCCTTGGGAATGAGATGTCTCATTTCTCCTCATTGTGCGGCTGTAACATTTATTGTCTCCGAGCTGTGTCTATGAGGGGAGTTACTCACTGCTCTAATGTGATTTGTCAGAGTGGAAGAGTTCCAATTTAGGGACTGCCTGACTCGCACGAAAAAGGAATCTGACAGCCAATAGGAATATTTTGCACTTCATTACTGTACTGTGTCTAGATGTGGGTGTAAGAAGGCTTCTAGGACATTGTTAGGGGATAGAGAAATGAGAATGAAACAGGGGTTGGAAAAAAGGGAGATAATAAAGTTCTGTTGAGAAAATGATAAGCATGTTTCCAAACACAATTATGAGAATGGGCATCTCTAATAGCCTATAACTTGGGCCTGGAAAACACCATCCCTTACTATTTCCTATGTGCATTGACAAATGATAGGACTACATAGATATTTTTATAACCATGGAGACTTGCCTTCATCATTATGTAATTATCTGAATTTCTTAAAATTGATGAATAAATAAGGCAAAGGGTTCACATAGATTTATGTTTTACATGTTATACCTCTCTAGACCTGTTATTAAATTAGACTGGAGATAGTATAACATTCATGATATGGGGAACATTCATTCCAACTAAATTCTTTCACCTGGGCTCTCGTAGCTGGGCAGTGCGTATGCCACTCTTATCAACAAAGGGTGCATGATAATAGATGAGGAATTCATAGAGATGTGCGAAGCTACTTCAGTACATGAGAGGAGTATTGTAATATCTTCTTTGTTTTAAAGGGGGGATTCACTTTTAAGTAAAAATTTATGTATGTTATAGAATGTTTTTTTTAATTATTTGCCTTCTTCCGGCCCTTCTAGTTTCCAAAAGGGGGTCACTGACCCCCATCTAAGAACAAATGCTCTGTAAGGCTACCAACCTATTGTTATTGCTACTTTTTGTATCTCATCTTTATAATCGGTCCCTCTGCTATTCACATTCCCTCCTCTGCAATTCTTTCCCGCCATCTGTCAAACTTTCTCCCAACCTTTCTGCTTTCAAAAGATCTCTTAAAACACACTTATCTGGATAAGCCTACCCTGACTCTGCTTAACTACCAAATGCAATACCACACACTACATCTCTCACCCAATTAATTCTGATCTTGCCCACTCCCACACTTTTGGGCACATTTACTAAAGGTCGAAGTGAATATTCAAATAAAATAAAAAAAATTAGAATTTTGAAGTTATTTTTGGTCTACTTCGACTATCGAATAGCCCAAGATTAGATTCTAATAGAAAAAATTCTGGCCCTTTAAAATCCTTTGACTTCAACACTTTACCACCTTAAAGCTGCCAGATTGCCATATTAGCCTATGAGGGACTCATACCTGTCTTGAACCTGTCCTGAAACTTTTATAAGCTCCAAGCAAAATCCTTTGAATCCTTTGAAGAATTTATTTGATGGAATATGGATCTATTTTATCAAAATAGGTACATTTTCGATCGAGAAAGCCCTTTAAAAAAACTTTGAGGGTCGAATTTCCAAGTTTTTTCACTTCGAAAATTCGGCCCTTAGTAAGTCTGCTCCTTTGTGTCATTTTCCCTTTAGATTGTAAGCTCTCGTACACAGGACATTCCTCACCTTTTGTATTGGTATTGGTCGTGATGTATGTAACATATGTTTTACATATGCAATTCTTGTGATTTATTTGTAGAAACAAATTTAATTTACAGTGCTGCACAATATGTTGGTGCTCTATAAATACATGTTAATAATAATAAAATTCCAGTCTCTTATTCAAAGCAATGCATGGTAGCTAGGGTAATTTGAAACCTAGCAACCAGAATGCAGACATTGCAAACTGAAGAGCTGCTGAAAAAGAAGCTAAATAACTCAAACAACACAAATAATAAAAAATTAAAACCGATTGTCGATTGTCTCAGAATTTCACTCTTTACATCACTGTAAAAGTTAACTCAAAGGTTAACAATCCCTTAAACCACTAAACTGTATATGCAAAATATGTTTGCGCTATATAAATGCATGTTAAGAATAATAATAATAATAATAATAGTAAAAATAATAATAGTAAAATCTAAGGAAAACATGTTTCTGTACAAAAGTGTCCCTTAGATGGTGCTATATTGCTCTATAGAGAGCAGACCTGCATATTTCCTCAGTATGTAATATAATTTGCAAGAATAGTTGTCAAGGTAACTGATATATAGTTTTATATACTATACTGGCTCTATTTTACCACCAGCATGGATAAAATACAGCTTTATATTGTATTATGGGAAACTACTCTTAAGATTTGAAAGCTTGACAGAATCCATATGTCAAAGGTCTACTGCATGTATGTGATGTTAAACATATATAGATCTTTGAAATGGTATGAATCCATCACATCTATATATTTATGGCAAGAACCAGTGGAAAGGGAGGCTCTCTGCACAATGCTGCAATGTTTTTTTATGGATCTTTATAGCAATGAGTTTGCCATAAATCTCTGTTTCTGCTGAAATTCAGTTTGTGTCTGGGCTTACATTTTGCAGCTATTTTCATTCTATGTGCCCCAACAGACCGAAGAGAAGTGCAACACACGTTCATACCCATTGTTCATAACCTTGAAAAGCATCTCTGTGTGAGGTCCATGCTATACAAAGATCAACAAGTTTAAGTACTTATATATATATACTGTATTTTATGTTTTATGCCTTTAAAATACTCCATCATTTTTTTGGACTTAAAAGATATCTGCTAGCGTTAGCCACGTTGCCCTTAAGTGAATCAACCTACATACTGTATCTTCTCTGCTACTATCTCATGTACATTATTGATTGAATAGTGAATGTAAAGCATGGAGCAATTCATCAGTCTATATACAGTACTACTCATTTGCTTTAATTGTGCTCCTATTTCTAATATGAAATAGAAATGGAATTAAATTTCAATTTCAGATTTTGCCAAGTCAAATTCACTGAACTAATGGTTCTGGGCTGTCTGGACTCCCCTTTTATTTAATTGGCATTCTCATTGTAATATCTGAGATATTGACATTTTTCTTGGGTTATGTTGTTTATAGCAGCACACCCTATTACAGTTCAGAATTGATCCTACACCCTACATGGTCTAGTTTAGAAAATGTTGTGCAAATAAATTATTTTGCAGTAATTAAATTTGATGTTTGCTCCATTCCCTTTTATGACTAGACTAACTACATTTCCAAAGCAGAGAAACATCACAAGATATTGTCTTTCTCATAAAATACATTTTCAAATGACTGCAGCCAGTTGGAAGAAATTAACAGTAGATGCACTATTTAAGATGCTGCACTGCTAAAAAAAATGACGTTTCTCTGGTCACTTCCAACCAGTGCAAGATCACATTGTTTTTCTCACCAAGTAAGTTTTCAGCCTACTAAGCTAGTGCTTCAAAATGAATAGGAGATGGGCTGTATTTTTTTTAATTAAATTAGCAGTATAAAAAAACTGCTAATATCTTGAAACCTAGAATTTTATTTAAATTTCCTTTAAAATAGGTCTAAACTGTCAGCCAAATAGGGAGCATGCATTAAAATATTAGTGTTGCCATGGCTATTTTAGATTTCAATGCAAATAAACCCCACTGCTAATACATTACATGCTGGAGACTGTATATAACATTTTTCAAGACATGGGGATCAGTCAGGGGCAGAACATCTCTTTAGGCATTGGACCTACAAGACTTGATCCATGATTAATGCAGAGCCCTGGAACTCTGGAGTCAGGTTAAATTATACTTAAAGAGCACAGCCCATGCTCCTTGCTAATATATGTCATAAGCAGCGCTTTACTGATCATGGCTGCAAGAAATAAAAGAATAAACTTTGTATAATAAAACAATGTCAGCATGATGGATTGCGGTGAACACACATTTGTACAGCCCAAGATAGAAGTATTCCAATAACAAATTGCTATTAAGCTAACATATTCTGCCTATGCACAGGGTTCTGTCTCATCCATTGCAATCCTGCATGAAAAGCAGAGGCGGATATATTGTTTTTCAGATGTTCAGTTTGTTATGAGCGCAATTATTGGCAAAGCAAATCAATAAATGCTAAATGTATTACCCAAGAAATGGACTGTAGGTCGAGGGGTGATTGCCTGCTTCTGCCATAAATGACTGTGGTTGATAAGTATTTTACTTTATTTCTTAAATCACCAGCACGGAAGTCATAGAAAATATTTTGGAAATTGTTTCCCTGCATTCATTCTTCAAATGCACTGTATGTTTTTTTATGTTATGTTTGATTTGTTTTGCAGCAATAATGAAATAAACTTCAAATAGTGAAGCACAAATGTTCTCATTGAGTGAATATATAATATGCTGTGATGGTGGAGGGGAGAATCATCTTTATTTAATCCTTTGTTCTTAAATGTTTCAGTACCAAAAGGGGTTTTGCTTAATGCAGAAATTCACAATCCCCTTACTTCCCCCTTATATATATTATATAAACTAGTATATAGAAGTATAGTATATATAGTATACAAAACACAGGACCAGCATAAACCCTCAAAAATACAAGGTAGGAATTTAAAGTATTAGAAAGTAAGAACTTTATGCAGATAACTTATACGACATATATATTCTATTCTTATTTTTCTATTTTGACTTTTTTTTGGGTAACGTCACAATAAAATTCTGATTGAATATAACCATTAGTCACTAAAGTAACTTTCCTTTTCCCTTCTATCTGCTATCATCTATGGTCCCAGTTTCAGAGAAACCATTATACTTTAGGGAACATTTTTTTTTTTTACTAGAAATTTTCATGAAAAAACATTCAAAGAATAAAACCTGTTAAGCTTTTATATAAATCTGTGGGGGTGTATTTTCAACAAACAAGCTTTTTTATTTTTCCAGATTTTTTGAAACAATCTCATTCTTACTGATTGGGCAATGTGATTTTCAATTTTAACAATATAAATACATTTCTCTAGACCGGCCCTTCCTGTCAGTGCAGACACGATGGGTTAAGTATCCACCTACAGAGACAGAAGGAAAAAGGCTTTTTGGCTCCACCTCCTCATATATAGCCAATGCTCCTCCTGCTCCCCTCAGTTTTTTTCTTCTGTCATGCTGGAAGTTAGGACGGTATTATTTATTTATTTTTTCTTCTTTTTTTTATTATTATTTTTTTTTTTTTCTAGATTATCCTACAGGATGACGACCTCGATTTGCTGCACAGATTACTGCAAACATTACAAGTTACCACCAGCCAAACCACTCCATAGAATTGGAGGCTAGGTTGGTCTGGTGCTAGTGAGTTACAGTAACCATCTCTCAGAGATTGGCACTGTTTGTAGACCACAGCATTGTAATCCAAACCGTTTCCTGGACCCAAGCTGCCCTGATACACACAGATGCAGCTGCACTTCCAGGTTCACAGAGAGTTGCAGACCAGCATCTGCACTTCCGGGTTGCTGAGTTCTGTGCAATGCAAGATGCTTCTTATGTAGGCTGTGTGTAGGCGCCATCTTTGTTCACTACACACTGCTCACAGTTTGGGTGCGGCCAGCAGAGGCTAATTTTTGCACAGGGATGTGCATTCAAGTGGGACACGAATAAGGCAGGGCTACTTATCCAGCTTCCATGAATGTTCTCGCATGGCTGTTTTTAAGCATTGCTACGCCGTTACACATATGTACCCCTGCCTTTGGATAGAAAACCACTCCAGGGTCCCTAAATATTACATCGCAGGACCCTAGAATACTGAGTATGGGGATATCTTTCACAACTAACACCCTCACCCCTGCATCTCCTACAGGAGACATGAGGGGCATTCACCAATGAAAATATTCTACCTTTTCACAGATACCTCAGTGGCTGCCATACCATGGACACAGACACAGTTCTAGAGGAACTAAGAAACGACATGTCCACTACTGCAACACCTAGGATTAAGAAAGCAACTGCTCAAAGACCTCACATCCAGTTCAAAAAATGTCTGCAAACACACATTAGGCAAGGGAGAGCAGGGGATTTGTCAGGACTGCTCAGATCAGCCAGACTCCACTCTAATCTTATCACCACATGCTATTCTATCTCAGGATGTAGATTGTAGTCCTCAGGTTAACCGCACATCAGATCATAATCCTTCCATATCAGCGAAAGCACCTCAACTAGAGGAATTATTTGACTGGATCAAATCCACAATAAAATCATCAATCAGTAAGACACCTCAAAACAAAAAGAGGAAGGCAAAAATTATGTTAGACACTAACCCTTCAGACATTAGTGACTTCAGTGACCAAGATAGCGAGCCGGAACCGGTCGAGATGTGGGCTAGTGAAAGTTCTGATGACTCAGATAACGAACGTCAGTATCGTTCAATTTTAGGGCCTTACACCGCCAAGTGTCTTCTTAGGGAGATGTTAGCTACTCTAGAAATCAAGGATGAGACAGCCACTATTTCTAAGGTCGACAAGGTCCTGGGAGTTCAACCCAAAAAGGCTAGAACTTTCCCCATTCTCAAGCCAATATCCCAACTGACAGAGACTGAAGGGTCTAAATCAGATCACCGCCTAGCTTTGACTCAGACATTACTTAGTACTTACCCCGTTCCTCAGGATCAGCAAAAAGTCTGGGATAAGGCACCCTGAGTAGACTAAGCAGTTGCCTGACTATCCAAAAACACTACATTACCAATGGAAGACACAGCCTTTAGGGAACCAATGGATAAAAAGATGGAGGTATCTCTCCTAAAAAGGTACACATATGCCACTGCGATCCTTCGGCCAGCAGTGACATCTGCTGATTTAGCACGCACAGCAAGATTCTGGTGCCAAGAATTAGTAATTCCAGAGGAGCTACAAAAGGAGTTGCATCGTATTAGTTCGGCACTAGCCTTTCTATCAGACACAGCCATGCACATGGTGTGACTGGCTGCCAAGACCAGCATTGACTCAATATTTGCTAGAAGGGCTCTTTGGATGCACCTTTGGTCCGGAGACACAGCATCCAAGACAAAACTACTTAATCTTCACTTCATTGGAGATACACTTTTCGGTTCCGATCTTAAACAAATCATAACGGAAGTTACGGGAGGGAAGAGCACTTTCTTACCATCAGGTAAAAGACCCAGGTGCGAACCATCCCCTGCATCCCTGCAATAGGCAGTGGAAAACTAAAGGTCACTCTTTTCGTTCCTTCAGAAACCCAAATTTTCACTAACCACAACAGAGTGGTTACCCCAAGAAGGGCAGACCTTCCTGGCCCAATCAGATGGGGAAAGCCAGTAAGCCGGGTCCTTCAAAATCCACCTTGGCCTGATTTACACAGGCCAGGTCAAAGGGGGGTAGGAGGTTGTCTTCAAGAATTTTTTCCAATTTGGCAAGACCTCACACAGGACAAATGGGTTCTCTTCATAGCCAACGAAGGGTACCGAATTCCATTCGACAACCTACCCCCCTCTCAGTCCAGAATCCCAATGGTACTTACGGTTTAACATACTCAACAGACACTACCAGTTCAGAGCACTGCCTTTCGGCCTCTGCACAGAGACGAGAGTGTTCACAAAAGTTTTCAGCCCTCTCATTGCATACCTCAGGCGAAAAGGTATTACACTCATTCCATACTTAGATGACCTTCTCATAAGGTCCCCGTCATACCAACAGAGCCTCAAGGATACCCAGTTTTGTGTCAACACAATACAACAACATGGGTGGCTAATAAATCATGGCACAAGTCACTTCACACTGACACAACATAGTCAATTCTTAGGAATGTGGTTCAACTCCTCCCTTCAGACTATATCACTAATGAGGGAAAAGAAACAAACGTTCAGTTCCACAGATCACATATGCTTTCAGCAGAAGATATCAGCGGAATACTGCCTACAACTGCTGGGCTACATGGCTGCAGCGCTAGAAGCCCTACCATTTGGCATTTTTTAAGGAACTGGAACAAGGATCAGTCCAACTTGACACAACAGATTCCACTGAACTGCCTGATCAAAAGTTCTCTACGTTGGTGGTCGATCACTCACAACCTGAAGCAGGGCAGATCCTGGACATTACACTATTGTATTTATAGTGACCACAGATGCCAGCCTTACCGGTTAGGGAGTGACTTTTCCAGAAGAATCAAAGATGCCCATCAACGTCCTAGAGATCTGGGTGATAAAGAATGCCATTTTCCACTGGTCAAAGGAGACTCAGATCCTCTGCTCGGCAGAATCACACGTCCCAGTGATCTCCGCTGTCTTCATACCGGGGGTACTAAATTGGGAAGGTAGACCATGGAGAGTGGGCACTTCATCCAGAGGTTTTTGAACAGATCACTTCCTTATGGGGGACATAGACATTCTAGCATAGACACAATTTCAAGGTGCCTACCTACTGCGCCAGGTCTCAGGATCCGGGAGCAGCATATTTGGACGCCCTAGTCATACCTTGGAATTTCAACATGGTCTATGCCTTTCCTCCTCTCATTCTATTACCAAGGATAGTGTGAAAGATTGGACAGGAGGGGGTACTAACCATACCCCTTGCCCCAGACTAGCCAAGGAGACCCTGGTACTCCAATCTAGTCAATATGTCCTTTGCGACACCTTGGTGACTACCTCTCAGTCAAGACTTGCTGTCCCAGGGACCAATCAAACATGACAACCTACCACGTCTACATTTGCCTATTGAATCATGGCATTTGAAGGGGTTCTCAAAGCAGGCCACAGAACATTCCAATACATGCCCGAAAATCATCCACATCGAAAGCCTATTATAGGACATGGAGAACTTTTATTTTGTGATTCCAAAAAGATACCGTGGAAGCAGGCTTCCTTACAGGAGCTTTGTTGAATTTCTTACACAAGGGTTCCAGTTTGGCCTTTCTCTAGCCACTCCAAAAGGTCAAATTTCAGCCTTTTCTCTCCTACTGCAACACTTGTGGGCAGGGGAACCAAACTTTGTGCAGTTCATGCAAGAAGTCAGTAAGGCCAGACCACCATACAGGGATCACACCCCACCTTGGGACCTCACAGTACTCACAGTTTCACAGGGGCCCCTTTTGAACCACTAGCATCCTGCCCCCTTAAGTTCCTTACCTGGAAAATTACTTTTTTTGTTGGCGATCACGGGTGTCAGATTTAGCAGCCTTATCAAACAGGGAGCCCTGGCTCATACTACACCAAGATAGAGTAGTGTTCCGAACAGTTCCATCTGTTACACCCAAGGCGGTTTCCTCGTTTCCCATTAATGAGGAAATCAATCTTCCATCTCTATGTCCAAGACCCTTGAATGATAAAGAGAAAGCTTCACATAAACTAGATGTTTTTAGGGCAATTTGATACTATCTAGATAGGTTTAGGAGTTACAGGAAGAAAGATATGTTTTTGGTCACTTATGGCATTAACAAGGGGTCTCGCTCATCTAAGAGAACTATAGTAAGATGGCTTGTGGAAGCATTAAATTGTGCATATGATCTTCAAGATCCCAGACCCTTCAAGGTCCGAGCACACTCCACCAGAGCACTGAGTACATCTGGGACTCTTTACAATTCAGCTATTCCTGAACAAATTTGTAGAGCAGCCAGTTGGGTTTCCTTTCATCATTTTCTAAATTTTACAGACTTCAGGTCTTTCACTCTGCCCCTGCAGCCTTCGGTAGGAAGGTTTTACAAGCTGCAGTGAGGCATTAACAGTAAAATTCTGAACCCACCCAAATTAAGGAACAGCTTTTAAACGTCCCCATGGCATCTGCACTGACAGGAAGGGCCGGTCTAGAGAAAGAAGGATTTTCAACTTACCGGAAAATCTTTTTCTAGACTGCCCAGACTGTCAGTTCAGTAAGCCCCACTCTTATAGTTATATATAGTTCAAGTTACCTGTTACAAAGTTCATTACTGTTACTGTTATACGTGCATGTCTCTTATTCTTCTCCTCCTAACTAAGCTGTCAATCACTAACTGAGGGAGCAGGAAGAGCATCGGCTATATATGAGGAGGGTGGAGCCAAAAAGCCTTTTTTCTACTGTCCTGCCTCCAGAGGTGGATACTTAACCCATGGTGTCTGCATTGACAGTCCGAGCTGTCTAGAAAAAGATTTACCGGTGAGATGAAAATCCTTCATTTTTTCTTAAATATGCTAGTGATTGAGGAAAAAATATCTCCATGTTTAACTTAAAAAAAAAAACTCCATTGCATCTGGCAAAATTTTTTAGGAGTTTCACAAGATTTTCCAGGATGCAAAACAGGGCAGTTTAACTCAAAACTAGTAATAATGTTTTGATAAACCTCAAATTTGAAAAGGCTAAGGGATAACTCTAAACAAGTCTAGGCTCTGTCCCTGGATAGAACATTGCTCAGGTCTGGGTTTGTGGTGAGGCCACAAGGCCAGGGCCTAGGACAGAAAAGTTTCAGGGACGGCATGCTGCCCAGCCGCATCATAGTAAGCACTGGGGAGCTGCAGCTCCCCAGCGATCGGGTGCATATGTGCATATGCACACTTACATGGGGGGTGGTGCTCACAAAGTAGGAGGGCTCTAGGACCTGGCTGCCAAGGAGAGCCATGTAGGGACATATGTATGGGCCTGACATTGCTTCTTAAGAACTGGGACCTTGTGTAAAAGGTTCATTAAGTCCAATTCTCTCCAAGTGAAGGTCTAACTATCTAGGAGCTAATTGCCATTACAACACACTTATTATTGTTGTTTCACACATATCGGTTTCTTCAAGATGTTGATAGTTGGAAACTAGCCATCCTTCAGGTGTACCCTGCTATACCATTTCTTATTTTTCTGTCGGTTTTTTTCAATCTTGCTCTCTCTCTACATGATTAGTCAAGGGATAAAACAGGTCTGTAACGGTGTGGCACAAGATCTATATTTAGATGAGTCACATGATCCAGTAGAGAAATATGATCAGCGGCTGATGGAATCTGGATATCAGGGTCATTATAGAAACTGCTTCTTTCTTCAGGGTCGAAGACTGTGAGACATTGAATTACATTTATTTGCGTTAAGACTGTACATATGTAAGACAATGTATCAATAGTAGTGATGAACAAATTCTGTGGACAGTCATGAATTCTGTTGGGATTAGCCTGGGACTTGAACTCTGAGAGCTGCACTTACTCCGTCAGCCACTGGAGGCTCTCAGGGCTGAGCCTGTTCCCTGTGTTATAGGTTTGGGTGTTTTCCATGTTTATAGTTGTCTCCTCCCTGTTCTCCACCCACCTCATTTCCCTCATGTGTTTCCCAGTTTTACTATCTGAGTAATTCATTGGTGTGTTTTGTATGGCCTACCGACCTTGTTCCTGGGGCAACTGGGAAATTTACAAAATGTCTAGCCCTGTGTCAGATTTAGAATTTAAATGTATAAAAATATGTTTTGAGAAATGGATTTCAGTGCAGAAGTCCTGCTGGAGTAGCACTATTAACTGATGCATTTTGAAAAAAACATGTTTTCCCATGACAGTATCCCTTTAAAGACATTTTTAGCACACTTTCCACCTTGCTATTAATAATGGCTGCTTGCATTCACATATGTGTTTTGTGGAGTAGAAATAGTCGATGTCAGTCATATTTATTATGATCAGAGCTTGTTTACAGAGGGCAATGTTAAAGAGTTTGTATACCCTCTTGCTTAGCATCCATTTAATGAAAATAACTCGTCTTACCATACTTTTTGCATATTGTTTTAATTAACAGAAATATGATTTTGAAAAAATTTTGGATGCTAAACAGGACAAAGAGAGAAAACTAATCTACATTAATTTTGCAACTTCATGGTTCTTGTAAGCATTAATGGGGGGTTGAACAGAGAATTGATCAGGTTAACAGTGCACAGATAAACTCCCTTCCTAATGGACTCCTCCTAATTGTAAACCAAAGACAGATAAAGTAAAAAGGAATGAGGGGGTTGTTTATCCAGAGCATATTAAGGTAAGGCCACACGGGGAGTTTTCGGGGAGATCTGGCGACTTATCGCTGCGACGAATCTCCCCGAATAGCTTGGTCGTGCTGCGCACCCGCGACACATAAAGTCGCCTGCGCTTATTCACACGCATCGGCACGATTTTAAAAGTCGCTCAAAATTGCCAGGCGACAGATCTCCCCAAAAACTCCCCATGTGGCCTTACCCTTATTGTCCCGACCGTTAATGTGAAACAAGAAGTTCTGTATTAAGCTGCTTTCTCCTTTATACCTGCCACAACTGCAGACGCCTGAAGTAACACATTAGGCTTCATATTTGCATGTACCGAATCCAGGAATGTTATGATTCCTCTTGAAACCATACACTGCCTCAAGCACAATCCCTAAATAAGACACATGACATTGGTTAACCCCCAATACCTTGTAAAATAATAGGGCTATCTATAGACTTATGAGATGCCACCTACCAACATACCCACCAAAATGGCCATAATTTAACCTATTCACTTGTATATGATTTGTATAAGAGCACATTTATAAAAGGGTGGCCATAGAGTGAACACTATGTTCACCCTTTGATGACTATACCACTAAAAATTTGTGAACTTTGCACTAACTCTTTGATAAACACATCCCAAGGTCCGTGTTATTGAAAGGAACACAATATACTGTATTTGTTTAATTTTCTTTTGAAGATTGACCCATTTATCTATGAACTAAGGAGTCCCGTTGTCCAATGAAAGATTCACCAGAATTTAGATCAAGTGACAGCTCCGTAATCGGAATTCAGCACGGCATTTGGCTTAGGTTGAGGGAACATGCAGATACTGCAGACTTTGAACAAAACAGCCAGTGAGTCTGTCAGGTATCAAAACATCTATTCAAAGGGGAATGTGCGGAAAGCCATCGTTTAAAGCAAACTCCCAACTGCTCTGTCAGTTACAAATTGGACTTGTCAACATCTCCAAACAGATATAGTAAGAGCATTAACAATGTTAATGATCTATGGCTGTGCCAGGGAGAATCTGAAAGCACAATTATACACAGAGCAGACAGCCCCTGAAATGGAAGAAAGAATATATATGGGAGCCCTGTCCTATTCAATATCTTTTATGCTTTGGGGATGGAATGGAAATGAAGTGGCTTATGCTGCAGATTAAATCATGCAGGCATAATAATTTATCAGATTTGTGCAGAGCTTAATATTCATGAAAAACAGGATATTTTGTCACTAATGTTTTTCCCATTTAGACTTCTGGACCTTTGTTGCTAGCCTAAATATTTTGCACCTACTGATGGAAGTACTGTATGAAAGAAAAAAAAATATTGTGTATGCAGATTCCACAATGAGCGTGACTTACATGGATTCTGTTCTCAAGATAGTCTTGGTAATTATTATCCTGGCCTTGAGTAAGAGACACCTGATTGGCTATAAGAGCAGTTCTTTGTTTTTCTGTGCTGTGGAGTGATATCTCTATGCTCTCCCATCAGCTAAATCAGGCTTCTATGATTTAAGCACTAGTCTTTTACATTTCACTTCCAGATTGTTATGATTGGTATCCCAAACCCAGAACGAATGCCTAGGTCCTGGTCATGGCTCACTCTTCTGCCTTTAGCAGCCACCTTTGGTTTTGGGAGGAACCCTTCACTACTCAGGTGCCGCCAGGTCTTAAAGGAAAACTATACCCCTGAACAATGTGGGTCTCCATAAACAGATATTGCATAAAACAACTTATATGTAAAACCTTGCTTCATGTAAATAAACCATTTTCATAATAATATACTTTTTTAGTAGCATGTGCCATTGGGTAATCAGCAATAGAAAATAGCAATTTTAAAAAATAAGGACAGCCTCCTGAGATCGTATGATTCAACTTTGAAAACAAACAACCCAAACAAACTATAAAGTTAGGTCACACAAGCCAATTGACAGACAGAGTTCTGTCTTTTGCTTCCACACTTTTTCCTGTTACAGTTAGAGTTGAAATATTTCTGGTCAGGTGATCTCTGAGGCAGCACACAGACCATCACCAAATGGTGGCTCAAGGCAGAGATGTAAAAGGGCAATATTTACTTAAATATATATTCCAGTTTGGTGAGATTCTTTAATATGCCACTTAATTTGATATAAACTACCTGTTCCTACGGGTATAGTTTTCCTTTAATATGAGAGGACCCAGGAAAGAGTTCTAGGCAAGCCAGGGAACTGCACGTTTAACTGACTGGGAGGAACGTAGTCAGGGGCAAAGGCCAGGTCAGTACAAAAGATGAGCTGAGCAGCCCAATAACAGTAGGCGGTAGCGTAATTGGGGTCACAAGCCAAGTCAATTAACAAACGGGCAGCACAGTAAAAAACAGAGTCAGGAGTGTAATTAGGTCACAGGCGGGGTCAAACTACTAGAGGGTTGTCAGGATCCAAGAGAAGGGTCCGAATTCAGGCAGGGGTCAAAGACAGGCAGCAGACAGGACTTGGTCAAAACAGGCAGGGTCAAACACTACTATACACACAGAAAATCACATTCAGGAACTAATAAATAGACCTTTACATTGGGCAAAAGATGACTATGCAGAATGCCCTGTTGAATGTTTGAATTTCAAGCCGCTGATGACATCACGTTCTGCAATTTCCAGATAAATGCAGAAACAGGTGAGCAGAGCGAACCCAGAAATATAGGCATTCATAGGGTGGAATGGGCATGCCTGTCACACGCCCTCTGAACCACCGGGGTGAGTTCTCACACAGCTTTTTAAATGTTGATGCGTTTTTAAGGAATGGATCCAAATGGAAGATTCATCTGATAAACCAGTATGATTGATTTAATAAATATGATTCCGTTTGTAAAGACAAAACAAAAAATCAACTAACCTGTGAACTTCATAGAAGGCTGTGGGCATTTTTCATTCATTTCATTCATTCATTTTCTTTGGCAAAAATGATTTTCCTGCTTATAAATATTGATCAGTATGTATATTGATTATTGAATTAATGAAATGGGTCACCGTAGGGCAGTGTTTTCAGAGGTACTATATTTGGTCTAGGAACCCATTTAAAAAGACCATTGTAACAGTCATTTGCAGCTCCAAGATTATAAAGGTCAGAAAAAGTATTCACCATAAATCTTACCCTAAATGACTTTCAATTTGGAATTCAAGTAGTATTTAGAGGAGCAAATAATAATTTTCCCCATATTTTACCCTAAATGGAATTCAAGCTTGAATGGCTTCTATTGAGCCTACCCACAAAGTACATCCAATATGGGCAAACATACATCATACCTGGAGAAGTGCACATACAAGTTACTTGGGAAGAACACTTTTTCTGCTGACCCTTACTTTTTCACCGATGCTCATGAATATACAAGGTACACAAAAAGGAATACAATGCACTCAGTTGTGCATACATATTATTGGGGGTCCAGTTCAAAAAACTTTTGCTTTGATATTTGCATCTTGATACTATACCATTCTCATTTTGTGCCCAAATACACATCTCTTTTAGCCCACCAAGTCAAATGCGAAGAGCTGTGGTGCAGGAGAAGCCTGTTCATGCAGGCTGTTTATGGCATGTGTTGCATGGGCTACATTTAACACCCCATTGCTAAACCTCCACCCTTTATCCACTTACTTTCTACTGACATTTTATTATGCTTCTATCTGAAAGGCCAACCAGGTATAATTTAAGCACTGAATACTCATTTTAAGTAAATCCTCTCTCATCTTCATATGGGACCCTGGCACAATAAAGGATTGTGTTGTTCTTCTTCAACAGCTGGTTCTATGAAAAGCAATTTCAAGCTGCTCACGTGTAATTTATGATGTACAGGATCAGTGTGTAACTTATAAACTGCCATATTATTTACTCATGAATAGAATTACAGCAGAAGATGCTAATGTGGTTCTGCTGTGGTTGTCAAAAAAAAAAAATCTTAAGAAAGTGCCAACAATTAACCTCCTCTCTGCTGAATCCAGTATTAATCTGAATTAATGGGATAAATCTTCCGATTTACGTGCTGAAGATAAATTGCTGGAACCAGCAATTATTGTGCCAATAAAGTGCTTACTAGTAATTTACATTATGTGCTCAGTATGCACAAAAACACCCATGTGTAAGATCCTAAACAGTTACACACCAAGGCACCATGGGGAATGAGTGAGATTAGGTCCTACTAGACTTCTTACATTCATCTAGCAAGTCATTTAGTATGTATGGATATGTAAGAAGACATGTAAGGAGACAGCAGAATTATTGCCCATTGTCTCAGGTGGCATCAATTGTATTCCGAAACATTGGGTATAATTTTCGGATAATGATTTATTTATCTTATTTACAGTGAGGACATTAAATGAAGGTAAATTAGGAGAACCCTTGTACTATTATATACACAGCCATTTGATTACCAATCCGTACTCACACCACAGGTAGACACGTAAATTATTGCCACTTCCTCTTATATATACCATGTATACCATGTATATGTATACCAGTTTGTCACAAATCCATAAAGGCTAAGTTGCTAAAAATGTTGACTTTGTTCTCTTGGAGAACATCATTATACTGTATCTTGTTATCTTGTTAAAAAATGTGTGAATTCCAATTTTTCTCTTCTTAAATTGTTGATGCGGGCCAATGTTTCTACCTACGTTTCAACCTCATGCCACCATGGTGAGGATATCTAGCTAATGGGAGTGTTTCAACAATTCTTTCAATATCTACAGACATTAACCAAGTATCGGTCTTTCATGCAAAACAAATCTCCACCATGTCCCTTTAATAGCAACATAGTACCCCACATGCATTTTTTACATGCTTCAGCACAACCAACTTGGAAACTTGGACTGCAATTGTATTTTTACACCTTCCAACAGAATGCATTAATAAGCAAATGCATTTTGCTATAACTATGTGTTATTATATGAAACAATGTAAACGTAATGTCACATTGTAAGTTTTTGATTGTTGACACATGGCATACATTAGATTTATTAATTTCATTAATGATTGGATTTTTTGTATTCATATGTCCTTTATGGTCACTTTAAATACTGTCCAATTTTGTCATTAAAGTAGAATCATACTTTCTGGGAAAAAACGGAAAAAAAACTGCTAAGGACCATGTAATATGAGGGTTGATTCCAGGAAAACATAAAATCTGGGTTTTACTGTATATATTGATTGACTGCATTTTTTTATTCAAAAATTTGGAGAAGTGCTACATACAGTACTCTGTTGTTATAAAATGTCAGTCAGCCCCTGCATGAACTATATAGAATGATAGTAGTAATTTTTGTGGACAACAAACTATATAACTCTAGGCAGAGTCACCCTGTGGCTACTAAAGAAAATAATGTACTGCCTTACATTAAAAAGTGCATTAACTTGAGGGATGTAAACACAGTTTTACCTCTTTATAGGCCCCGGATAGTCCTCATTTTGAGTATGTAGAGCAGTTTTGGGCTCCAGTTCTTAAAAAGTATATTAATGAGCTGGAGAGAGTGCAGGGACATTCATCTAGACTGGAAATGGGGTGGAACATATGAGGAGATACTATAAGGAAATACAGTCAAAAGAAAGGATGTACTTTTTGATAAAAAGAAAAGAACAAAAACCCTGAGTCCACGGATTGAGGAATTGAACTTTCATGTAAAGCTGTGTAGGTGGTTCTTCATGAAGACTACCCTGCTAGGTGATGTTGTGATGCCAGATTCTATTAATGCCTTAATGAAAGATA
Source organism: Xenopus borealis (assembly GCA_024363595.1). Classification (NCBI taxonomy): domain Eukaryota; kingdom Metazoa; phylum Chordata; class Amphibia; order Anura; family Pipidae; genus Xenopus; species Xenopus borealis. Next base: position 115,291,833 of record CM044435.1, read on the forward strand.
TTTAGTTGTCTGATATTAAGTATTGTTGTTGGCTTTAGCACACATCATAAGGTATTTTTAAATAATAGCTTGAGAAAAATGTGAGCTATTTATGACACCAAACTGTAAGTAACCTTCATGCTGAAAACTCTTAGCCTTGTGCTGTATTGAAGATGTAGTAAATCAGAATGCATTTCTAGGAATAGCTATAGTGTGAGTGAGCAACATCCTAGAAACCACAATATCTCAGTATTCATGCTGTTTACAACATAGGAAATAAGCAATTAATTTTCTTGCCATGAAGAAGAGAGGTTGTATTCCCTTAAAATGTTGAATTCACTGTCTGTAGCTGAATAAAATTGTTTAAGAACCAGTAAGCCAGTGCCCTTCCTATCAATATTGCACTGCCATACAATATCTGCCTATAACTGCTGTTATTCAATGTAGCTCACTATAGATATCCTTCATAAAGAAGGTCCATTTATGACTGAGATGCTAATGAGATTCTGCTCAGTGTGACAACCAGCACCATCAGCTCTTCTCCATTGAGTGTAGTCCAAAAAGGTTTAAACCTGGAATGCTAAACCTATTTCTTGTTATTCACATAGATCAATAAAAGCTTCCCACCTGCCACTGTGTCATTAAGAGCACCCCTACCCAATGGTCACACAACTGCAATTTAGTGGCTATGGACCTATTATGAAATCATCTTACTTTTAACTAAAAGATAAGATTTTCAATCCACCTTTAATATTCCAAAATATATTTATTGACCCCTTTGACCTTGTTTTTCCCCATTTTAAAAAGGGACAATGCATAACTAAAAACGGAACATTAAAAGGTAACAGGGATCGTATTGGAAAAAGGCAGATTTCATAGTCATAAAGTGAGAACCAGTGATCTATAGAAGAATGAGGTAAAATCGTAGATTAACCTGAAGGAAAGAAAATAATCTATGTAAGACTAGTCCATATATACTGTATAAGACTAGGCCATAACATACAAAATCCTGGTGGGCCCAGGTGTTAGTGTTCCCACCTGGTCTCTCTTCAATTCTGTCTTGCCTCCATCTTGGTCAATCCTCTTTTCTGTTTGAGGTGTTATAGAGGGAAGACTATATGATAATATGGAGAAGAATGATAAAGAGAAAAGGCAGAAAATGGATGCTGAGTGAGGGGAAGAGGAAAAAATAATATTAGAGGGTGCTTTTGGACAATGGTTTACTGGTGTCCCATGGCATCCTAGTACAACACTGATAATATGCATATGCTCCTTGTATGGAGCAAATACACATTCTTTTCACTAGTTGCCAATTGTATCTGACACAAAAGATATTCCACATATTCTGCAAACTTTAGATATATGCAGAACAAGTCCCTTGATTTATTATATCGTATAAGTTCCCACACATAGCACAGTATTGTGCAAATGGAAAAAAACAGTAGGCCCTGGACAAAGTGATCAGCCTGGAATTTCATATTATTGGGTAAATTACATCTAGGTAAGATTTGCTGTCTTGGACATCAGATCCCATGCCAGTCTGTAGTAATACAATGATATGCTTTTGGACAACATTATATGATGGCATGGAAAAGGCATCTCACCACTTGTACTTGGACTTCCTCTGGGGCTATGGGGAAATGAACTGAATGCTTTTACCAACCAAGTTTTCACATGGAGACCAAGTTGTGTGAATTTCTAAACAATACATAACACACAGTGCAGTTTAAAACATCTAAAAACATTTCTGTCTGTGCTTTTTCCTTCCTTGTATTATCCTAGAATCATCTTGCCAGGTCGTCTTTGCTTCTGAGCTTCTCTATTAACTATTGTATCTATAGCATCTTCCTTCTAAAACAATGCAGAATTTGCAGTCAGTTGTATTTACCTAGCCAGAAACATCATCTCTGCTGCTCATCTCTGCAAATCTCTTTATTCAGGTGATTTAGATCTAGAGCTGTAAAGGAAAAGTTTTAATGAGAATACCTGTTTTACTAGACTTTGCAAGCAATTATGGTGAATGTGTACACAGCAAAGATAGTGCACTTATCTGTAATGCTACAGCGATGAAAAGCCAATTGTAGTTTATAATGGGAGAGAGAGAAGAAAGATGAAATTGCTAAAACACTAACAAGTATAACTGGGGAGTTGACATTGGATAATGATTGCAATATCTAGCACTAAGTGGCAAAAAAATATTTTAACTAAATTGTAAAAAACATTGTTTCTGCAAGTATAAATATCAGGATGACCTACTTACTGTAGGGCTGATTCATCAAATGTCCATACAGAATGCTCAGCTATTGATTTATTATGTCCCTAAGGCACTATTTATTTGCCATATTTAGTTATTCACTGTGAATTATGTTGAGTACAATTTTATTGAAACATATCACAATATACAAGATATTGGTTCCCAAGCTATCATAAACTTTACAATTCATTTTCTCAGTGAGATATATTTAACGCCTGCATAAGTGACTGAAATTGCTCTAAGCTTTTTGGCAAGGCATCTATAATATAGCTAATTAAAAAAAACTAACAAACTGTTTATTAGCTATTTAATCATGTTGGAAATGCTTTGTTGTCTCATCAGCACCAAGGTTTTTTCATTTTTCTGTAGGCCATTCCATGATTCATTGGTATCACTGGCATTTATGCACATTATAGCTTATTTGCAAGTAATTAAAGCCAGGATCCCTAACACTGTTAACATAGCTCCCAATATTTTGGAAATAGGAAGAGGGACAAAAAGATTTTCCATATCGTTCCCGCTGCAATTTTCACACCTATTTTTGGTTACACCCCATAATTGCCATGTTAATTTTCCCCAAGAGACCTGCTTATCTTAAATAGTTGGAATTGTTTCTTTGCTTATCATAAATTGTTACAAATGTGTCAAAGGCCACCATCTAGTATTCTGGGCGTTTTGCAAAAAGCCAATTAAGTTTTAGAAACTTTGTATATTTTTCTATCTGTTCAGTGTAGTAGATAAAAGAGGAAGTCGGGACATTTCGATAACTTTCCAGGACCGCTGGTTCAAAATTGGGACTGCCCAATGAAAAATTGGACAGTTGGAAGTTTGTATTAGATCCTTCACGATGCAATAATTTTTCAGAACTAATTGCACAGACATAGTTTTGTGAGCAACAAAAAAAATGTGCGGTAGACAAGAATGTCGCTTGGAAGAGAATCTTAAGGGAATCAATGATCATTATGGAACAATCTATTGCAATTGTTCTATAAGGATTATCAGAATTTACTGAAGAAACAAACCATTTAATATGAATCAGATCAATTCCATTGATGTTTGATATCTCTGCCTCTTAGTGTTAGTCACTTGGCAACACAGAAGCAGAGATCATTTAAGATAAGACCAGGAATTGAGATTGCTGTAGAGTAAGTCTCCTCATATAGGGGCAAATTCACTAAAGGGCGAAGTGGCTAAGGGTAGTGAAAATCCGCCAGCCTAACGTCATTTCGTAACTTCGCAAATTCACTAACACTGACTCTGGCGAATTTTCCCTAGCTAAGTACATAGACTAGCGTAACTTCGCACCCTAACTCCAGGCGAAGTTGCGCACTGATGAAGGATCGTAATTACGCTAATTCACTAAGATGACCATTTAACTGCACTTTACTACTTACACTAGACATTACTTCGCCAGGTCAGACCTGGCAAAGTTCAATACAATAGATAGGAGTTTGAAAAAAAAATGGAAAGTCCCAAAAAAACGCTGGTGTCTTTTACCTTTTGTAGGGTGATAGTCTGAAAAATAGTCTGAAAAATAGCGACATTTTTTGGGGGGTTACCCTCCTTCCCCCCTACATTTCCTAACATATGGCAACACAACTATACAGGGGGCACATGTAGGGCAATAGGAGAACTTTATTTTCTTTATTAAAGGTTTTCTGGGCTTGTGTAGTGGAATGTAGTGACTGTAACATATACTTCTATTATACTTTCAAATTTGCGCCGTATGCAAATTAGTCATCGCTAGCGTAAATGTGCTTTGCCTGGCGAAGTAACACTAGCGCAGCTACGCTACCTTTCGACAACCTGAGCGTAACTTCGCACTTTAGTGAATTAGCATAGCACTGGCGAAAATTCGCCTGCTGAAGTGTGGTGAATGTTAGCGAAGGCAACGCTAGCGCTTTTTCGCCACTTAGTGAATTTGCCCCATAGTGATCACTTAAATATTTAAACCCCACCACAATGCTGTGTTGCAGTCTATACAGTGGGCCATGGATTTCACATTGTAGGCAAAATAAATGCACTTTATATACTGTATATATACTGTATATACTGTATATTTATTAATATATTTTTTGAACTCTTTAAAAAAACTTTGAAATTTGTAGTAAACGTATCAAATCCAAAACATGTACTTTTCTGTACTTTTCTCCCCAACTTTGTTGCACTAGAGGGCAGTAAAGCCTCTCCAATAAACACAGTCCTCAAAGCAATGTTAATATTTGGAATGATATTAAAATCCTCCGAATGCAACATTAAAATATAATATAAAGTCAATTTTGCAAGAAGTTTATAAAAATTGCAGAGGCCTGGGAAAAAAAATATAAAGTCAACATTATTGCTCCAACCATTCTGTATTAGAATTCTGTCTCCCACGGAAGGTCTTACTTGCTACACAAGTCTGCTGCTAATGTGAGCTGCTCCAGTTATTAAAGGCCTCAGGCTGCCTCTATTACAATAAGCTGTTTATTAGTTCCCAGTATATTCTTTTGTCAAAGAGGGTTTAATACATGGTGATGTCTTGGCTTTTGATAACAGCCATGCTTTTTTCTTAGAGAAAAAAATTAACCATGAAAACTATTAGGTCCCATTTGTATGTTTTAGGGATGTGCCAAATCCACTATTTTGGGATTTGACCGAATCCCAATCCTTTATAAAAGATTTGGCCTAATACCAAAACCAAATCTAAGCCCTTATTTGTTTATGCAAATTATGACAAGGAAGGGGCAATTTTAACCTCTTTGTCTCATGACTTTTAGAATTTAGATTTGGTTCAACCAAGCTCAACCAAGCTCTTTTCCTGCTGAAAAGGGCTTAATCCTGGTCAAATCCTGAACCGAATGCTGATTTGGTGCATCCCTAGTATCATCTCCCCTCCCAAATCTCCATTTGATGCAGTGTACATTATTCTAATTTTTTGCCAGGGTTATCCAGTCCTCTCCTCTTGGAAGCAACCCGAGCATGCACATAACATCCCAGGATTCAGAGTGGTGGAAGGACTCAGTAGGCTGGACCACTGATGTAAACAGTTCCTCTATTCTATCAGGTCTTTGCACCATCCCAAAATCTAGTGTTATACAGTGGATACATGTGTCACTGAAAAGTCCTCCCTCTCCATTTGCCCTAAAACCTGCACTATGTACCCTCTGCTTTATGCATAGTGGTTGAGGATAATATGACCACCTCACCTCATAAAGATGGGCAACAGAGAGGATACTGGAAACTACTCTTCTTGAATCAATGGAATCATATTAAAACAGATAATCTGTATGGGTATTTAACGAGACTGTGGGGAGGAAGGTGCAGCTCATATATGTATGTGAAAACATTGAAACTGAGTTTGTATACAGTAAATATATAAAGAAGACACTAAGACCAAATTGTATGTTGTGATGAGTGAAATAATTTGTCAGGTTTTTGCAGAGAAAATTACACCTATAGACCTATAAAAAAATTGTTGCGTCTCAAAAAAAATGGTCCTGTGAACTGGTGAATTGTCTTTGCCATGCCATAGCAATTGTTCACATATCCCAGATAATGTGCAACCATGGTAACCGGGTACCAACTGGCAAGGGCATAAATAAATAACCACCGAATGCTGTGACATTCCATTAACAACATTTCAAAATTACACACACAAGACTTAAATCAGAAAATGTGAGTTCTAGTAAGAAGTGACACACCAGGAGTGGTAGATACATTAACACCCAAAAAGGGACGGGAAGGGATCAAGTCAGAATTCTGGTGGCCTGCTGGAGGAAAAAGGTGCCACGGTAAGCTCTCCCTATTCTAAAGTATAAGTCCCACTCTATACTAGGTGGCCAATCCCAAGCTGGGATCCATTCCCCAAATGGAAAAAACCCTCCCCACAGTCCCGGGTCCCGGGAATGGCCGTTCACCAATTTGGTGCCAGGCAGAAGGGGTAGACCCCTAAATTGCATGCAGATTTGGGGACATCTATATAATTGTGTGTTCATTTAATGTTATATAACAATTAACCATAATTAACAGTATATTCTCTAGCTGACAATAGCAAGATGATGCTTTAAGTTAATACTGGATGAATATAGCGTGACAAGTGGCAATGATGATGATGATTTTAGTGAGTTTATTATAAACCTTTTCATACATTTATATATGAGTATTTATATGTATGTCCAGTTGCAGTATTCTGTTTCACATGTATAATTCTTTTAGACAGAGTTGTTTATGCCTTTTTATATATAGGATTTACATTTGTCTGTTACATATATAGGGATAGAAATGGACAAGGAGACAGTGCTTCTTGCAGGCTATTGTTAGACTAGTGATGGACAAATTCGCCTGGCTCGAATTTTCTGCGAATTCGCACCAGCATCCAGAAACGAACGCCTGCATCCAAAAAAAGTCACCTTCGTCGAAAACGAGATGACCGCATAAAAAACGAGATGCCAGCGGCATTTTGTAAATTTTATTCTCCATGTCACGAATTTCTCAGGAAATGTGCAATAAATTCGGCAAAGCGAAATGCCACAGATTTGCCCATCACTATTAGATATCACTAATGTGGCAGTTTGTATATAGGCAAAATATTTATATATATATATATATATATATATTTATATATATATACACAAACTGTATATTATGGATGCACCTAATCCAGGATTCAGTTCAGCCTTTTTCAGCAAGATTCGCAATTCGGCCGAAATCCTTCTGCCCTGCTGAACCAAATCTGAATCCTAATTTGCATATGCAAATTGGTGGAGGGGAGGAAAATCACATGACTCTTAGTCACAAAACAAGGAAGTAAATGATGTTTTCCCTTTTCCACAAACAATTTGCATATGCAAATTAGGATTCAGATTCAGTTTGGTATTCAGACAAATCTTTTGCAAAGGATTCTGGGGTTTGGCCAATCCAAAATAGCGGATTCCATGCATCCCCAGTGTATATACATATAGGTATTCCTATATTCTTATATTCCTGTACAAGTATGGCATTCATTAACTGGAAACCTGTTATTCAGAAAGCTCAGAATTACATGAAGGTAATCTCCCATAGACGACGAGCCGCGCCAAAAACGACGCGCCGAAGTTGACGCGAAGTGCGTCAAAATCGTGCCACGACTCATTTCGCGAATTTTTCGCCAATTCGCAAATTTTCAGAGAAATTTTCGGCGAAGCAAAACTCGGGAGATTCGCCCATCACTACTAATTTAGAGAGGGTGGGGAGAGACTCCCATAAGAGAAGGCTGGAGCCATTAGAACTAGTGATGGGCGAATTTATTCGCCAGGGGCGAATTCCTGCGATTCGCCGCTGGCGAATAAATTCGAATCGCCAGCGAAAATGACACGGCACGCAACGAAAACGACACGACGCGCGTCGGAAACGACACGACGCGCGTCGGAAACGACACGACGCGCGTCGGAAACGACGCGACGCGCCAAAGTTGATGCGACGCGCGTCAAAAGAGTCCTGCGACTCGTTGCACAAATTTTTCGCCAATTCACGAATTTCTCTGGAAATTCGCGAATTTTTCGGCGAAGCAAATCTCGGGAGATTCGCCCATCACTAATTAGAACCCTTCAACATCAGGGTCATGTAAAATACAGTATTAGGCCAGGCAACTTAGACTATTTTCTTTATTTGCCAAATTAATAACTTTACTTCACTTATATTCTAAAATATTCTTGTATGAAAACTTATGTTTACTTGTTGATTTTGAGGCTGTCCCTCCATTCACCTGGTGATATAAATTATGAAATTAATGAATAATAATATTACATTGAGGATGCAAACAGAACACAGAGGGCATATCAGTGCTGCTCTGAAAATATACATTTTTGTGTAGAAGGTTCCTTTAGTTAGTTTTTATAAAATATACATGTTGGATTGTTAATTTATAGCTCAGAAGAGCAAACATATGATGAACAGCTACATCACCCATGCAGCATAAATGTCCCATTGCAAAGGCAGAATCTGATAAGTCTACAGATGTACAGAGACACATACTGCAAAGCTCATGAATACATACAGTAGGGTTGTCTAGTGCAGGATTGCACAGAATATGGTTACAGTTACCTGGAAACCCTTTATCCAGAAAAACCTATATTATGGGAATGACATCTCCCATAGATTGCATTTTAACAAAATAAATTCTACATTTTATAAATGTCATAATAAACCAGTACCACAACCTTGTATGGGTCAGCGCCTAGGGCAAACAGAGAAGCCAGGGACCGTATCTGGTGTAGTATTTCCCAATAAATTGTCTTACACCACGTGTAGGTAGTATATAAGAAAGTACGTGTTTCTTGAGCTTTTGAGTAAATGGTCTTAGTCTACTGCAAACTCCTTCACCGATATAGTAGACTAAGACCATTTACTCAAAAGCTAAAGAAACACGTATTTTCTTATATACTACCTACACATGGTGTAAGACAATTTATTGGGAAATACTACACCAGATACGGTCCCTGGCTTCTCTGTTTGCCCTAGGCGCTGACCCATATATGTGACTGGAGTTTCCAACCCATGTTGAAGGAGACTGGGAAAAGGATCGGCAAGAGAAGAAAAAATTTCTAAAGGACAACTAACAATGTCCACCCTTTTTATTCGTTCTCTCTCTCTTTTTATTCTCTCTCTCTTTCTTTTTTCTATCTAATTTTGTAACAACATATTACCACAACCTTGTACTTGTTGCAAACTAAGATAAAATGAATCCTTCCTGGAGGCAAAACAATCCTATTGCATTTAATTAAGATTTGAATCATTTTTTAGTAGATCGAAGGTATATTGATCCAAATTACAGAATAATCCAGAAACCCCCAGATTCTGAGCATTCTGGATAACAGTTCCCATACCTATTCCATATCATGTGAATATTTGAGGAAGCTCCTAGAAATATCCGCTAGAATGATTTCAGCACAGATCTGGTAACTAACAGTGAAACTTTGTCACGAACGCCGCCCGGAGCAGTTCCAGGAGCTCCGGGCGGCGCGTCCATCTCCCGCGGCGGCGCTTCCAAGATGGCGGCGCCCATGGCCGCCACGTGGGTTCGGCGCCGGCCGTGACGTCATCACGCCGCGCCAGAGGCGCAATGGCGCCAAATTCAAAGCTAAAAGGACGCCGGAGACCCAGGTTCAATGCCCGAGTATAGCTCAACAAAGCTATTGTGTTCCTGGGTCTCTTAGCCGTGTATTCTTGCTACTGACTTCCTGATATTGACCCCTGCCTGTTCCTGACCTTGTAACCTTGCTGCCTGCCTATTGAAACCTTTTGCCTGGACTGGACTTCGCTATTGGATTTCCCCTAACTGTACTTTGCCTGAACTCGCTGGAAAGGACTTCCTCCTTGATCCTGACTTCACCCCCCCCTCGTGGGAGCCGGAGGCCCCCGCTGACAAACTTGCAGCATCAGCAATTTGTACCAGAGCTAATTAGTTGTTATTAAGTCTCACAAAAAAGAAAAGGGGTAGTCACATCATTAACAGAGAAAGCAAACCTCGGCACAAAGTCTTGAACGCTCTCTGCAATTAATACACACAATGTCATATCACCATGCACCTATTAATTTCATATGCATATATGCACTGAGCTAAATGCCTGTGTACTTGTACATGTCTAAAATAATCAAAAACTATTAACTCTGAGAAAAGAAAGAGTCACCTGATGTTTCTGTAGTCAGTATTAAGCAGAGCTATAGCACAACTCCTTTGCAATCAGCCATTTTTTGCACTTTGCACAATGCGCGGGGTAATTTGTCTGATTATTACTCTTTGTTGATTAGTGTTTTCATAGCTCCTGCACAATTAACTAGATACATACATAGTCTCCCACAAATGATAAGGATGGATATGATTAATAGGAAGTGTTTTTCTGAGAAATCTGTTTTTTTTTTTCGTTATTGTGGATTGTATAGTAGTATATCATTGAGTTTACAGATAAATGCCTCTTTTTCAGTTCTTGGAATTGTGAGCAAACAGTATATCATACAGTGAGGAAAATGCTTCCAATGGATGTTTCCAGTCTCTTATTCCAGTATAGGAGCTTTGCAATATATATCAACTAACGTAAGCTTGTAGTAGTTTTTTTTTTATTTGTGTGTTTTTTTTTCTGTAAAATAACTTTCGGTATGTTATAGAATGGCTAATTGTAAACAGATTTTCAATTGAACTTTATTTTTTATTTTTTTATAGTGTTTGAATCATTTGCTTTCTTCTTATAACTCTTCCTAGCTCTGGAAGGCGACAAATTTATTGTTATTGCTAGATTTTATTACTCATCTTTCTATTCAACTCTTCTCCTATTCATACTCCATTCTCTCATTCAAATCAAGGCATGGTTATTAGGGTAATTTGCAGCCTAGCAACCAGATTTTTAAAATTGCAAACTGGAGTGCAGCTAAATAAAAAGCTCAAAAAACACAAATAATGAAAATCAACTGCAAATTGTCACTCTCTACATCAGGGGTCCCCAACCTTTTTTTACCCATGAGCCACATTCAAATGTAAAAAGAATTGGGGAGCAACACAAACATGAAAAAGTCCTTTAGGGTGCCAAATAGGGGCTATGATTGGCTATTTGGTAGTAAGTGAAAAGGAAGAAGGAAAGAAATCTCCTCTTGATCAGTATATGGCTTAAAGTGCTAATGTTCGTGACTTAATCTTAATAAAATTCATGTGTTTTCAAACAACAATTCATTATGAATTGTTGTTTGAAAACACATGAATTTTATTAAGAAACGGTGTATATAATTAATCTTTATAGCTATATATTACACAATTAAGTCACGAACATTAGCACTTTAAGCCATATACTGATCAAGAGGAGATTTCTTTCCTTCTTCCTTTTCACTTATAAGTAATTGATCACTGAATAATCTTCAGTTTTCTCCTCTTGACCAACAGATATTGGTAGATAGACCAATATATCATATTACACTGGCTATTTGGTAGCCCATGTGTGGACTGGGAGCCTGCATGATGCTCTACCTGGCGCTATACTTACTTTTTATGCAATTAAAACTTGTTTTCAAGATTGGAATTCAAAAATAAGCACCTGCTTTGAGGTCCATTAGAGCAACATCCAAGGGGGTGGAGAGCAACATGTTGCTCACAAGCTACTGGTTGGGGATCACTGCAATACATCATACTAAAAATTAATTTAAAGGTGAACAAACCCTTTAACCTGCGCTCTTCTCAATCTTACTGTTTTGTTTCATTTGCTTCCTGTCCTTCACTGTCAGATGTTCTCCTATTTCTATTTTCATAAGCTTTGTGCCATCTTTGCTCTCATTAAAAATCAGAACAGATGTGCAATTAATTGTAGATTTTTTTGGCTTTGGAAAACACTTTATCACTGCCTACGCAGTTCCAGATCTGTGTCCAGCCATGTCCCTGTAACAAAAAGTAATTAGTTATCCGGCCTGTTGCAAAGAATATTATAAGTATGGGAATCTAATTTCTGGAAACCCATTATCTAGAAAGCTTTGTATTACAGAAAAAGCCAATTAAGATATAATTAATCCTTATTGGAAGCCAAACCAGCATATTGGGTTTATTTAAAGAGGCAACTTCTGGTGGTTGATATAAATTAACTCAACATTAAAGAAGTGTGGAGTGCTCCTGATGGATATTCACCACAATATGTTTACTAGATGCTGCAATTGATGCAGTAAGTGAGAAATATAAGAAACAATGTGTCACTGTAATACCAGAATGATCAAATAAGAGACCATACCATCTACCAACTGTATAACAAGGGCACTACATTTCAGAGCTATTCATCAAGTTCAACCCCTCCAAATTAAAACCCAGCATACACACACACACCCCTCCACTCTTTCACACAAACCGTATATGCCCATAGCTATACTAACTGTAGAGTTTAGTGTCACAATAGCCTTTGGTATTATGTCTGTCCAAAAAATCATCCAAGCCTCTTTTGAAAGCATCAACAGAATCAGCCATCACAACATCTCCCGGCAGTGCATTCCACAACCTCACTGTGAAGAACCTCTTACGCTGCTTCAAATGAAAATACTTTTCTTCTAGTCTGAAGGGGTGTCCTATGGTGTGGTGATCCTCTTTATGGGTAAAAAGGTCGCCTGATATTTGTTGATAATGTCCTCTAATGTATTAGTAAAGTGTAATCATGTCCCCTCACAAGCACCTTTTTCCAGAGAAAGCAACTCCAACCTGGACAGTCTACCCTCATAATTTAAGTCTTCCATCCCTCTAACCAGTTTAGTTGCATATCTCTGCATTCTCTCCAGCTCATTTATATCCCTCCTAAGGACTGGAGTCCAAAACTGCACTGCATACTCCAGATGAGGTCTTACTAGGGATCTATAAAGAGGTATAATTATGTTTTCATCCCTTGAGTTTATGCCCTTTTTTCTGCAAGACAGAACTTTATTTGCTTTAGTAGCTACAGAATGACACTGCCCAGAATTAGACAACTTGTTATCTATAAAACCCCCAAGATCCTTCTCACTTAAGGAAACTCCCAACACACTGCCATTTAGTGTATAACTTAGTGTATAACTTGCATTTATATTATTTTTGCCAAAGTGCATAACCTTGCATTTATTTACATTGAACCTCATTTTCCAGTTTTCTGCCCAGTTTCCAAACTTAGACAAATCACTCTGCAAAGTGTCAGCATCCTGCATGGAACCTATAGTTCTGCACATTTTAGTATCATCTGCAAAAATAGAAACCGTAATTTCAATGCCCACATCCAGGTCATTAATAAACAAATTGAAAAGAAAGGGACCCAGTACAGAGCCCTGCGGTACACCACTAACAACACTGGTCCAATTAGAAAATGTTCCATTTACCACCACTCTATGGGGCAAATTCATTAAAGCTCGAAGCGTCTAACGCTAGAGCTAATTCGCCAGCGTGAGGTCATTTCGCAACTTCCCAAATTCACTAACATGGACTCTGGCGAATTTTCGCTAGCGAAGTAGATAAACTTGCGCAACTTCGCACCCTTATGCCAGGCGAAGTTGCGCACTGACGAAGGATCGTAATTACGCAAATTCACTAAGATGACCATTTTCCTGATCGTTACCACTTACACTAGACGTTACTTCAATACAATAGATAGGAGGTTGAAAAAAAAAAATGTAAAATTTTTTCTAAGTCCCAAAAAAATGCTGGCGTATTTTAGCATAGGAGGGTGATAGTCTGAAAAAGATCGATATTTTTTTTGGGGGGGTTACCCTCCTTCCCCCCTACATTTCCTAACATATGGCAACACAACTATACAGGGGGCACATGTAGGGCAATATGACAACTTTATTTAATTTAATAAAGGTTTTCTGGGCTTGTGTAGTGTAATGTAGAGGCTATAACATATACTTCTATTATAACTGAAAGTTATATTATAACTGAAAGTGTTAATTAGGCTTCGCTAGCGTAACTGCGCATTGCCTGGCGAAGTAACACTAACGCAACTACACTACCGTTCGCTGACTTGAGCGTAACTTCGCACTTTAGTGAATTTGCGTAGCCCTGGAGAAAATTCTCCTGGCGAAGTGCGGCGAACGCTAGCATTTGCATTTGTAGTCTATCTTTTAGCCAGTCCTCTATCCAGTTACAAATACTATGTTTCAGGCCAACATTCCTTAATTTAACCAGTAACCTTCTGTGTGGCACTATATTGAATGCTTAGCAAAGTCTAAGTGAATCACATCCACTGCCATCCCAGAATTAAGGTTCCTGCTTACCTTCTCATAAAAAGAAATCAAGTTAGTCTGGGAAGATCCATTACACATAAAACCATGCTGGCACAGACTCATAGTATTGTTATTTGCTATGAAGTCCAGTATCCTATCCTTTATTAATCCTTCGAAAAGCTTTCCTACCACAGACGTCAGACTAACTGTCCTATAGTTTTTAGGCTGAAAACGGGATCCCTTTTTGAATAGCGGCACCATATTAGCAATTCACCAGTCTCTCTGCACCATGCCAGGCCTCAATGAATCCGGAAAAATTAAGTAGAGAGGTTTCACAATCGCAGAGCTATGGTCGTTAAGTACCCTGGGATGAATACCATCTGGCCCTGGACCTTTATATTAACATGTTCTACTCTCTTTTGAATTTCATCATGTGTGAACCATGCATCATTAGATGTATTATTAGAATTGGTACTATTAATAAGGAAACCTTCATTAGCTGGTTCCTCATTTGTGTAGACAGATGAAAAGTATGTATTCAGAATCTTTGCTTGTTCTCATCAACCAGCTTACTCCCCTCTGATAATAAAGGTCCTACCCCTTCCTGTTTAATTTTCTTACTATTAATATATTTAAAAATAATTGTAAATTGCTTATCATTCGTTTAGCCACATGCAGCCTTGTACAACACTGTACTTTGGAAACTTTTCTTTGAGTAAGCTGAACAGTGGTTTGACATCTTCCATAGCAATTTTAAAGCATTTTTGCAGAGAAAAAGTATCCAAAATTCTTCTAAATCCTTTATAAAAGCATTCAGGAAAACCACAAAAACATAATGACGTATTTGGTGCAAAATAATGCCTCCCGACTGACCAAAATACCTCTCTTGAGGCCCTCTTTCTGCTTCTTTTTTGTTGCCCACTCACAAAAATATGTAGGTTTCAAGCTTTTCTCAGAGTTTCTGATAAACCTAGTATTAGAAATTGATGTTTTCTTCTTTATATCTAAGCTTTTTTGTTTATTTCTGAATTGTGTGACTTGAAATACGATTATATTTCATCATAGAACCACTACTATTAGAAAGGCACAGCAGGGTAAACATTTACTGCTAAATAACACACTGGGTCAGATAGAGAAGAGAAATCACACAATAAAGACAAAATATTTGCAGACGCCATCTGTGTGTTTACAGGCAAAATTGTTTTTATATTGTTTTTTTAAAGGACAAAATACTTGGGGCTGAGATAATAAAAGTCACAAAATGTGAACTACATCTAATTAAGTCAGAACAACCAATAAGCATGTAGCATGTAGCATGTCCTTTTCAAACTTTGATTGGTTGCTAGACATTGCACACATTGTAGCATTAGTTACATTAACCGAATGAGCTATACATTATATAATACCCTACCTGCAGTTTTTTTAAACTTCTGACAGTATTCAATACAGGCAACAGATATCCAGGTGCAAGGTGCAACATTTTAGTGTCATATTAAAGGACATGAATACCCTATTGCACCAGGCTGCCAAAATATTAGGACCCCCCTTGATTGAATTAAAATAATTTTTTCCCCATACTGTGGAAAAATGTGCCAGTATATAATTCAACACTAGGAATTCGCAAGTAAAATAATGGAACTTTGTTAGAATTTTCCCACGTGGTTGCATTTTTTTTAAAGTAGCACCAACATGATGAAAAACTAGATTTATTGGTAGGTGCTTAACATTGGCACCCCCGGTGAATCCAGCTTTCCTTGTCCTTTAAAAACTCATTTAGATACTGAATAGTATCCCATTGAAGCAATCAGGGTACTCCTTTATTTTCACTTACAGCTATAACTCACTCAGAACTAATTATTGTTTGGTTTCTATGGCCCAGTGCAGGGTTTGTGTTCACTCAGACTGAAAGGCCAATTTAGGTAAAAACGAGTCATCTCTTGTGCTTAAAGGGGTGGGGCTAGGAGTGAGCTTTCTGAAGGTGCCTTGTTTTGTGGAAAACCCCTGTTGTGAATAAGAGAGGCAATGTTATGTAACTGTTTATTAATTTAAAAACGGTTACTACTTCTGCCGTATATTTAATGTGAACTTAGAATATACAGAGAGCTTTAAAGCTAGGCCTGCATTTGAATATGTAATGTATTGTACAATTCTTACCATACAATATGAAATTGCTGAAACACTTATTTTGACACCCACACTTTAGATTCAGCAGACAAGGCCTTTGTGAATTTCCCTTTGTATAGGCTACCCTTTCATTGGCAAGGAGGGGTTAAGACTTCAGAAAAAAGAACATTTGGAACATTATCAATCAAGTAATCAAAGCTAGCACTCTCCCTAACTAGATCTACATGGCTGTGAAGAGCTTGGCGTAATCAAGTCTCGGGCTCTTGCAGTGAGAAATCAGGGGGTATTATAAGCAAGAAAAAAGCAGGACTAACCGGGCTGCATAATCTCCATGTCTAATAGCCCACTCCAGACGTGAAGGGCACAAGAATAAGGGCAGGAGGAGAGGGTGGAAGATTAGCAGAAAGATGAAGTAGGCTTTTTGCCAAGTCATTGGCAAGCAAATAGAACATCTTCGCTCATCACAAATGTAATTAGAGCTGACAAGCTAGGGATAATTTTAGGGAAATTTGTTAGATGAGCCATTTTTCGGAATAATTCACACAAAAAAATTAAGGTGCAGATGTGACCTGTGTGTTCTGTTGACATATTAACATATGTAAGCATATTCCAAACATGAGTATATTGATTGTGCACTTGGACACAAACTGGAGCTAAATTCAATAGGAATATTTCAATAGTAAAAAAAAACTTTGAAGAACTTTTTTGCATGTCTTACTTTACAACAGATCCTCACTCACCCTAACTAAAACTCTATTCTTGCATTTTTACAAAGGAAATCAATATGATCTACAATATGATCTACAAGAATAAGAGGATAGGCTGAATGGTGCCAAATAACTATATTTTGTAGAATAATAACTATAATCCAGTGAGACACTTGAATGCAGGTGTTGCCAACTCCCAAGGACCAAACCCCTGCTTACACCTTCTTGTGATCAAGCCCCATCAAATGAAAACGAGCTTTGTGGTTTAATATGATTAATACACAACAACATAAATTTGCTACTTTAGCTGTAAACATCTGAAGAGACACAAGGTGTAAGATGTGTGTACGTATGCAGTTTTAGTTGGGTTTAATGTATATATCTTGAGTAGTTATAGCTAGGCAAGTTTTTATAAATCTCTGTGTACATGTGGCAGAAGGCTAGTATGTCATTTAGCTCACTAATTGCACAAATCATATTGCAGGTGTAGGATCCATTATGACTCTTTCCAAAATTTGGATCACTCAAATGGCAAGTCAACCACAAAATGTGCAATGTTTCTTAGTTACAGTTTCATTGTCCATTCCCTCATTAAGTCATTCTTCCTGCCCTGCCATATTATAGCACAATATCTCTATACCTATTGGTAGCCCTTGCCTAAACATATTTCTGAACTTACATTCATCATAAAAACAGGAATTTCTGTAATCAAAAAGACAGACATAATTAATTTCCCTGTCCAACACCTTGGGCTTGTTTCCTTCAAAACCAGTGTAGGAACAAAAGTAACACTGGTGGGTGCTACATTTATTAGCATTGCATTTATGAGGCAGTTTGCTGTAGTAATTAAAAGTAACCAATCTTATAATACAAGTTCAAGCAAGTTGTGCAACTCAAGCCATGCCTATGGCTACCCAGTCTAATGGGAACCAACGGATGTACATTTTTATTCAAAAGAAGCTATAGAAGTTGGCACAGATATAAATACAGAGAAACACTTGTTATTATTTTAATTTCTCCTGTTCCTGCATCATCCCCCTCCTCATCATTTCACAGTGGTTGTGAATCGAGGATTGGAGGCTTGCCTTGGGTACTGTTTACATTTGGCATAATTATTTTTCTGTTTGTAGTGTGTGTTAAAAACAGGGTCTGCCTAACACAAGACCTTTATTTGTATCTCACATTAAAAGTATTTCTGTGTAACGAGATGCCAATTTACAAGAAAACTAGCAGCCAAAGCACAAAACATGGCATGAATAACATGGTGGTAATTTTTTTTTAAAATAACCTTGTCCCTTACTGATCCTTCAGTCCCAGTAGTGAGTTCCCGTTTTGAATTCATTCAAAGCCGTTATTTACCTGCAAACCTCAAAACTTTTGGGGTGACTAGAATATCATCTGTGAATAAAATGGAGAGCTTTCCATCCTCGATACACCTGAAGAAATGTTTCTACGTCAACTGTTCATGTAAACAGGGCAAAGAGAGATAGAGGAGACTTGTAAAATGCTCCTGTGATTGGCTTAGAACCTCACGTAAATCAAAGCGGGAGACCTCTGTGCAGTTGGCTATAGAATTTCATGCAACTAATACCTAATACAATTGAATTCTTTGAAATATCCTATAATCCTATAATGCACTGATATATTTCAAGAATGTGTAATTCTCATCCCAACATTCTTTTTATTTAGTAGTGTTCATTTAAGCAGAATTATTAGCATATATTTATTCACTTCAGTGATACCATCTGTATTATTTTAAATACCAACTGTTATTGCCATTATTTTACTTTTAATAAAATAACATTTGCTTAGTGTTAATTTAACAGTGGGTGCTTTTAATTACAACATTCTGTAATGTGATTAAATGGGGGGGGGGGATTATGTCTGTCAGCATTTGCTGGTCTCCTGATTGAAAGTAGATATATCATTGGTTGCTCTGGGTGACAACAAACTCTGTGACATTTTATACAAAGTATAACAATGATGAACAACCTTTAGAAAAATACACTAAAGTGCCTGTGATATGGCATGACAAGAAAAACTTTTAAGATATACTGGTTTCTAGTAGGGATTCCCTCCAGAAGAACAATATCAAGCTGGATCCTGAAAGATTGAATCATGTGGGATATATAGTAATCCTGGCTCTCTTGCATTTGTGAATGCTATAGGGCAGGGGTCCCCAACCTTTTTCACCCATGAGCCAGGCCCGGACTGGCAATCTGTGGGTTGTGGCAAATGCCAGAGGGGCTGCTATAAGTCACCATAGAAAGTGACTATTAAGTGGGCTGGTGGGGGTTGTTTGTGCCTCTGTGTAGTAGGAATGGCAGGGCCTATTTTGAATCCCAGTCCAGTCCTGCCATGAGCAACATATAGATGTAAAAAGAGTTGGGGAGCAACACAAGCATTGAAAATGTTCCTGGGTGGTGTCAAATAAGGGTTGTTATTGACTATTGGTAGCCCCTATGTGGACTGGCAGCCAACAGGAGGCTCTGTATGGCAGTACATCTGTTTTTTATGAAACCAAAACTTGCCTCCAAGCCTGGAATTCTAAAATAAGCACCTGTTTTGAGGCCACTGGGAGCAACATCCAAGGGGTTGAGGAGCTACATGTTGCTCACGAGCTACTGGTTGGGGATCACTGCTATAGGGGTTAGTTACTCACCACAAGACGAGGCTTATCTAAGTTTGATGTTGTTTGATGTCATTGTTGCATGACAATTCCCTCTCATTACAGCAACTTGCTTTCAGTTACTTTGCACTTCCATATAGTTGTGGTGGGCACCATCGCCTTTATCCTGCCTCCTGTTCTAAATTTTGCGAAAGTTTGTCCATTGATGCAAGGGATCCCTGGAGCAACTAGCAACTCTTAACATTGTGGTAGCTAAGAGGCTCCCACAGAGGCCTTCAAATTCAATTTGAAATACATTTCACCATGTTTTTCAACCTGAATGCAATTTCAGCTGAAAGGAGAATTCAACCCTCCATATAATAAAACCCACTACCCCCTACACCACATAGTCTCTGCTCCTGCCCGCACAGATGATAACTCCAGTAATTTCCCCTAAGCCTGTAATTACACCTTGTTGCAGAGTCAGCATAGCATCTTAAGCTCTTCAGTAATGTTTGTAATGTAATTGCCATATTGGCGCATACACATTTGAAGCAATCTTCTGGTTCTGGACAACTGCACATGCATCGAAAGGGATGGAAATAGCTGAAGTGAAGGAAGAAGACTAAAAGATTACCAAAGCACCAGAAGATGGTGCCCTTGAGCTCTGATGCTCTGACTCTGCAACGAGAGGTAATTAAAGGTTTAGAGGCAATTACTGGAGTTATCACTTGTGCTGGCGGGAGCAGCCACGTAGGGTAGGGGGTAGTGGGTTTTATTACATGGGGCTGCATTCTCCTTTAACTCTGGCCGTTCCATGTTGTGTCTGATGCAAATGCACCCAATGTTTAATAATGATAGCAAACGTTTGCGATGAATGGGATGGGTCAAAATTACTTCTACGTGTGTTTTTTTTATGCAAGTGTGCTGCACCTATTCACTCTGTGATGGGTATCCTGGAATTACCACCAATTGGAGAGCTGCTGGATACTGCCCCCACCAATAGGCACATTTGCACGTGATTCATATGGTCTAACTTGATGGAAATAGGAGCTAGTGTGTGTGGAAAGTGTTTAGACACATGTACCTTTAATAAATAGTATCAATGTGGGCAATGACTGTGTCCCAAGCCCTTTATTCACCATATTCATCTACATAGCCATATTAAATTGCTGGGTACCTAGATTTCAACATTGGTTCTTGATGATACCATCTTATTGTCTATGTCTCTGTGGGTCCCACACAGGACTTGGTGCATCCTCAGCCCTTACGCCCTTGTACACCCATAGTAGTTTGAATTATTATTATTTTAATATCTATATGCATATGCCCTGATGATCATTTGGAGGAGTTAACTTGGATGTATATATTATTTCCATGTCAACTTGTTTACAATTCAAATTAGTGAGACACTATGGTCCTGAGTTTAATCCCAACAAAGACTTTGTACGTTCTCCCCACAAATCTATGGGTTTCCTACAAGTACTCTGCTTTCCCCCAATACTCTATAAACATTCAGACTGACTTGACTTATAATAAGCCTAACCCCAGAATGTGTGTAGTTAAGATAAAATAAACTAGATTGCAAGCTCGGGTAGTACAGGAAGTGAGTGTTGGGTGCAGATTTACTAAATTCGTGGGAATAATTCGAAATTCAATTTACAAAATTCAATTGGTCGAATTTTAGAATATGCAAATTAGGTAAATTTGGCCATTGAATTTGTAAATTCGATCGAATCGAATAGATCAAATAAAAATCTATTCGACTAGTCAAATTTCGAATGACTTCCCCTTTAAATTTTTATTCGATTGGCTACTTCGCCAGGTTTAACCTGGCAAAGTGTATTTGGTGAATTTAGATCGAATAGTAAAAATTCGATCGAAGAGTTGAAATCGTTCGAACCAAACGATTTAATTGATCGATCAAATTTTTACTATTCGATTGATCGATCAAATTAGAAGGATTTTACTTCCCTTCTGTTCACATGGTCAAATTTAGAATCTTTTAAATTCGAAATTCGACCAATGATAAATCTACCCCTAAGGGTCCAATTTTGATGTTAAATTAGTTAAAATTAGTTCGAATAGTTCTAATGCATCATTCGATTCAAACAATTTGAATGATCTTTGATAAAAAAAACTTTCGCTTTTCAAGGACTGAAAAAATATCAGTAAAGGTTCCAGGAGGTCCCCCATAGGCTACAATGGCAATTTCGGCATCTTTAAGGTGGCGAAGTGTCAAAATCGAAGTTTTTTAAATAGACAGTACATTGAAATTTGAATATTCAAATTTTCATATTTTTTTCTATTCAAATCGAATTCTGGGCTATTTGACAGTCGCAGTAGCCCAAAATTACTTCGAAATTTGAATTCTTTTAAATTTGAATTTTATTTGAATATTCACTTCGACCCCTAGTAAATGTGCCCCTTACTGTTGCATAACATCTAACTGCTTTTCAAATAAATCATAATGATAACAATGTTTAAGCTTTTTTTTGTTTAATTTACATAGTCTAATTTTTTTAAGATACAAGTTACTCATAAATCACCACTGATACAGTATATGAAAGGGTTATAGTAATTCTACTCTGCATTATACACGCGAGGCAATCTTGCTTGCATCAATCCTGTGTCTTTGGATTTCTTTGTATGGAGCACCATTTGACTAAAGGTGTATGAGGGCCGAAATTGCTGAAGTTGTAGTAATTCTTACCCCACTACATAAAATATTTCAGTTCTGCTTTCATGCACAAGATAATTTTGGCAATAGCAGTTGTTATTTTTTTTTTTTTAAATAATCAAAGGAGAGCTTTCAAGTCTCCTCTGTCTGTGCCCTGTTTTCATAAGCAGTTAAAGAAAACATTTTTTTTTTGTTGTACCGAGGATGGAAAGCTCAGTACACCTAAAGTGACCCCAAAGGTCTTTGTGGCTCCCAAATGGAACTCAAAGAGTTTCGACATTACAGGGGCATTCAATAGCATGGCCTACCAATGCATCCTACTTGCTAGTCATTCATCATGCTGTGCAAGTTGTGAGTACTTGCAAACAGTGCCGGTCTTAAGCACATTGGACCAATTTGGTCCAATTGGGCCCCGCACTTATGGGGGCCCCGCTCCAGTGTGAGCTCTAATTAATATTCCCTCAATTCCCAAATAGCCCAGAGTACCCCTAATCCAGATTGGCCCAGCCTGATCAGACCCGATTGGCTCAGGCCACAGCTAAACCTGATTGGCCCAGCCCACCCCCAAACCCAATTCAACCAGCCCGCCCCAAAACCAATTGGCCCAAACAACAATTGAAATACATTAATGTTGTATATATAATCCATGGTGCTGCTCACACACAGTTTACAGTGGTAAACAAAATATGCACTTTTTTTTGCACACAGAGAGAGAACATTTTCTCCCAGTTTCTCAACCTGCCCCCATCCCAAAATGGCAGCCATTACTTCAACAGAGGGGAAAGCAGGCACTATTTGCCCATCCAGCTCTGTGACCCTGCAACAGACATCAAAGTTCCTTCTAGGGGGGCCTGCCAAAATAGTTCCAATTGGGCCCCGCACTTGGTGCGGCCAGCCCTGCTTGCAAGCATAGGTGCTTTATGTATAGGGCCCTAAATAGGGCAATTTTGTAGCCTAGCGTTTGTGCCATTGTCCTTATAAATGAGCTCTAATGTGTTTTGTGATTATTTATATTTTTTAAGTGCCTAAACCACTTCTATTTTATCACACAGCCCTCAGAGATACTATACCTGTATGCCTCATGTAACTCCCAATCCAACGATCTAACACATGATATGTTATGTGATCTACTTAATAGGCTCATGTTTAGCAGCCTCCATAATAAATGCTGTATGTGCTTGTGACCTCATTCCATTAATAAAACAAACTATATGCATTATACATTCATCACTAACAAGGTAAACTGGCTCTTAATTGAAAGGTTTTGTTTTTGCTGAGCATTTGTGGATGTGTTGATACGTGCTAGATAAAGAATACAAATAATAACATTACGCATTTCATGCATTAAGGCAAAATCCAGGAGAATACAGATAATTAGTGTGTCCTTGTCAAAGGAGTGTGTTTTATGCTCTGTTACCATGGGAACTTTAAAATAGTTTTATCCAATGCTATAACATAAATACAAAGCCATGTATATATGCAAAAAAATAGGATAATGGCACATACTAATATCTTGACAGTACATTCCTTGTAGAGGCTAGAGACAATATAAGGTATGGATACATTATTTTGAGAGCCCTGTAACAAAACTCTAGCTCAATACTCATTTCAGAAAGCAAGATTTCTATCGATCTGTAATAAAATAAATTAAAAGAAAATAGGAAAAATGTTGTTTACGCTATGCAATTTATGAAAGGAAAAGTATTTCTTATGTTCGCAAACTAATGTTTATTTATGCGTTTATTTATTAGATAAACATGTGCTCTCAGCATTTTATTTGTTGGATTAATATAATGCCCCGTAGGTATAAACAGAGTTTGTGTCCTCTAACTAATTCGTATTTGGATATAATTCCATAGTAAAGCTCTAGAAAGGAGTAGAGTTTTGCTGTGATATTAAAGAAACATTGTATAGAGAATATATATATATATATATATATATATATATATATATGGGACCTGCTATACAGAATACTCAGGGCCTGGGGTCAAGATAATGTAATTTGGATCTTCATACCTTAAAGGAACAGTTCAGTGTAAAAATAAAAACTGGATAAATAGATAGCCTGTGCAAAATAAAAAATGTTTCCAATATAGTTAGTCAGGGAAAAATGGAAACTATAAAGGCTTGAGTGACTGGGTGTCTAAAATAATAGCCAGAATCCAACTTCCTGCTTTTCAGCCCTTTAACTTAACTGAAGGGGGACCACATGGGACATAACTGTTCAGTGTATTTGCAATTGATCCTCAGCATGCAGCTCAGATTCAAAAGCAACAGTTATGGCCTGTATGGCCCTCCTTCAAGTCACTGATTGGTTACTGCCTGGTCACCAGGGTAACCAGTCAGTGGAAAAACAAGAGAGCTGAAAAGCAGGAAGTAGTGTTCTGGCTAATATGTTAGACATCCAGTCACTCCAGCCTTTATACATTACATTTTTGGCTAACTATATTTAAATCATTTTTATTTTGCACAGCCTATCTATTTACCCAGTTTTTATTTTTATACTGAACAATTCCTTTAAGTCTACTAGAAAATCGGGTAAACATTTAATAAACCCAATAGGCTGGTGTGCTTCCAATAATTATTTATTAGTTGGGATCAAATACAAGGTAAAGAGATAAAGAGAATAATTTTTTAAAATGTTAATTATTTGGATAATGGAATCTATGGGAGACGGCTTTCTGTAATTTAGAGCATTCTGGATAACTTGTTTCCAGAAAATGGATCCCATAGCCCTTTTGGTAATTTGAAGCATGGCACTATTATCTGTTAAATCATATTAGTACAAAGGTTCATTAGAGCAGAAGTACCAGATTAGGCTTATCCCATTATCAAATTAAGTGCAAACTCATCTATTGCTGCAGTAGCACCCAACATCTACCACCACCCTGAATGTGGCAGTAGTCACATAAGAAACATGATGTCACAAAATGTTTTCAGGATATTCCAGGATTCAGGGAAGGGCATGGAACAGTAATGACGTGAGTCTTTTACACTATTAGAGAACTGGCCTTGGAGACACTGCTTCATCCCTGCAGACAGGGTCGGAATGACCACCCCCCTCTAGGGCTCCCGCCACCCATCTGCTCACCCACCAACCGCCCCTCCCACCATCTTATCATGTTAAACTTACTTTAGCCATGTTCAGGGGAGGGCAGCAGGGATCAAGTCTGTGTCGGTGGGTCCCATGAGGGCCGGGGCTCATCTGTTTTCCCAGTGTCCTGCCAGTCCAGTCCAACTCCACTTTGCACAAAATGCATTGGGTCAATGGCCTCATGGGATTTAATTTCGGTCATTGAACAGTTTTTTACAGTTTCGGAAATAATTTGCCCATGGTGAAATGCAAATTTTTGCTGCAAATTCATAACTGGTGAAAAAATGTGCTCATCACTACTGGGGAATGCAAAGCAAGACTAGAGAGAGACCCGATGCACAAATCATCCCCTGGATCCTGCACTGGCTCATTGTAAATATATATTTAGGAATTCTACAGAAGTGCTCAGGGGAAATTTCCTTAGAAGCCATAATAGATAAATGATGCCAAATGTGTAACTTTAAATTGCTACAACCATATCTCTCTCTTTCTACTGACACACTCATCCAATTATAACAATATTAGAATTAAGGGAAAATTATATGAAGGCATATATTATTCATACAGTTGTTTTCTCACATAGTATTTGTTATCTATTATTTATGCAGTATTTCTATTCTTTAGGGGCTTTCTCAGTCTGTAATTAAACAAAAATCCCTGACATATGATCATAATCTCTATCCATTCCACTGCATTTGTTTGGATCAAAATTGCTGCTTTTGGTGTGTGATTGGAATAATCAGTGGATCTGTCCTGACAGTTTCGGCACATTTTGGCTGAAGTTAATATTGTTAAAGATTAACATTATACTGGTGAATTTACTACATTCTCAAAGTAAAGTAAACATTTTGTAGTAGAATGGAGTAGGAAAAAATTGAACTGAAAAATTAGCAACTGTCTCCAATATATGTGGCAGAAGAAGAATGCTGTAATTGTGCTTTTTCTCATATTTTGACCACAGTTTTCACTTGTTACTAGTTGAGAGATGCCTATATTTACAAACAACCGTAAAATCACTAAGAATTTTGGTTTTGAAACATTGCTTAAAACTACATTGCTTTTTCATTATACAGAAAAGTTTTTGGGCAGACATCACCTTTAAAGAGAAATGTCTGTAAATTATGGTATTCCAAAACCCAGAGCAAACCCCAAGGTCCTGGTCTTGAATTACATTTCTGCCTATAACAGCCACCTTTGGCTTTGTTTGTTTCTTTGTTACTCAGATGCTGCCAGAACTTAATGTGAGAGGACCAAGGGGGAAATTCTGGGCAGTCAAGGGAACTGTAACATATACAGAAAGGACAGGGAACAAGGAGTGTGGTCAAGGGACAGGTTGGGTCTTTGAAGACACAGGCCGGGTACACAATCAGAAAGCAAAGAGTGTTTAATAACAGGCTAGGGTTATTACAGGTCAAAACCACAAACAGACAGGATTATCACATCCAGGAACTATGGAACATATAACTATATTGGGCAATGCTTCAGTGCAGAGCAGTGGTCTTTATGGGCCAGACTGATAACATGTGAACAAAGCCATGCCTACTTGCCTACTTGCTTGAGGTGTGAAAGAGAGATCTGGTCACACTGGTGATATTATGGCTGCTTCACACCTTTTCCAGTTTCAGATAACACCTACCTGAATAAATCAATGGAACTACCATTGATGGTATTTATTTTTTGTGTAATGTAAGTATGAAATAATCCCCACATACCAAACAAGCAGATGGAGGATTAGCAGATGCTTTGTCTCTTGGCCCAGTCCCCAGCAGCACCCCTTATCCCATCCCCAGACAAACTCAAATAGACACATTGGTCAGTCAGAGGATTTTCTTTTTTTTTTCTTTTAAATTTTCTGTAATTTTTTTATGCAAACAGACATGGGAAGGCTTAGCCTCCCCAAGCCTTAATGAAAATCCGCCTATGGAACCAGGGCCTTAGCTGTCTGCTCACATAGGGGCAAATTCTCTAAAGTGTGAGGCGTCTAACGCTAGCGCTAATTCACCAGCTTTACGTCATTTCGTAACTTCGCAAATTCACAAACACCGACTCTGGCGAATTTTCGCTAGCGAAGTAGCTAAGCTTCGCACCCTTATGCCAGGTGAAGTTGCGCACTGACGAAGGATCATAATTATGCAAATTCACTAACGTTTTACTGAACGTTACCTCTTACGCTAGACGTTACTTCGCCAGGTCAGACCTGCCGAAGTTCAATACAATAGATAGGAGTTTGAAAAAAAAAGTCTAAGTCCCAAAAAAATGCTGGTGTGTTTTACCTTTTTAAGGTGATAATCTGAAAAAGAGCGAATTCTTTTTGGGGGGGGTTACCCTCCTTCCCCCCTACATTTCCTAACATATGGCAACTCAACTATACAGGGGGCACATGTAGGGCAATAGGACAACTTTATTTAATTTATTATTAAAGGTTTCCTGGGCTTGTGTAGTGTAATATAGTGGCTGTAACATATACTTTAAAATTTGCGCCGTATGCAACTACGCTACCGTTCGCCGACCAGAGCATAACTTTGCACTTTAGTGAATTTGCGTAGCGCTGGTGAAAATTTGCCTGGCGAAGTGCGGTGAACGTTAGTGAAGGCAATGCTAGCGCATTTTCGCCACTTAGTGAATTTGCCCCATAGATCAATGGTAAGTCAGCCTGCCCAGAAACACCAGATTCAACTCCAGGCAGGATATTACAATGTCCCTATTTTAATTGGGCCAGTGCATCTGTTCCATCCACAGAAACACCATGCAAGCTCCTAGAGTCCACAAGGCTCAATTTGTCTGCTTCTGACTCAGTAAAGTAACAGAAGAGCTGGAGAATTTCATAGTTGACTTGCACAGTTTCCTTGCCAGGCTTTTCACCTCACTCTTGTTAAATATTAACACTGAAAGTTGAAGAAACAATTTAATTGAAAACGGCAAAGCATCTGTCAAGCCATAACACTCTAGGAACAGCATCACGCAAGTCCCAGGTACCTGTTCAACTGTTGTGAAAGCCACATTTAACTTCCACTTAATCCTGATAATCCAAAAGCAATCTTGTTAGAAATGTAATTGCATTTTCTGAAAAGTGTCTGCAATAACAAAGCCTTCATTTCCTAATTGACAGTTTATTTACTCTACTCCCTGTCTTTCCACTGCTTCACCTGTCTCGTCCATAGAGCAGCAGGCAGAATAATACGACTCTCCATGCACAACATCCTACACTGTGCCAATAAGTTTTTTTCTTAACATCTGTATTAAGGTAAAAAGGATGTATTCCTGCTTGCAAATAGGGAAAGTTTTCTTTCAAAAGGGAACCACAATTACAATAATAATTGATTGTGGCTAATTGATAACTGATAATTGATAACATAGGCAGACCCCTGGCTGCTCCCTACCCACCTTCTAACTTGCTTGCCATCCAAACAAGCAAGTCAGGGAATATTGACAAGTACAGAGTGCAATAAAGAGTGCAAAGACTTTCACCTTTATGTGCAAGTTAGGGGGCAGGTGGGGGAACCCACCTTTCCTCATTAATACAGCTCTGTATTCATACAGTTAAATTGGAATTTGGTGCACTAATAAATCAAATGCCATTTTCCAAGTTCCTAAAAGAAAAAAATGATCTCTATGGTGTATTAACCTTTTTACAGGGATTGGGGGCAAAATCGGATCTACTCACAAGATAATGTTATGGTATATATGCCTATCGTAGATTTTCCTGCTTCTATGATGTTAAGTTAATTATCCACAATGCTGTATCTGCAAATAAAGGCTTATATAGTGAAGTATCGCCAAGAAACGAACAGGGTCCTCATGGGCTATCACACTCACCAAGCCACATATATGAAAGTGCCTTAAGTGGGTATGCCATTTCTTTCCGGCTGTATGCAAGAGCTCTTATCTGCTGGCCCCCTTGTTAGCGATTTCAGTGGAGTGTCTGTGATCGCAAACCATGCGTAGGGATGAGCTCCTAATGGGTGTGCTGCTCTTCTCTAGCTACCAAGTTGGTAGTCAAAAGGAATGGGGATTAACAGCAATCAGGGTTTCCCCCTGGAGATTAAATCACTTGTCTTGGGGCCCAAGGCAATACACCATAGAGCTATTTTTTTTCTTTTAGGAACTGGAAAACTGGCATTTGCTTTATCAGTGCACCAAATTCCAATTTAACTCTGACTTGTGGACTAGTGGGTCCATAATTATATCGGTGCTGCTATACATAAATATGCTATAAAAATCAGACATCATGAGGAGTTCACACCAGCTCTCATTATTAGCTCTGTAGTCATGATGTAGGAGTTTGTGCTATATTCTGTGCCCTTCATTTACCAATGCTTCCTAACTTGTTCATCTGAATGACATGCATGTTAGTGTAAAGGTAGGGAAAGGGTGAAGGATGCCTATACTGCACACCCACACAAATATGTGCAATTCTTTTACAACTAATGGCTGAGTTCACAAAATAATTCTTAAATGACAAATAATCCTTTTATTT
The DNA here is from genome assembly GCA_024363595.1 of Xenopus borealis. Taxonomy (NCBI): domain Eukaryota; kingdom Metazoa; phylum Chordata; class Amphibia; order Anura; family Pipidae; genus Xenopus; species Xenopus borealis. Next base: position 115,321,423 of record CM044435.1, read on the forward strand.
TAAAATCTCTTGTAAAGATTCTAACAACACTTTTCTTCCTGCATTCAGTCTCCTGTCACTTCTGAATCACAAGCAGCTCAACTGCAGCTAGTTTCTCATCTAACATGAAGATCCACCCCTTTTCTTTTCTGAAGTTTTCTTCTCTCTTTGATTGTGAAGTTTGTCAAAGAGGTGTTTACTGTGCGTGCTTGACGCCTTTACTACAACTGAAAACAAATCAGGCATGTCCAGCAGGAACCTCTTGGACCATATTCACAGTTATCTTTGGGGGTGACAGGCACAACTTTTTTTTTGGGGGGGGGGAGCATGCAAAAATCACGGACTTGTATATTTGAACCTTGCACCTTATATTTAAAATATATACAGGTGTAAGTGTCCGGAGTTCATGTGTACTGGAGTTTTCTGGGTAAGGGTTATTTTCATATTTTGGATCACAATGCCTTAACTCTGCTAAAATTAATTTAAACAAATAAGACAATAGCAACCAATATGTATTCATGAAGCTTAGTTACCATCAAGTACAAAGTACTGTTTTATTATGACAGAGAAAAGGGAAATACATTTTAAAAATAATTTGCTTCAAATTATCTCTATTGGAGATGGTCTTCCTGTAATTTGGAGCTTTCTGGATAACAGGTTACTGGACAAGGGATCCCATACCTGTAATATAACAACACTTTTGTAGCATTCTGTTTCCAGGTAAAATCAGGGACAATATAGCCCATTAATTAAATATTATAGATCAACAATGTAGTTTAGCTGTATTAAGAAAAGTTGGATCAGCTGTAACAGTAAATACTTTGTAAGAAGAACACAATAGTTCAGTATTTTCAGGGGGAGTTGAATGTGGCAGTTCAGCAAGAAATATGATTGATGCAAAAGATTAAAATTAAAACATATAACATAAGATTGGATAAAACAGCTGTGTGTTGCTGGCTTAAGGAATATAACAGTTAAGCAATGTAAAAGCATAACAAATGTATGAAAAAGCAGTGAGGAATGAGTTACTGGCCCACAAGAAACTTTTTTTCTTTTTATTGACATCAAGTGGATAGTTCAGTTGTGTATCTTGCACTTGCATGCTGCGCCCTGTGATGCACAGTTAACTCATTCTCTCTAAAATGATACTCTTTTTTTTCCCTTCTTCTTGCATTTTTATTGTATGTTACCGTTCAGGACTTTTTTACTTTCATTAAAATCTTATCCCCAAATTCATTAAAGTGCGAAGCGTCTAGCTCGCCAGCGTGACGTCATTTCATAACTTCGGAAATTCACTAACACCGGCTCTGGCGAATTTTCGCTAGCGAAGTAGATAGACTTGATGATCTTAGTGAATTTGCGTAGTTACGATCCTTCGTCAGTGCGCAACTTTGCCTGGCGTAAGGGTTCTAAGTTGCGCACTGACGAAGGATCGTAATTACGCAAATTCACTAAGATCATCATTTTCCTAAACGTTATGATTATCTACTGCTAATTTTTTTACATCAGACCTGCTCTGCTGCCTTTCCCTTTCTTTTTTCATATCATTCTTAATCCTTTAATACCTTCTTTTTACTAACATGCTCTACTTATCCTGTTAGTCTGCTTTGTTCTCATTCTCTTGTGCTTTCCATCTCTGCCCTCCATTCACTGATTTTTTTTCTGCTACACATACAGTACATGTGACTCATGGTGCCTCTACTTCCCATATCCAGTAAATGACCTCTCATTTCCTTTTCATTTAAACACCCACCCTTTACTTCTCAAGCGACTTTGAGAACATATTTGCTCAGTGCTGCTATACCTTACCACAATAGCACAATTTTTTTTATTAGTAAGCTGTTGGAAACTGAAACAAATATATATTTTATACAGTAGATGAAGGAGTGCATGATGGAAATGCATTTTATATGTCAAACATTGTTAGAAATAAATAATAAAACATATTATCTACAGTTCAGCATCTTTATCTTTCTATAAAAGTTTTTTTATTTTGTTTCTTGTGATTTTTGAGGACCATAACACATTAGGGATGGGTTGGAGGGTGTCAGGCCTTGATGTCCCATTTCTCTACCCCTTTGCAAAATTTCTTACACCCTGTAGGGAAGTGATCCCCAACCACTGGCTCATGAGCAACATGTTCCTCTACGACCCCTTGGATGTTGCCCCCAGTGGCCTTGAAGGCAAGTTTTGGTTGTATAAAAACCAGTTGTACTGCCAAACAGAGCCTCCTGCACGCTGCCAGTCCACATAGGATCTACTAAATAATCAAGCAAACAACAATATTGGTAAATGGAGGGCACTCCAACAATTTTAAAACTTAGAGCAGAGGTGCAAAACTACCTAAAAATGCTTCCCATATAGCATTGAAAACAGACAGTTTTTATCAATACTGGCTTTGCACACTCAAAAACAGCAAAAAACACGGCATAATAGCGTTCCCCTTGACAAAGGCTATTACACCGAAACGTTGGGGTTAATTCTCATCTCTGGCAAGTGTATCCGCTGCTTGTAGGTTCTTTTTCTACTTGAATTAACACATTGTGTGGTATGTATTTGCTGCTCATAACTATGTATATACTTGTACATTGATTGTAAACAATGCTTGAAACTTATGTAGATGTTGATTGAAATTTCTTATATAAAGTAAAAAAATCTTTTATTGCATACCACCAAGTTTTTTTGCTGTTTTTGAGTGTGCAAACCCAGTATTTATAAAATAGTCAATCAAACCCTTATTTGGCATCCCCTGGAACAGTCATGCCTGTGTTGCTCTTTGACTCTTTATACCTTTTAATGTGACTCCCTTCTTAGCATTCAGTAGAGATTATTAGAAAACATCAAGGTGAAAAAAAGAGCAACCAAGATGGCCCTCTTAAATAGTTAATTACATTTACAGACCAAACAAAATATAATGTTTGTGGCTGTGGTTCTCCAAGCAGAACCTGAATTACACAAGACATTCTCTCTGGGACAGTTCCTTATGGTTGAATTTAGGCAGGGGTTTTCTGATACTCATATATATGTCAGTGCTAGGAGCCAGTGCCTTCCTGTTCCAAACTGAGTGCAGCTATGCATATTGATGCAGAGAAACCCCCAGAGCTACCACGCTCCATTTGTGTCTAACTCTAAAGAATAGGGTGCACGTGTCTCTAAAACACTAAACACATGAAATTATACCAACTGGACTTTGAAAATATTTGGCACTATTGCATCTGATTTGACTCGATTTGGCTGTGATTACATCAGGTGCAATTCTCCCTTGCACCTGCAGCAATGGTGGATTTCCGGGGAAAAACAATGCATTATAGGGAAAGTAATCGTATGATATCTAGTAGTTCTTAAACAGCTAATTTTATTGCTTTACAACAATGGCTTCTTTTATCCAGAAACCCAATATCCAGAATATCTCCAGCAAATCATTCTTATTTTCAAACATTAATTCCTTTTTCTTTGTAATAATAAATAGCAAAAAATTTGTTGCATGTCAATTTTGTTTGTTGCACGTCATATTTTTATGGGTTCTCTGTATCCCACATTAATATCAATAAACCATATATTTATGTGTATGTAGTTATATAGACAGTGGAACGTCTCAGATCTCATTGTGGAAGGATAGAGGAAGGATAACACAATGTATGCGTTTGTCATATACATCTATTTTTTGATGCTCACTTTTGTCTTATTTTTGGTTGTGCAAAGTGAAACGAGCCCCATGGCAAATTTTTTATGCAATTTCACAAACATTTTTACCACTGGTGAAACTCGGAAGTTTGCGGTGAATTTGTAAATGGCTCAATTTTTTGCTCATCACTTTTAATAAACCATTAACTTTTACTTAGTACCTAGTAACTAAGCTGCATGAAGCAATAATGGTGGCAAACAGTCCTATAGTATTTATTTAATGTTTAAATGTTTCTAAATGGTGATATAAATAAATTAAAAGCCTAGCTCCTAAGCATCTCAGATACTAGATAACACATCTTAAAATTGCTGCACTTCTGGTATCTAGGGTAACACAATTGCACTAGAATTCAAGGGATAACTGTTGCAATGTGGGCAGAAAAGACAAGGAATGTTCCTGACTTTTTGCACTGTTTATCATTCTGTCTTGCCGGGATATACTGGGACTGTGCAACACACTCAACTTTGGGAGTTTTTGTCACGAACGGCACCCTAAATCCAGAACCAATGCTAGGCTCCCTGGTCTCCTCTCAAACAGCCGCCTTTCACCTCTGGAGGAGCCCTTGACTAATCGGATGCCACCAGGTCTTAATAAGAGAGGAGCCAAGCGAGGGTTCTGGATGAGCAAAGGGGCACAATCGTTACAAAGGTTTTCAGCAGAAGGTCACAGTTCAAGGAGAAGGCTGTAAGAGTGGTCAGACAGGCAGTGGTCAGTTCAGATAGAGTTCAAGGATAAGTCATGCAGGCAAGGGTCAAAACCAGAAGATCTTTCAGAATAGTCAGACAGACACTGGACAGATTAGTAAGGTCAGGATACAGAATTTAAAATAGTCAGACAGGCAGGAGTCAAAACAGGACTCAAATAGGATCAAAAGCACACTCAGATGCTAAATGAGATAGACCTAACAACAAGCAATGAGAATTAATGAAAAGTTCCTTTAAATACCTTTGAATCTTACGCCATTGCGCGATGACATCATGACACTGGCGCCGTTATGCACGTAAAATCCAGAAGTGTGTGCCATGCACGCCCTAAGGCTCAATAGAGTGAGAAGCAGCACAGGACGCATCACGTTATGGACGGCCCCCGCCGGAGGTGTGGCGGTCATCCCTGACGGCCCACTGGACCACCAGGGTGAGTGCCCCTTACAGTTTTAAAGGCATTGTCCACCTTTGGGTTAATTTTATTATGATGTAGGGAGTGATATTCTGAGAGAATAAGCAATTGGTTTTCATTTTTTATTATGTTGTAAGTTTTTAAGTTATTTAGCTTTACATTCAACAATTCTCCTGTTTGCAGTTTCAGCAATCTGATCGCTAGGGTCCAAATTATCATTGCAACCATGCATTGATTTGAATAAGAGACTGGAATATAAACAAGAGATGGTTTGAATAAAAAGCAATAAAAAGTAGCAATTACAATAAATGTGCAGCCTTACAAAGCTTTTGTAGACCTCCTTTTCAAAACCTAGAAGGAGTCATAAGAAAAAGGCAAATTGTAAAAAAAAAATCAGCAATGAAGACCAAATAAAAAGTTGCTTGGAACTGGCAATTACATAACATACTAAAAGTTAACTTAAAGGTGAACTGACCTTTTATTTCTACAGACCTACTTCCTTGTTTTTTATATTGAATGAATTATAGCTGTGGAAGAGTTTTATGTGTTTGTGAATCATACAGTATTATTATTCCTGGACCAATTTATCCGCTATGCGAGTTTTGACTTGCAAACATTGTATGACCTTAACTCTTCAGTTTTTGCATTAACAGTGGGTGTATGATTTTCTAAGAAACAGTCATCTTCCAGTCTGATCACACTGAGTCTTGACAGCAGGAACAGTAATCAGCAAGGCTATTGGCAAATTATACTATTATTTCCTATCTATGTTTGAGCATTTGACTCTGCTCCTCTGTTGACTTTGAAATGTGTTTAGTTTTACCTCTGCTGTGTAGATGGCTGCTTTTAATATCTAATAGTACTTTAAATTCTGTGAGAAATAAAAAAAGACTGAATTGATTTTTCACTTCAAGCCTCCTTTATGGCAATAAGGATATTGTTTTGAGCCTACAGCTTTTAAAATATCTTGGAAATTGAGAAGCAATAAATAAAAGAGAACAGATGGCATTGAGACTTCACAAGACCCAATCTACAAATGTTTTGGAAGACATTTCTTCATTAAATGTTTATTAAAGGGGAAACAAAGATGTGATTTCTCATTGAAATATGAATCTTTCTAAATATTATTATTAACATGTATTTTTAGAGCGCCAAAATATTGAGCTGTAAAATAAATGCGCTTGTACAAAAAAATCACATGTATTACAGGCATAAAACATATAGCATTACATAAATAATGATCAGTAATAGTACAAACTCGCTATTGAAACTGCCCCCCGACCTCCCTCTGGAAAAAAGGTAGGCGCATGTTGCTGGTGGGGGGTGCGACTGGGGCAGAGAGGGGAGAAGGAGGTTTCTATCATATCTTCACTGCTGTGGTGGGGGTCCTCGAACAGCAACCCAGGAGGGCTCCCAGTCTGACCCTGTCTCTGCATGCAGGCTTTTGTGCTGAAATTCTTCTTCTTCTAATGTGGTGAATAATATTCAACTTATCTAGTAACCCATAGCTATAGCTACTAATCAGCAGGTACCATTTACTAGTCAGCTGCTTAAAAATGAATTTCTGAATGCTATGGAATACTAAATGTGGGCAAACTTAAGATTTAAAGTATGTCAATAATAAAATATACAGGTCAACACTGTGGTTCCACAAAAAAGGGGAAAATTTTACTCAAAATTAATTTGAACAATGGATAAAATAAACCCTCATCACTTCTCTCTTTAAAGTGGTTCTGCTGTGAGATACATACACACGTTTTAAAGTTGAATGGCTTTTTAGCAAATACAGGATTACTGAAATTAACTTTCAGCACAAAGTTGATCCAGGGTAAGGTTGTCAAGGAAGGTCTATGTGTGTGAAAACTGTCTGTCCATATTTGGAAATCCTGGCAGAACTTGAAGTGAATGACGCAGTGATCAGCCAATCGCCAGTCACCTGACATCACTCACTCATCAATAGACCATCACATACCCTGCCCTCTAACACCTCTAACCATCTGCCAGTCCATACTTCAAAAGGTGACTGTTCTAATCCAGGGACTGATGCAATTGCCATTTTGGAGTCAGAAGGACTCACTCTGATTGAGTTTTTGACTTCATTTGGATCAACTAGCAGTAACTTAAGCCAAGTTTTATTTAGACCAAAGCTTGAATTTAATGGACGTGTCTTTTTCAGCCTACCATACTACTATAAACAGTGTGGCATTACCCTAATAGTCTGCAGTGTTCTCAGTTGCACTTCTCAGCTGACACTTCCCCATAGTGGAACTCTGAAGGGCACTTCTAGAGACTTTAAATTGACTTTTAATGTGTTTACTAATATAAGTTAAATAGAACTGAGCATGTCCAGTAGCCGAGAGTCAAAGTAAATTCCCTAGAAAGGGGACCGAGTGAGTTAGAGGAGGAGAAAGAAAGCACATCATAGATCACACAAAGCCAATTAATACATGACTCATATTTTTGGTAAAATTTGTGGAAAAATCACTTTCAGTAGGAGGAACATTTGAAGGAAATTTTTTTGGTGTTTTGATACTAGATTTTTTCAGGGTTTTCTTTTTAATGAATCATCCTTCTCTGTTGCTTTTCTCCAAAGTGAAAATGGTCTGTGGCAGTCAGAAAGCAGATAGATTGTGATATCTTTCCATTAAGGCATGTTTCTGTTCATCCTTTATTCTGACATTCAAACAAATGTGTGGCTGCTAGAGTCACTGAGCCTAGCAAGCAAATAGCAGTTCCAATTCCATCCTGCATAGCAACAAAGTTATAAATAATTCAGAAAAACATAAAAAAAATCAAAATGGATTGGTCTTTGAATGCCATTGCCTATATCAGAGTAAAAGTCACTTGAAGGTGAACTTCCCTATTGCTGATCTGAAAATGGCAAGATGAATTCAGTTCTAAATTTCCCTAGTAAATGTTTTCTAATTTGGCCTCCACTTTACTCCTGAGATACACCACCAATAAATAAACTATAATAAAATCACTTTGCTCCATTTTAAATGCAATATATATATTTAGCAGAATAATGCAACAGGAACAAATGCAATGGAACAGAAAAACGTTACTTTGACGGTAAAACATTTTTGAAAGAGAGTGAGAGGGTGGAAGAGGAACAGTAAAAAGTGTTGACCTGGATTCATTATTTAGGCTTTCGCTATAGCCTCATACGTAAGGCAGCAGTGATAAACATAGATCCAAAAGATTTGCATGAAGACTGCATGAAGAAAGGAAGTAGAACTTATTTCTCCTCAATTGATGGAAAACCCATGTAATTAACAATTATGTCTACCTTGTAATCAGGTAAAAATAAAATTAACCTGTTCTTCCTCCAGGCATGACAGAAGGGAGAACTCATCTATATGACTGGTGTTGAGAAATCAACTTTCTTCGGAGAGGAAAACATCCAACCTTCAGTAAAGACCACTTTGTAAATGTTTCCAAACATTTAACTAGAACAATCTACTACTGGAGTCAAGGGACAGTATTTGTTCCGTGTATACACCTGCTCAGTGAATTAGGTCAACTCCATGTGGCAGTAAATGAAGCATTAGATACCTGAATATGAAACATAAACAATGGAAGGTGATCAGCCGCAAAGTATAGCAGTAATGGGTTTGTTAAGAGGTCATATGTTTTGTGGCTCTCCCATGGGAAGAGGAGAGGAAAAAAAAAGCACAATCTTGTAGTGTACATGTAATTTTAAGGACTTGTACAGATATGCATCAAAGATAACCTTTTTATAGGCATATTATTGAACTACATACAATAATCCCATCAACATCATATGCAGTCATCGGCACAGCTGTCTAGCAGAGAGGACCTTGCAGCATGCATTGTCACATGGTATTCTATATCAATCTCACCAATGCCCTGAATAGAATCTTGAATGACAAGTGTGCACTTGTGGCTTAATTACATAATTTCCAAGGATTTTATTTAGAATTTATATTCATTTTCACTGCGTGTAGATTTCAATCTCTGAGTACAGTAAAATGTAATTGTAACTGAATATGTTACATCTGTAGCTTTACTATTTTTATGTTATACTTCTTTAAAACCAGACTGCTAAAATGATATACAGTAAGATTTAGCCATTTGTAATAATACTAGTGTGTAACTATGCATATATAATTAGAGGCCTAAACATTCTCATTCTTGTGGATGTTTTTGAAACCATAAATAAACTTCTTTTTTCTAAAACCATGAATGCCAATAGATTAATAGATCCAAATATAAAAAGTACAAATGGAAAACAAAATGCTGAATAACTGAAACATCTAACACTGAAACCTCTAAAAATTAAATTTTTTTGGACAATTTCTAGTGAAATAAAATCCAAAACCCTTAAAGGGAAACTGTCATGGGAAAACGTTTTTTTTTTTTTAATCGCATCAGTTAATAGTGCTACTCCAGTAGACTTCTGCACTACAATCAATTTCTCAAAAGAGCAAACAGATTTTTTTATATTCAGTTTTGAAATCTGACATGGGGCTAGTCATTTTGTCAATTCCCCAGCTGCCCCTGGTCATGTGACTTGTGCCAGCACTTTAGGAGGGAACTGCTTTCTGGCAGGCTGTTGTTTTTCCTTCTCAATGTAACTGAATAGTACACAGTGGGACATGGGTTTTACTATTGAGTGCTGTTCTTAGATCTACCAGGCAGCTGTTATCTTGTGTTAGGGAGCTGTTATCTGGTTACCTTCTCATTGTTCTGTTGTTAGGCTGCTGGGGGGAGAAAGGGAGGGGGTGATATCACTCCAACTTGCAGTACAGCAGTAAAGAGTGATTGAAGTTTATCAGAGCACAAGTTACATGACCAGGGGCAGCTGGGAAATTGACAATATGTCTAGCCCCATGTCAGACTTCAAAATGAAATATAAAAAAATCTGTTTGCTCTTTTGAGAAATGGATTTCAATGCAGAATTCTTCTGGAACAGCACTATTAACTGATGCATTTAGGAAAACATTTTTTTCCCATGACAGGATCCCTTTAAAATGCTTAAAAACACCTATAGGAGCTTCCCATAGGTATGTTCAATCTGGCGAACTGGCCTATCAGTTAAAGGGGAAGTACTTCAACGATCGAATGGTCGAATTATCAAATAGATTTTTATTCAAATCATTCGAATCGATTGAATTTTTTTAATTAGTTGGTTGAAATTAGAATCTTTTAGAAAATTCGATTGTATTTTGAATCCTTAATGTGAATTTGATAAATCTGCCCTTAAATGTTACCTATGTCATATTGATAATTTTTTGCGGAGACATTTGTTTTTGTATATAATTGTTAGTTGAAGCTCCTAAGCCTGACTCTCTGACACTCTGACTATATCAAACTGGCTGTCCCATCTCAGCCTGTTAGTTACAGTTTTTAATGCTAACGGACTCCTGATTCACAAATATTGCAGCCCCCTCATACAGGAACATGGGGCAACAGACAGGTAATGCAAAAGCATCTTTATGGCAAAGTTAAAGTAGCTTTCAAAGCCAATATTATAATAGATTAAAAAAGAGTTTAATTTCAGGTGCCAGTATCTCTTTAAATATGAATAGGAGAGGCCTGAATAGAAAGATACAAAGTAATAGAAAGTAGCAATAACATTAAATGTGTAGCCTTACAGCACATTTGTTTTTTAGATGGGGCTAGTGACCGCCATTTGAAAGTGGGAAAGTTTCAGAAGAAGAAGGAAAATAATTAAAATTTTATAAAAAGTGAAGGCCAAATGAAATGTTGCATCGAATTAGCCATTCCATAACATTCTAAAAGTTAACTTAAAGGTGAACCACCCATTTAAAATGTGTCCAGCCCTAGAAAACCGTGGTACTGTATTACTACATGCCTCAAGCAGATGATATTTCAAGAGTTCTTTTACCATGGTACATCACACAGGAGATGCCATTGTTAAGAAAGTCAGTGGTGCAGCATTGCCGGTGAATTTCTGTTAGCTAGCCCTTATGATCATATCTGTGAGTTGACCACCATTAGGAAGTTATGGGCAGTATTACAACCATGTAGCATTTGCAATATTAGAAGAATGGGGGGAAGCTGCCTTTTTGCCTTCCTGCCAAGGAGAAGTACATTGTTGAAGATAGCTCTACCTGGGGTTTACAGAGCTCTTGGAAATATTTGCTAGAAACTGTATTGTGCTTTTAAATATTGTACCCAGAGTGAAATGTAGATCTGTCTATTTAAACAAGTGTTAGTCATTTGGTTTTCTTGTACTGTTTTTCTAGTAAGACAGACGGAACCTTTCACGGTTCACTTTGCAGGTGTGTTTTAGGGCTTCAGATACAAGATGGGAAACTCCAGTGATGACTGATGGCCTAAATCATAACTACTATAGAGATGCTGAACATTTAGGCTGTTTCAATAATTTCAATGTATAAAATATGGCATTTATAGTAATATTCATTTTAAGAGTTTAGTTCTCTTTGCCCCACTTTGTCCCACCAACCCTGCAGAGCATTCCCAAGAGGTAGGCACCCTGGAATGTGATCCTCTTCTAGATGTAGCAGAAAATGGTTACACACATTCTACTTTTTGTTTTGATGTTGTTCTGTTTTCCTTTTTTTTTACACTTTAAATGATTTCTAAATCATCTCTAACCATACTGAAACATGGAAGCTGAGATCCATGTTTTAGTAACAAAATAAAACTTCATTTTGACCTTCCTATGCTGAAAATGGAGCAGGCGGAACAGTCCAACCATTTCCTCACTAAACCCAGATTGGAGGCCAAAAATAGACAGTGCCTCAGGGACAACACATTAATGAGAAAACTGAGAATAGTAAAGTGAGAAGATATGTAAAAGGCAGAATATTATGTAACAGTCCTAGGTAACTGCTTCAGCCAATCCCTGTTGGAATTCCACGTGCCCTAAATCAAACAGAGGTTTGTCAACCACAACTCAAGAAAACAATACAGAAGCAATGTACAATAACATTCTCATAGAACAACTGCAGGTTTCATTTACTTGTCTCATTATTCCTCTTTACAGGAGAGAATTTGGGAATTAATTTTGATACATTGTGCCATGATTTAATATAATTTTCTGCACATAAATATGCACATTGTTTATCATATAAATCACCAGAATTGTGTATGATGTATGTGAATTTTGTATGTAATGGTTCTGTGCACATAATTACAGCTAAATGAAACTAGGCAATACTATATTTTATCAGTTGTCAGTATCTGGCTTGTAATGGCATTTCATGCATGGGGAATAAATTTAGGCAATCCTTCAGGTCTTTCAGACAAGGGTAGACAGCAGCTTTGAGTTAATGTGAATTTAATGACACTTGAATTCTTTATGAAACTTTGTTTCATAAAGTGTAGCTGGGCTGTGGTAACTGCATGCACAAAGGGTTATGACAATAATAAGTTTAACCCATCTCCATTATAAGAATAATGATTAGTGATGGGCGAAACGGCCGCGTTTCGCTTCGCTGAAAAATTAGCGAATTTCCAGAGAAATTCGCGAATTGGCGAAAAATTCGCGAAACGAGTCACGCGTCGTTTTTCGTCGATTCCGCCGCGCGCCGCGTCGTTTCTGACGCACGCCGCGTCGTTTCCGACGCACGCCGCGTCGTTTTTGGCGCATCGCGTCAAAAACAACGCGCGACTCGTTTTTGGCGGCGAATTTTTGGTGCCAAATTTTTCCTGCCGTTTCGCAAATGTATTCGTCAGCGCCGAATCGCGGGAATTCGCCGCAAATTCGCCCATCACTAATGATGTCTTTGACTGTTAAGTAGCCTGTATCTTCTATTTAGGAATTTTAAGGAATGCCCAAAATACTAGCTTTACCGAAGTTGGTGGGCAACAAAAAGGTGGATAAGGCAACCTGTGGTGGAAGTGAGACACAAATTTTGTTTTGCTGTATATGATACTACTGGAACTTTAGTTGGGTGACCTTTACAATTGTGTTTTATAAATAACCTGGAAACTTTCTGTTACAGTTCCCCATATAGTTCTTATTGTTAGTGCGTATACTCATTTTTTATTCTTGTTTCCTTTTCCTTTTTACACTCACTTATCAAAATAGTGTAATCAAAAGTTGAATGATTATATGAAAATGTCTGTATGTGTATATCTTGGATTCCTGTACTTGCCAAATAAAAAAGTCCCGATGATCCAAAAAGAACTATAGCAGATGCAGCATAGGAAGGAATATAGTGCATGGAGGGCACTCCGAAAAAAAGAAATTCTTTGGAGAGAGGTGCACCATTAACCCCAGACCACTCCCTAAATGTGGCCACCGATATATTATAATAGACTTATAGGATTTGCACACTCAAAAAAATAATAATTACCATAATCACACAGTGGTATTTTTTTTTTTTAAAAAGGAGAATTTTATGTAGTATAAGTGCATTCACAAAAATTTTTTCCAAACAATCAATTTGGCTCAGCAGTGTAAACATTTCAGAGAAAAAAACATTTTTTATACATTTACATACCACCAATTCGTGCTACGTATACCAAGTCCCAACAAGTGAGCAGACAAGGGAAAATGCTTTTTCCCGAAACATTGGGGTGATTCTCATTTCCTGCAAGGGTGGCTGCTCACTTCTTGGGACTTGGTATATGTAGTATGAATTGATGGTATGTAAACGTATAACAAATGTTTTTTTCTCTGAAATGTTTACACTGCTGAGCTAAATTTATTGTTTGGATAAATCTTTTCTTATACTTCATAAAGACTCTCCTTTTTAAAAAAAAAAATACCACTGTGTGATGGTAATTATTTTTTGAGTGTGCACGCCCTATAAGTCTACTGCAGCATCGGAAGACATAGAGGTGAGGACAATGTAGAACGTTGGTATTGTACCACAATTTGAAACCAAGTTCTTGCCCAGCATTGCTCTAAGTTGTGGCATGTGCAGTTAAAGGAGAACTATCACAAAAATGTACATTTAATATAAACTTCAGCATACTGAAATGAGAAACTTTCTAAATATAATCAATTAAAATTCTGTACAGTTTCTGTAATAATCAAGTTTATCTTCACTATCCCTCTCTCAGCATCTGTTTCTCTTCATTTTGTCTTCATACAGCAGTTGGGTGTCCGATATATCTTATAGGGCTCCTTTAGCCTAGAAGATACCTTAGAGCTCACTCTATTCAAATCACCAGACATTTCCACCCCCCAACATAACCAGCCCACCTCCTGCCCATTTTAAACAAAAAACAAAGGTGGCAACCCTAGATATTCTCCTGGTGTCTGCGTGGGTTTCCTTTGGGTACTCTGGTTTCCTCCTATTCCTCCCATACATTGATCTTAGTTTATGAATGTGATAGAGGCATTAGATTGCTAGCTCCACTGGGGCATATATGATGAACAATCTCTGTAAAGTTCTGTGTAAATCTGTCAATGCTATATAAATAAAAGATAATGTGTATGCAAACAAAGAATATGTATGTGAGCCTCCCCTTGGTAGTATCAGACATTTGCCTTTCTCCAGCAACCAATCAACAGTTAGCTGTCTTTTTCTTCTGCAGTTACAATAACAGTAAACTATCTAGTTTCTGTAGATTTCTTGATCAAACATTGCTCCTGTCACAGTGTAATCCTGTTCATATGCTCCCTTGGGGGTATATGGAAATTATACTTTCTATTATTTTGCCACGAGCAGAACATTCTTTATGCAAAAACTGTCAGGTATCGTACTGAGTTATCTCCGCAGCTCCGGTAAATAGATATCAACGCCAAATGAGTTCCCTTCAAGCTTTGCAAGTACGAGCTGTCATTTAACGCCTAATGAGATAAGGAGACATTTTCTTTAGGACCTTGTGTCAGCGGCTTGAGCTAATTGTGTTATTTGTGTTGGTGTTAAGAGACCCTTCTGAATCCCAATGACAAACAAATAACCATTTAACAAAACATAAGAAAAAAAAATAAGTCCCTGTCTTTGCAGTCGGTTTAGCTAGCATCTGCATGAGAATGTCCGGTGAGAGCTGAGGGCCTGTTCTTTGTCATTACTTATAACGCACTGGAGCAGTTATTCGCTAGCACATATTGTCAATTTTTATTTTGTTCCTCTGTGCTTTATGAAGACATTGTAATTTTATCAGTGCAGTAAAGGGATTCATCTTCCTTGCCTGTAAACTCTTTGCAGAGTTGAAGTTGGTAAGTCTGGCTCTGTCACCTATTTTCCAGGCCAAAAGGATCCCCTGTCGTACTTATTTAAAGGCTTTTAATCTTGGAGCTATCATTAAGCAATGAGCTGGGTTTTTTTTCTCTGGTTTGTTTCCTTCTTGTTTCCAGGCATGCGTTGGTGCAGAAATCTGTCACCAGTAATACAAGTACTTCTTTATTTTAATGTCTGTCCTAGATTTACCGGAAAACATAAAACTTTAACAAATGGCATATGTTATCTAAGGGCTACGGGAATATTAAGAATCATTCCAATGAAGACAGCAGGAAGATAATGTCGCTTTCTACTTTATTGATGTAATGAGACTCTTGTCTGTATATGGAGGTATATAATTCTCTCTGCAGTAGCAGTGATCTCGAGACAATACTAAGTAATATCACAAAGTGACACCAAAGTGATACACATTAAATCTAAAAGAGATGTCTTTTCTGGAAAGGGAAAGTATGATTTTCAATGAAAGATTGAATGGTAGGATGAAGGCAAAGTCACTTTCTTCCTTAAAGAGACCAAGAAAAAGGGTCCCCAAAAACAACAGGTCATGTTCATTCTCTACTTTATTTGTAAGGGTTTAACAAAACAATATAGACTCACCCATGCTCTTTTCATTAAACTACTAAAAAAAAAGGACTGCCAGGGATTCAGCATGTCCATACTCTTGCAGAGTTCCTCCAGCTGCAATAATTCCATAGGCCTATGATTAAGGGGTGTTCCCAAAATGCATCCATTACACAGCAGCCACATTTTTTTTAATGTTACAATAAACAGTGGTTTTTACTTTATGAGATGGTGTACATTCAACTCTTTTGGTCTTGCTTTCTATACTTTACCCTAACCCCACCCATAAGTTGAGAGTTGGGAAGGCAGCCATAACTTTGTCCACTTTCCACTGGAGGACCACTTTCTGTGGTTATATCAAAAACAGACAACTTAACATGGCACAGAATTAAAATTTATGTAAACTTGCTAATTATTGAAATTACTGCCTTGTACCCTAAAAAAAATATTAATCCACACAATGTAACATTTTCTTAGTCTTCCTTTTCCAAAAGCCAAAGCAAAAGTCACAAAATAATTTCCCTCATCTTTAATAACCTTGCTCGATGTCACAGGAAACAAGTTGTATCTTCAGAGTGAGATAAAACTTTAATATAAATTTATGTGCTTTGCCTTTGGCTATTCAGCAGTACAGGTATGGGACCTGTTATCCAGAATGCTCAAGACCTGGGGGTTTTCAGATAAGGGATCTTTCTATAATTTGGATCTAGTGGAAAATCATGTAAACATTAAATAAATCCATTAGGCTAGTTTTGCTTCCAGTAAGTAATGGTATCTCAATTTGGTATCTCAAAAGTACAAGATACTATTTTAATATTACAGAGAAAAATGAAATCATTTAAAAAACAAATATAATTATTTGGATGAAATAGAGTCTATGGGAGACAGCCTTTCCATAACATGGCACTCTCTGAATAATGCGTTTCCGGATAACGGATCCAATACCTGTATTCTGCTCAATGGTAACATAGTCAGCTTAGTTATGTTGAACTACATTCAGCAGTTAGATCATGTTATAACAATAAAACTGTTGCTATCATATTCACAAATGATGCTCAAAACCTGCTGGTTTGATAGATTACTCATTGCAATGGCTAAAAATAGTAGATTTCAAGTGCTGTTGCCACAACCTGGAAACAAGTAATTCTGCAATGCTTTGCACTACAAGCTACAGAGCTATTTTGTGGCTTGAAGGATGATCGCCCAGATCTGAAATAGATCCTCCAGCCATAATGGATTAATTTCCCAGGCATTGTCTCCTTCATGAACACATGGAGAGAATGTGTAATTCAATTCTAATGGAAAGTGAAGTGAAGGGCATAACTCATACAGCAGTTTCCAGACCAAATGCTGAGACAATGAATGTACTGTTGTGCTTCTTTGCTCTCAGGCAATGTGCTAGCAATGGCATTACAAATGGATGCATACTGTGCACATTTTATATATATGATGGGTTTGTGTCCCCATTATGTCTAGGCAGAATCTTTCCCACTGACCCTGAAAGAGAGTCCCAGAACTGCAAAGGAGCTCTTGATGCAGCAATGTCTTTTATTTATCTTCTATGTATGGTACAATTAAGGTCTTTTTTAATGTTCATTTAAAGCTTTCACTTCCACCAGAGGAATTCTGAAAGAGCTAAGTGTTGGCTTCTCATTTTTCTTCCTAGTAACCTAAGCTGAGGACCTGATCACTGGCTCTCTGCCCTAACAATATTGATTAGCCACAGGACCTTACCAGGCAGACTGAAAAGACCAAAGTGGTCATACATTTACATTCTACCGAGAGATTCTGACAGTGCGATAGCAACTTTAACACCCTCTGGGTCTTTTTATTACCACCTTGGATGAAGTTTCATTTCACCAGCTCGGTAAATAATTGGTTCAGTTTAATGGCTATGCAGTTAAAAGGTTTCTAACAAGTTTTATTTGCTAGAAAGTATGCCCTTCAATTCTTATTTACACAAACACTGGGCTGTTCCGTTGCACATATTTTTTTTCCAGGGAATTTGTTCTGCAGAAAGAAACGCCTGAAAGACAACACAGCAAAGTCAAGTGCTTAATTTGTCTGAATAACAAGTGAGGTTATAGGTCCATGGAGCAATTTGCCAAAAACCTTGATGTATAGAGAGAGAGGGAAGAGAGAGTGTTTCTGCCTCTATACACTCTGTGAAATACTTTTCAGCATGGTGTAAAACATATTTTATTTCCCGTAACATTCAGTAAAAAAAAAAATGTAATTATATCAGTTTCCAGAAAGACAGTTGGATCCAAAAGCAGGGTCTAGCACCTCTATGAATGAAAAGTACTTTTCATACACCAGTGCGATTACCTACACATTTTGTTTTAAAAGACCTTATAAAACAAATTCATTCAACACTACAGACATGTCCTTTACATGAAACTGGTTATATGTATTAGATGCCTTATCTGTAGAGTTCTGTAGAGGGAATGGGAAAGTAGGCTCCTATGCCCATCTAATGGTTGAAAGTCCTATCAAAATGGAGATGAAAACTATTTTCATATTTATATAGATGCTGATAACCTAAAAATATCTGAGCATGACACAAAAATAATCTTCTCCTGATTTGTTAACCCAAATATTTGCCCATGAAAACCTATGCAGACCCATTAGGAGAGGGCCATATTAGCTGGTCTATGTTGTCCTCACCTGATAGCGTTCTCTTTGATAGATATTGGTTTGGCAGGATATCAGCTTAGTACCACATATATAACTATAAGCTATCAACAAGGGGGCCCATTTACTAACAAACAAATTAAAATGTTTAAATAGGTATAAAAACCATGAAAACCACAAACCACAAAACTTGCAAAGTGAAAGTTGTCGAGGTCCTTTAGAAGTCAATGGGAACTGCATTGATCAGATTGGACCATTTTAAATTAATTCTAAGTTTTCTAGGTATTAGTATTTTTAAGCACACAATTTTCCATTCGTAATTTTTTATATTTGGATCTTTAAATTAATTCCATGACATTTGTAGTTTTAAAGTTTATGAGTTTAGTAATAGTTTCAAAAACCTTTAAAACCACTAAAATCCAACTTTTGATAAATAAATCTCCAAGTCTTCATCCTTTTATGTCCATTAGGTTAAGTAGAACTGTCTTCTGTCATTGTTACTGTTGGTGTCCCAAACCCAGAACAAACCCCAAGGTCCCGGTCAAGGCTCAGTCTTCTGCCTTTAACAGCCACCTTTCACTTCTGGAGAAGCACTTCGCTACTCGGGTGCTGCCAGGTCTTGGACAAAATAGTCGCTCATATCAAAATTGGAGCTTCAGTCAAAATTGTCGTGCATCAGATTATTTTGACACCTATGAACTTCAATGAATTTCCAAATTATTCACCATTTCACAGCTTTTTCGGTGAAGTGAAATGGGACAGATTCGCCCATCACTACTTAATAGCATAAATGTATTGAAAAATTATTTTCACACAATTATTCACACAATAGGATTATTTTGCCAACTAAAAGGATTTGTTATATCTTAGTTAGGATAAAGTACAAGGTACTTTTTTGTTATCACAGAGAGAAAGGAAATCATTTTGAAAATGGAGTCTCTGAGAAAAGGTCTTCCCATACTTTGGAGCTTTGTGGATAACAGATTAACAGATTACAGATCCCAAACCTGTACAAATAAATGCAATACAATTCTGATTGAATGTGTATGTAAATTGTGAATTCTTCTAGCTCCATATAATGTTATAAAGAGTCCACTGTGAAGTATGTTACGACTACAATAATTGTGGCAATGCAATTTCCCTGGAGAATATTATTTATAACTCCTCTCAGTAATATAGACATGTATGCTATATTTAAGGACATGCTATTTCCTCTATTTCTTTCTGCAGTAGTGTTCTCCCAGTGGGTCGTTCCAGTTCCTTTGGTTGTAGCTAGAATTAGATGTATTAGTATGAGAGTGCACAGTGCATGGTAACTCATTTGGAACAAGGAGCTTAGAGGTATCAACAAAGAATATGTTATTGCTCTCTAAATAAAATGGGTAAGAGCTACCTGAAGAAAATGAATGACAGGCTAGGATCTCTGTTTAAAAATATGTTTATTATCTGATGGTTTGTGTGAACCCTTCATAAGAAGATAAAGATGATCATATACTGGGCTTAAACCGATGATCCAGAAACATGAAAATGCTATTTCAGAATATGTCTTGAATCAACCAGCAATTCTTTGTTTCTGTTTAGGTTTTTCTCCATATCAATAAGAATAAAGAACTGATGCTTCTGTGTTTAAGCTAACATACTGTTAATCCATGTTGATGGCTAAACAATCCTAATTTTTAATATCATGTGTTTTAAGTAATTCTATGGGCCTATTCTCTAGCATTTGGCTTTCCCTTTTTTCCAGGAATTAAATTTTTTTCTCTAACACTATTTTTTAATGATCTAAAACTCTTAAAATGTATTAAGTGTAAAAAACATAAAACTCCAATACAAAACTTCACATAAAAGTTGAGGTCCTGTAGAAGTAATTGGGAGCTGCATAAATCCTATTCGACCATTCAGCACATTTCTTCCATTCATTCTTTTAATGTTTGGATATTTTAATTAGCTTTCATGACATTTGTGAAAAAAAACTTTGATACCACTAAAATTCAAATTGTAGGGGGTTATTTAGCAAAGGTCGAATTTTAGAGTTTTTTATGCCTCAAATGAAGTCGAATGAACTCACAACTCATCAATGATTTTTAATTTAAGAAAAACTGGAATGAAAAAAAACTTCAAATCAGCAAGGTCAGAGTTAACCCAAAAAACAAAATGTCAAGGGACCTCTGCCATTGACATTAACATGAATTCTACAGGTTTTAGACAGTATGCTTTTGTATTTTACCTATTTCCAGCGTCTGGTATAATGAATCTTGAAAAATTATATTTTTTTTCCTTGAAAAATTGATACTTGACCTTGGAAACTAATTTTTTTCATGGAAAACACAACTTGAACCTTAATAAGTCCACCCCTTAATAAATGGGCCTCTATGTAATGGCATATCATGTTATGGAAAGTCCCTTTATCCGGAAAATCCCATTTCCCAAAATTATGGATAACAGTGTGCCACTTTACACAATCCACTTTTCCTAGTCTATAGGTCCTGTAGCATAAACTACATAAAATATGGGGGTAATATGAACTATACTCCCTGTCGAGAGGAAATAAATTGACTAAAAGCCCTTATACAATTATGAAAAGTCCTACATACAGTAGGAAAAAAATTAAACCTCTGGTTTGGTGACACAGGGCACTTCTCTGTAGCAAAAACCTGTCTGAAGTCAAATTATTGATTCACTTGTTGGTTCTCTGTCTCCACTTTAAAGGGGAACTTCTATGAAAATGAACATATAATAGAAGCTTAATCATCCTGAAATAAGAAACATTCTACATATAATCAATTAAAAAGTGTACTGTTTCTGAAATAATCAATTTTAGCTTCACTATCCACCTCTCAGCATCATTTTTCTTAATTTTCATTCAGAAGTTGGGTGTCATGTTTTCAATGACAGTTAGATCCAATATTTCTTTTAGGGGGATAACTTTCCTAGCAGATATATTAGAGCTCATTCAAATAATTGATTCTTGGATAAACATAACATAATAAAATAACTTTGGCACAAATCCTGCATGTAGAGAGACAGGATTTTGAAAGCATGAACTCAAAAAGGAATCAAACGTAATCCACCCTAAAAAATATATATAGCTGTCATTCAAAATCAGACTCCCAACTACTGCATAAAGAGTGAAGAGAGACAGATACTAAATGAGTCAGAATTTTTAATAGATTATAGTTAGAACATGTCTTATTTCAGAGAGATGACGTTTGTATCAAATTTTGATTTTTGGGATAGGTCCATTTTAATTATATCAGTTCCTCTTATAAGGATGCCTACTCCCAGTGCATGTACAGTTTAAACAGCTGATGTTGAAGGTATTGTTGCAATTTTTTTCTATATGCATGAACTAGCATCGGCTACCTTTTTAGTTTATTATTATAGGTTCCAATAAGTTCTTCAAAACAGCTCCAACTAGATCAGTGATCCCCACATGTTGCTCACCGACCCCTTGAATGTTGCTCCCAGTGGCCTCAAAGCAGGTGCTTATTTTTTAATTTCTCACTTGGAAGCAAGTTTTGGTTGCATAAAAAACAGATTTACATCCAAACAGAGCCTCCTGTAGATTGTCAGTCCATTTAAGGACTACCAAATAGCCAATCACAGCACTTTTTTGCCATTCCGGGAACATTTTTCATGCTTCTGTTGCTCCACAACTCTCCACTGAATTACTCTACTGTTTGTGGTGATTAATCCTTTATGGTTGTGTCGATGTGTTATTCTCAGACTGCATTTTCTTCTGATTCCTTCTGATTTAATATCCATTTATTGATCTATTGTCACAGCTGTAAGGGTTTTGTACCATTCTTTCAAAATGAATCAATATATTAACAAAAGTGTCTATTGCGTGTCTGGAAGAGCGAACTGGATCATGTGGATACTTGCTGTGAAACAAGTATGTGAGCAACATATGGCAAAAAGTGTTACATTCCCTTCTGACAGGCAAATGACTATTGCTTCTAGATCATGTACTACCTGCCTCACTAACGCTCTGATTCAGTCAGCCTGCTTTATGATGCCTGTCTCCATTTGAGTTTACAGCTTCATCGTCCTCCTATGAAACATCTCTATATTGCTGGAACACTGTCAAGACTTGCTGGCTGGAGGGGCAATGAATCCTTCACTGGATACCTCTTAGCTGGCAGCTAGACTGTAAACCATGCCACCTAATGCCCTCCTGATGAATGAATGAGCTTTCCTCTCTCTCTACAAGGCAGATTCTGGGACTGTGTGATCAGCCTTGCCCTTGGCTTATTGCTTTTCGACAAAATACTCACAGATTCATAAAGCCCCAAAGTGCTGAGGTTAATGTTGTCCATCAACCTAGAGGCAAAGTTAAGATTTTTTTTTATTGCTTCTCATAGCTAATGCTGTACTAGGCTTTGGGCAGAACTTTTCCTACATGCAAGTGCCGTAAATTTTGTGTATTACAAAAGCACAGTTCAGGGGTTAAAAAAATCAATTTGTACCTGGAAACATTGCCTGCTACAATGAGAAGTAAGAATTACATCATGTTTCTAGGACTATAAATTCCACAACAAATATGGGCTGGTATGAAAACCTTGCACAGTATCTTACCAACTGCAACATTTTGGACCAAGCAATGCCAGCACTTTGGGGGAAGTTGGAAAAAAGACTACTAAGCTGTGATGTGTCGGTGTTTGCCACTGGGATCCATTATCTGAAAACCCTGTTATCCAGAAATTTCCGAATTACAGAAAGGTAATCTCCCATGGACTTCATATTAATCAAATAATTTATACCTGCAAAAATGATCTCCCTTTTCTCTGTAATAATAAAACAGTAGTTTGTACTTGATCCGACCTAATATATAATTAATCCTTATTGGAAGCAAAATCAGCTTATTGCGTTTATTTAATGTTTAAATAATTTTTTTTAGCAGACTTAAGGTATGTAGAACCAGATTACAGAAAGACTCCTTATGGGGAAAACCCCAGGTCCAAAGCATTCTGGATAGCAGGTCCACTTCCTGTATTTTTAATGATTGCTAAGACAGTACACGTGGAATCTCAAATATGCGTGGGACCTCTTATCTAGTAACCTGAAATCCAGAAAACTAAAGAGATTATAAAACTGCCTTTTGAGTACAGGTATTGAGACCTGTTATCCAGAATGAGACTTACATTTAAATTGTAGCGAGCGGGATGGCAGGGGAAGGCAGTTTGGGAGATTGGTCGCCTGAAGAAGAAGAGATTTGTCACGGGGCTCTAAGGATTATTTATATTTTATTTGGGATCAAGTACAAGGTACTGTTTTATAATGAGAGTGAAAAAGGACATTACTTTTAAAAATCTGCATTATTTTATTAAATTGGAGTTTATGGGGCAAATTCACTAAGCGCCGAAAAAGCCCTAGCGTTGGCTTCGCCTACGTTCAGCAAATTTCAGCGCTACCCTTATTCACTAAAATGCGAATTTGCGCTCAGGGCGGTGAAAGTTAGCGTAGTTGCTCCACTGTTACTTCACCAGGCAAAGTGCATTTACGCTAGAGATGCCTAATTTGCATACGGTGCAAAGTTAAAAGTATAATAGAAGTATATGTTACAGCCACTACATTACACAACACAAACCCAGGAAACTGCCATAAACATGTTTCCACTGTATAGTTGAGTTGCCATATGTTAGGGGGGAAGGAGGGTAACCCCCCGAAAAAATTACTCTAATTTTCACCCTAAAAAAAGTAAGACTTCAGAGTTTTTTTGGGATTTTAAGTTTTTTTTTTTCAAACTCCGCTCCGAACTTCATCAGGTCTGACCCTGGCAAAGTAAAGTCTAGCGCAAGAGGTAAAGTTCAGTAAGATGTTCATCTTAGTGAACTAGAGTAGTTACAGCCCTTCGTCAGTACACAACTTTGGCTGGCGTAAGGGTGCGAAGTTGCGCTAGGCTATCTACTTCGCTAGTGAATCTTCACCCGGGACACTGTTTGTAAATTGGTGGAGTTGCAAAATGATGTCACGCTGGCGAATTAGTGCTAGCGTTAGACGATTCGCACTTTAGTGAATTTGCCCCTATTTATGAGAGATGAACATCTCTTTATGAGAGATGAACTTCCCATAATTCAAAGCTTTCCGAAAATGGATCCCATACCATTGCCCGTGTCACAATAAACTAGAATCTGGCACTTCAGATATATAAAATCAGATATATAAAATTATGCAACATGGCAAAGCAAAGTATGAGAAGACGGAGGATATCTTAATAACAAAGGATAGAATAGAAACATGCACTGAAGATGAAAATCTTGGAAACTCCAGAGTAATGTCAGGAGGTATTATTTGCTTGAATTGGTCGTTTACAAGAATATACTGCAGCCTGAGTATCAATGTCTTTTTTCTGAACTGTTGGCGCAAAGCAATACTTTCCAGTGGAACAAACAGATCATTAGGTACAAGCACAGAGGACATTTAGGCCATTTCTCGGAGAACGAATGCCTGCACTGTAAGTGCCACCTGTTAACACATAAAAGAGCTGATATATTTTCAGAACACGCGACTCCAGAATAAACAAAGAAAGGCTTCACACCAACAGCAAGTTGCTTGTCATTTCAACCAGCTATGAGCAGAAAATCACCCGCTTGAAGTTGTTTCAGGCTGTATTTATCAGACTGATTGGAGAATAGTATCTGTTATTTATGGTCTTTACTGTATGTACAAAATAGTCTCATGGTGGCACATTGGTCCTTGTTCACCCCATGTTTGTTTGGGTTTCTTCCGGGTACCCTGGTTTCCTCCTACACTCAGAAAACACACAGGCTAGCTAACTGACCAACTGACCTTAAGCTCCACTGGGTCAGAGACTGATGTGAATGATATACTGCATAAGATCTGTAAAGAGCTGCAGATCATTCAGGCATTATATAAGATAAATAGGGACAGTACACTTTTTTTTGGTTTGTTGCAGAGGTAAAGGTTTAAATCTGCCATTCTCCAAATATGTTGGATAAATTGTGCATTGTAGGTAAATGAAGAAACATCACATACTGGTAGGATCTGTTATCTGGAAACTCATTATCCAGAAAGCTCCAAATAGGGGAAATACATCTCCCACAGATTCCATTTTAATCAAATAATTAACATTTTTAAAATGATTTTTCTCTGTAATAATAAAACAGTACCTTGTACTGGAGCCAAACTCATTATTTGAGGCAGAATAATTATATTAGGTTTAATAAATGTTTAAATAATTTTTAGTAGACCTAAAATATGCAATCCAAATTACAGGTCCCAACCATTCTGGATAACAGATACTTACTGTATATCAGGCTGCCCTAAAATATTTTAACAGAGCAAAAAAACAAGGTTTTCTTCTTACCTGGAGATATGATTTAAGCCACAGTCCAGTGAGACACAAAAATATCCAAAATAAAAAGTAAATTGCCTGGAAAAACACAACACTTTTAAAGGTGCCATTTTTTTCTTTGTATTTCAGAAGCAAATAACTACTGTTAAAAGGTGAGTGACCCCCTAGGAGAAAATGGACTAATCATGGACAATTTTTTAAAGTTCAGTCACTCCTTGGATCAAACAACACTAATAGTTATGGATGGGAAGCTCAGGACTGAAGTGTACTAATGGCAGTTTCATGTTTTATCACCTCATATCTCAGATTTAAGTGTTCTTGTGGTTCTGCTAATGGCAAGGATTGGTTCTTGTCATGTGAAAGTATATTAATAGAAGGAACATATTTAGGGATGAGTCTGTCTCTTAAACAATGTGCATAATGTCCATTAATGCCAGGGATGATTATGGTCTCAGAAGTATTGCATTAACATTGCATTCAGTGATACGTGTATGTCATTTATAGGTGAGGTAAGGTGTAAGCAAACAAAATACATACCATCCCTGTTTCTACCCATCAGATTAGAAGATGGGCAGAATGATTGTTCTGTTAATAGGTTCATCAAGCTATCTCCTATATGACATTTACCTGATTGAATGTATTAAAGTTAAACTGGAAACCACCATTGATATGACCCCCCATCACAATCAACTTATATAAGAAACACCTATTTCCTACTGGTTTCCAGGCAGTTCTGAGATTTTCATTGGGTTGCAGCAGAACTTGGTACCTCAATGACTTAACCCTTAGACAGAATAAGTGATATAATCTATGCCTCTAGGTTAGCTATCAATATAAAATACCTCTTCTTTTGCCTTTTTGATGCCCATCATTTTTTAGTCCTCTGCATGTGGCATTGGATATTGTCCTATTCAAACTCCCAGTAGGACAATTTCTAATGCTTGGTGGCCTTTAGAGTCTAGAAATAGTCTGATGGATGCACACCCCCCTGTAGCTTCAGCTGTTGACTAAATGCACCACATAACGGCTGGGTTAAGAAATATAGTAATATAAATCCTTCAAAATTCCCATTAGTTCCATGTTTTCCCCATTTATCAAAGCTTTTCTCATTGTCAGAAATCACAAACTTCATCCATTTCAAATCCTACCCTAAGCAGCCTTTAAACTTCCCCTTGGGGAGATTCATTCCATTGGTTGGGCACCAGAGGGCATGAAACCCAATGAAAAGCTTGCTGTTACTATGCAGAAATCTACATTTATTTCAAGACTTTGGGAGGGATATTTACTGAAATCCAAATGTATCTCATTGTTTTAATAAAAAACCATGACCAAACTCCCATACCTGACCTTATTTATTATTTAAAAAGCTCAAATTCATCAGTTCAGGGAAAAACCTGAAAAAAATGTACGAAAAATCATACTGTATAGTTTTATTTACTTTTTCCCCAGATTGTATGTATTTGGGAAAGCCCAAATTGATCAGATGTTTGGGCTAAACCAAGCTCATACCAAAATGACTTCGAATTAGGATAGGGACCTCTGCCATTGACTTAAACCCAACCGTGGCAGGTCTGAGATGGTGAATATTTGGATTCTTCTGCATTACATGTGCAAGGTTTTCCTTGCCTGCCTGCTACAACCTGTGTGCCTTGGATACTTTTGTTCTACATTGAATTGAGGTGTCGAGCCTCTACCATAGAGCACCAGGTATCGTGTGAAACTTTGAAGGTATGCAAGTGCCAGCTGCAACCTTTGAACATTTGGATTCTGGATTTTTGCTACATCAGGCTTTATTAAATCTTGAAAAATTTGAGTTTAAAAAAAAAAAAAACTGAAAAAAGTTTTCTCCAAAAAATCTGATCACCAAGAGGCACATTTACTAAGGGTCAAGTGAATTTTTTAATAAAATTAGAATTTTTAAAATTCAAATTTCGTAGTAATTTTGGGCTACTAGCCCTTTAAAAAATTTTTTTTTTCCGAAATTTGACTAATTGCCACCTTAAAGCTGCTGAATCGCCATTATAGCCTACGGGGGACCTCCTGAAAGCTTCCTGTACATTTTTCCTGGAAAATCTATTTTTTTTTAAATTGTTCGAATCGCTTGATTCAAATGATGCGATCATGCAATTTGAATGACTTTAGTTTGATCAAAAATGGCGTTTTTCGATCGAAAATGACCCCCCCCCTAAAAAAAATTTTGATGGTTGAATTTTAAATTTTTTAGTTCGAAATTCAACCAATAGTAAATCTTCCCCCAAGTGAACTTGAAATAAATTACAATGAAATAAGACAAAACATTTCTTGCTAATTGTTTTTGGGAATTAACAAACTGAAGCAAAACTTATATTTATTATATTTCATGAGGTCATGAACAAAGCTGACATTATTAGAAGTTGCTTTTTGTTTTTCAACATGTTGCTTTTTGTTTTCCAACATGTTGTAGACAGCTCAAAGCTAATGTGTGATTGGATGCTATCTCCATTTGCACCATTTGCACTGTTGCAGAGCCAATATTCATAAATCAGCCTTGTGATTTTTTTTTTATACAGGTATGGGATCTGTTATCCAGATCCTGGAATTTTCCAGGTTATGAATCTTTCCATACTAGAGTATACTAGAAAATCATGTAAACATTAAATAAACAGGCTGGTTTTTCTCATAATAAGGATTAATTATATTTTTATATTTGATTATAAATAAAAGAAAATCATTTTTAATATTTTTTTATGGATAATGGGTTCCTGGATAATCGAACCCATACCTGTATTTGGATAACTATGCACAAATACAATACCTAACAGCTAAGTAACCAAGTGATTGTTTAATGCCTATGATCTCGCTCCTCCTAATGAAATTAAAGGTGGCGGGTAGAGAATTCAAGAAGTGGCAGCTAATTGTAGAAAGTGACAAACTCCATTGCTCATTAATTCAGAGGACATGTGTGCAGAACATGCAAGCTGGCTCTAAATATGATTTGGTGACATGATTGCCAATAAAAATTCATTTTCTTCACAGCATAATGGCTAATTATATGCAATGGAGTCTTGTATTTTATGTCCCATGTTATGTTTGACTGGAATCATTAATACAGAATGTCAAGCTGGTGTTACAGAATCTTTGGTGGCATATTAAATAAGGACAATAGGATTGCTACTGAACCATTTTGTCCTGTGCACAGCTTTGCATTTGATGAGGGCAGAATTAGCATATAAAGAGTGACTGGCTAGCAGGTCTTTCACTTTAGAAAATGTATTTTTACTCAGCTTCCAGCTGTACTTATTTTTCTGGTCTATGTGTATGCATGGCTTAAAAAGTGCTGGTCCACTTAACCACTGATGCCATTGATGAATGGAAAATTGACCGTGGCATGTAAACCGAAAGTGAGCTCTTCTTGGGCAGATGCATCATATTGTGCCATATATTATATTCATGGAACAAACTTTTTGATAGAATGTTGGAATTGGGTTGTATTCTAAGAGGATGGGACCCCTGTTATGTGGATAACCTCCTGTATAGAGGTTACTGTTCAGGTATGGGATTCATTATCCGGAGATCCAGAAAGCTCCAAAATATGGAAAGGCCTTCTCCCATAGACTCAATTTTGTTTCCAAATAATTAAAATATTTTAAAATGATTTCCTTTTTCTCTGTAATAATAAAACAGTACCTTGTACTTGATTTCAATTAAGATATAATGAATCCTAATTGGAAGCAAAACAATTCACTAATTCATTTTTACATGATTTTCTAGTAGACTGATTAAGGTATGAAGATCCAAATTATGGAAATATACATCATCCAGAAAACTGTAGGTCCATAGCATTCTGGATAACAGGTTCCATTCCAGTATTGCTTAGCCATGATTCTCATTGCAGTGCTGTTTGCCTAGGATTAATGCTTATTTCTATTACAGTAAGTTGATACTTTTCTCAACAAGTTGAGGTCTTCTATTCATCACAAAGCAGTTTCTCCTTAGTACTTCAGGTATGTGGTCTATTTTCAGAATGTTCCATGAAACAATTGAGTTCATCTTATTGGCAGTATTTTTTTACAGCCTACCTGCAGCCTCTGATATTTTCTAGAAGACTATTATGACTTACTACTGGATCACTTTACAGGCTGGTCCAAAACACCTAATTAGAGCACTGGAACAATCTTCTGCCCAAAAAGAACATATCACCTATAAATTCCCTACTAGCTTAATGACCACTGTTCATGGGCCCTGATCCTTAATTTTTATTGGTGTGGGACCTCAACAGTCTCTGAAGCTTGACAGTGTGTTTTCACATACTTATACCCTTCTTTCTTTCTCTCAATTTGTTCACACCTTAACCTTACTTAGGAGTGTTTTAAACTGAAGTACCATTAAGGGGGACCTGTCATCCAAACATAAAAATCTGCATAATAAAAGTACTTTGCAAATTAAACAGGAAGCCCAAATTCTTTTTAAAATGAATATATAGAATAGAATATTTGAAATCATACTTTTTATATTTGGCTCTTTTAATAATGACATTTGTGATTTTAGAGAAAATGAGTTTAATCAAACCTGGTAACTGTACATGGTCTTTAATTGTGTAGCCAGTGCATGGGCCTGTGCATTAGGTACTACATTTTGGCACCATATATCATTTGCCTTAGCAGTGTCCACAAAATGGCTCCTGACTGTGATTGTGAATTCCAAGACTGAAGGGAACAATATGTAAATAATTTATGTAGCAGAAGTAAAATTTATTTTGTTCAACTAACATGAGAGAAAATTACAGGTCCCCTTTAATAAACAATTTCTACATGCACAATTATTGCATCTCTTTTGGCAATGAGATTGAAACTGCATTCAAAAATGAGCCCTATACTACTGCAGTATTTCGAAAGGTTGACATCAACCAAGCTGGCCAGCCTTGTATAGCCTTTATCAACCAGGCCTGAGGGGCCAATAAAGTATGGAAAGAAAAGGCAAACCAACACCCACAAAGTGTCAATGTTTGCACATAACCCCTACAGAAAGATGGAGCAAACATTAAAAGGCTCACATGGAGTACAATGGTGCACCACAGCAAATCAATAATACAAATATCTCACAGCATTCAATTTACAGTTTCAATGAAACAAGAAAGACGTTGTGCGGGAAATTTCTGGCACATAGTCAGCCAAATGTCTGGATAACATAGCTTAACCTACATTTTTTATGTCTAAATAAATGAGGTCCATGCTTCAAATATCTTAAAATAGCTTAATAAGCAGCCAACACCTTAAATAATATTAGTTTCACAGCAAAGATGTTCTGACTATTTTACATTTCTCTGAATTTCCATATGGAATCTGCTTCCTAGTTTGAAAACCACATTGTATAGAAAAAGAAGAATATGCAGAAATTTTGTTTATTCACTACAGGCCCACTGTTCACCTATAATAAATCGTGTCTTGGTTGCCCTTTCTGATAGAGCAGTGACCTTAGATTTGTCCTAAGAAACATCTGTCTAGTTTGAAATACACTGAAAAAATGGGTAATGCCAATACGTTTTGTTCTGCCGAACTGGCAATACACAAGTAAATACGTAGGGGGTTATTTACTAAAACTCAATATAAATCAAATTTATTTATTAAAACAAAGTTGACCTAACTCACATTCACAAATTGAACGCTCATAAAAGTTGGAACGAAAAAGAAAAAACATTGCAACAAAATAGGGTGTCAATTCAAATTATATGATTGAAGCTCAGAAAACTCGACTTTATCCAATTGTTGCCACAAAAACTTGACTATCAAATTATTATCATATGGAAAACCCTGACTATGGGATTATTTAGCACAGATCACAATGTCAAGAAACAACTTCAGGGACAGCTGCCATTGACTTTTTCATGAATACAACAGGTTTGAGATGGAGTATTTGCAGATTTCTATTTTCAGCAGCTTTGGGGAATAATAAATCCTTAAAAATTTTATTTTTTTTCCCGCTCTAAAAAGAGTTTTCCCTTTAAAAACTCAACCATGAAAATCTGAGGTTTAATAAATGGTGATCCTATTGTATTTTCTTGTACATGCCATTCTTTATCCCTTGCACTCCCACCTCCATACTATACTCACTTTGGAAGAAGAGGGGAGTTACCATGCCATTTATTTCTTTCCTTTTAAAGAACATACAGCAGCTCTATTTGTTTTTCTTAGTAAACACTCTCCTGGATTTCGCACACTAGTTGCAAATTGACTATTAAGCTGCAAGTGTTGCAGTTGCTACTTTAATGCCACTCTGACTTCAACTGAAAAGAAAAACAAATATATAAATAACACCCTGTAGATGTAGTTGGAGCAGGATTTAATTCTGTATTCAAGTCACAACATAATTACACACCCTTTCTCCTATTGTAGTTGATTGTTTTCTCTCAGTAAAACATCATTATCATGCCTGTTTCCTCTGTTGGGTAAAACATGCTGCCATAAAGTGAAGAAAATAAATGAGTTATCTTACAGGTATGGGATCTGTTTTCTGGAAACCCATTATCAAAAAGCTCAGACTATGTACAGGGACCCTTCTCTGCAATGCCTGATGGAGATAACTTGCAGGTTTGGGGAGCTCTCCGGACTCAGGGTTAGCCCCACAAAATCAGTCCTATTCCCAGTAGACCCAATAGGGCAGGACAGGCAGGAAGGCAGAGAAACAATGCCCATTGTTGACAAATTTACATACCTGGGAATTGTGATAACCAATGACCTCCAACAGTATAATATGAACAATATAGACAAGCTGATAGAATGGCTAGCGGGAAAAATAAAAGTGTGGGAGCTTCTACCGCTTGGTCCGGTAGGGCGCATACAGCTAATTAAAACGCTGGTCATGCCCAAATTACTATACCCATTATGGCACTCTCAGTGTGGGTGCCTATACAAACTTTGGAATCTATAAATAAGCTCCTAAAGAAATTCATCTGGGGGAAATCCAGATCCAGACTGAGCTTCCGGACCCTCACTAGACCAAAAGATGAAGGGGGGGTGGCTCTGCCCAATATGCTACACTATTATCTGGCTGCCCAACTCAACCAAACCACTATCCCCCTCTGCAGGAGCTATGGAGAAGGGCAACAGATACAACCAATTTTCTGTGGGCAGCAATATTGGGGACTGTGGGCCGACTGCAGAACCCTATACTGTGGGCGCAGGGTAAGGTCCTGGTAAAAGCGCATGAGTTGGTAGCCTTTGTGCAGCTTGACCCCAAGACACCTATATGGGGAAATGGCTAAATTCCCGTCCCTGGCTGGTATGACCCCCCAAGGAGCTGACTGGACAAGGGAATAGTGAGCATAGCAGACGTGTGGGCAAATAATTCCCCAAAATCTTTTGCAGAGATAAAAACACAGTATAATATACCCACTACACAATGGTTAACTTATCACCAAATTAGAAGTGCCCTGCTTAGGCAAGATAAAGTAGCCCCTATCAGGATAAGTAACTCTCAACTAGTGATGGGCGAATCTCCCGCGATTCGCTTCGCCGAAAGATTCAAATTCGCGAATCGGCAAAAAATTAGCGAAACGAGTCACGGGACGCTTTTGACGCGCGTCGCGTCGTTTTCGGCGCGCGTCGCGTCAAAAACGATGCACGACTCGTTTTCGACGCGACTCATTTTGTTGCCGAAATTTCGCTTGCCGAAATTTCGCTGGTGATTCGCGAATTTATTCGCCAGCGGCGAATCGCGGGAATTCGCCGCAAATTCGGCCCTGGCGAATAAATTCGCCCATTACTACTCTCAACTCTTAATAACCCTCCAAAAGCCAAACCAGAAAGGACTTCTCTCTAGAATATACAAAATAATACATGACTCACTGGTCAGGAACAACCCGGTTAAGAGCAGGGAGGCCTGGGAAGGGGACCTACAATACTTAACCGACAGTCAGTGGACTGAGGCCCTAAGAGCCACAAAGCAAGTATCTTACAACAATAATGATAGGTTGATGCAATTGTATTTGCTCTATAGAGCCTACTACACCAGGGAAAGGCTTAACAAAATCTACAATAGCATTTCTCCCAAGTGCCTTAGATGTTTATCCCAGCCATCCACACTCCTGCACACGGTGTGGCAATGTTCTCCATTACAGGAATATTGGAAGGAGGTCCTGACACACTTGTCCAAGATAGTTGGGGCTAACCTGCCGCCAGATCCGGGCCTATGTCTTTTGGGCATAGGCATCAGGGAGTGTGTACCGCAGGAATTTAGGAGTCTAGTGGCAAGGGACTTGTTTCAGGCCAGACGTCAAATTACTCTCAACTGGAAAAGCAGCACCCCACCCACTACTAAGAGCTGG
This sequence comes from Xenopus borealis, assembly GCA_024363595.1. Lineage (NCBI taxonomy): Eukaryota > Metazoa > Chordata > Amphibia > Anura > Pipidae > Xenopus > Xenopus borealis. Next base: position 115,355,169 of record CM044435.1, read on the forward strand.
CATCAGTCAGTTACCTCGGTAGGGAACAAAGAAAAGATTATACTTACTAGAGATGGTAGTATTCATGAAAGATGGGATACAGTAGCTGGCAGATCTGGATGGACACTAAGTTAATAAGCAGTTAAAAACGGGGGTGCAGACCCCATCCAAAGGAAAGGATGAAGGGCAGCAGTGAAGCATTGCTGAAAAGTTTGATGTATATAGAAATGTATTTTAATCACTGCAATTAATGTATACAAGGAAATGTTGACTGTATGTATATGTGTTTCCAAATAAACTTGTTTTGAACAAAAAAAAAAAGCTCAGATTCTGTATAGACAAATTTTTTTAATTGATTTCCTTTTTGTGTATATAATTCTGAAACAACAGTTAATACCCCCAGATGATATACTCTGGAGATGTACCTGCTTCTAAATTCCAAAATCTTTAAGTTTCAGCCCATGGGCACTGACTTTTTATGGAAAAGGGCATGTATACATTCCTTTTTTTACTCTCCCCTTACATAGTTTAGTTTATCCATTTGAAGGGTATTTCGGGAACATCCTGATTCTCTTTGCTACCCTGCAGATACCAAAAAATGATGACTAGTAGTGATGACTGACTAATTTCATGAAAAAAAATGCATTGGTGTCAATTTTTTCTCATGTTAAGAGTCAGTGGGACAGTGGTAATGTATAGGAGGTAGTGTCAATTTACAGACTGTGCATATTTATAAGATGTTATGTCTTTTTTGGTCATTCTGTTTTTTGAGGGTGCTGGTCATTGCATTAGCAGGCATGAACCTTATGGGAGGGTCATCATCAGCATGTGTAATATTTGAATGTTCTGGAACACAAGACGAGGTAGAGAAAGAGTCAGTTCTGATCCTTTCTGCATCCGCCATAGGGATGATAATCCCCCAATGTAATTATAGTATTCTACATTATAAGGAACATGCACACTTGTTGAATAATTTGCACTTAATAACAACATTAGCATCTGATTACTTTGGCAATCCTCTATTCATTGACAGATACAGCTAATGGAACCATTCTATTACTGCCATGTCCAAGCTGGAAGTAATTCCAAGTTCCCTTGTGTCATTTCTAGTGATGGAAGAATTTATTCGCCAGGTGCGAATTCACGGCAAATTCCCACAATTCGTCGCCGGCAAATAAATTCGCGAAACGCCAGTGAAAATTCGCCTGGTGGAAAAATCAAGTGTGCGTAAAAAAAAAGACGTGCCTAGTTTCACAAATTCTTCGCCAATTTTTCGGCGAAGCGAAACGGGATAAATTCGCCCATCACTAGTCATTTCATGCACTTGTACAAAATTCTTTTGTATTTTGATAGGAGAATGTATGCATACAAGTACCTGTGTAGATATATAATAAATGCATTCTTGTTTTGCTTCCATCTTAACATTTTGCACTTGAATTATTATCAGTTGACTAAAATATTAAGCTATTTGTACACAAAATGTGAGTTGGTTGATGAGAAAACTATGTAAACTAGGCAGCTGTAGCTGGAAAAGATGCCATTTTAAGATGCCATTTTAGTGTATAAATATGTGCTGACCCTTCATTAGACATTAGGGATGTAGCGAACTGTTCGCGCGAACATCGGCTGTTCGTGCTCGCCGGAAGTTCGCGAACGTCGCGCGACGTTCGCCATTTTGGGTTCGCGTTAGTTGACGCTTTTTTTTGCCCTCTCACCCCAGACCAGCAGATACATCGCAGCCAATCAGGAAGCTCTCC
>CM044435.1:115364467-115448333 GCA_024363595.1 Xenopus borealis
TGGGGTTCGCGAACCGTTCGCGAACCGCTCGCATTTTTGCGCAAGTTCGCGAATATGTTTCCGACGTTCGCTACATCCCTATTAGACATACAGATATCTATACATTCTACCTGCCTCTTGTGATGGCATTTATGAAAGATGAACTTCATTTTTTGCTGTGAGCATTGTTCATTTTTTAAATATAGATATAAGGGGGGAGATTCATCAAAGAGTGAAGTTCCGACCACTAGAGGGAAATTGCGCAGCTTTCAGTTCATTTCTATGGGATTTTGAAAGGCCTATTTATCAACGGGTGAATGGAAATTTCACCCTTTGATAAATACACCTTTCAAAATCCCATAGAAATGAATGGAGAACTGCGGAATTTCCCTCTAGTGGCAGAACTTCACTCTTCACTTCACTCTTTGATGAATCTACCCCTTAAGTATGTCATTGACGTGTGTTGGGGGTCCATCTAGTTCTTGCAGTTAGTTACTCAGCAGCATTTTCCAAAACTGGGCAGTACAACCAGTTGCATGTTTGTTTTTATTGTTTTACATAGTAAAAAAAGCTAATCAGAGATTGGCTGCTATGGGTTACTGTCCAGGAGCAAATGTGCTCAGTGTTGGTAAATGAGCTTGACCGTGTTGACTGTTGACAAGAGGTGCCACATTTTGTCTGCGAATACTTTATACACCAGTCTAACCAATGTTTAATTTGAATATGTATAACAAAGAAAGGGCTGATGAGAGCAGCCAGAACGTCCTAGGCCCTATTGATTTCAGCCTCCTCCAAGAATTAACAATAGTATGCTTATGGGATTTAATAATAAAAGTTGCAAAATTCAACATGTCAAATCACCACTAGGAACCAACCAGATGGTAGTATTTATTGGTCACCTGTTTAATGCAAACATCTTAATAGTTTCTGGGAAATATTCCATCTAGGCAAACTTTGTGCCGTCTCTTACATAAGGGGGTTGGAGTCTCATCTTTTAACATTGCTGCTGATTTGAACAGCTGTAGCTGTTATTAGAGATTTTGAAAACACTATTAAAAACAAAAATCATTAATGCCATGAAAGTTATTAAATATCTGAATATAAAAATACGAATGGAAATAAGTGCTGAATGAGCTTTTAGAGAAATAACTTCATCCAATGAAGTTTAAGTTGACTGGGCTGGAGGCTCCTGCTAGATTTAAGCTGTCCATAAAGATAAAGTGGTATGAAAATTAGAATTGTATGATTTTTGGGCTATTGTGGATTGTCCCAACATTTTTCATACAATGGCATACAATCAGTCATTAGAAGATTTCTGTCAGCAAACGATTTTTTTATGTATTGCCTTTCTGACAATATCAATGGGTGTTGGATAAACAGTAACTTCCGTAAGATTGCTGTCATGGCCAGAACATTATCTGATTTGTTCTTTTACTTCAGCATTTAATCTGAATGGTTAGCTGAAGGTTGTTAGATTGTGCTGTATTGCCATAATTCATATTTTATGAGGCTATGGCCAGCTTTATGAGACCATTACCTTATTGCAGAATGCTACAGAGTACCAAGAACACTGGTAAGAGGCCTTGAGGAACCCTGTTGCTATCAATTTTATTCACCTTTCATATTGTTTATTGCTTAATTGTTTTTTAATTTATTAAATACCAGAATTTATTTAAACAGACTTAGCCACCCACACCATTAGATGTGTGTATAGAACTTGAGATACAAAAGAAGCCACTTTGTATTGCGTGTTTGACACAGAATAACTAAACCCAGATATCCCAATTATCTCATTAAACACAGAAACTTTGTCACAGCATGCCATCTAATTAAGGCATTCATCATTGTGAACGCTGGTGTTTTGGTATGCTAATGAAAAGGTTACATGCATTAAATAACACACAAATCCAAGTGGCTTCATCTGTAGCTCCACCCATTCACCAATTCTGAACAATGGTAGGATATCCAAGTATGGTTTAAAATTCCCTTTTTAAATGAAGCGGAAATAACAATTGCTAAACCTTTTCATATACTTCAATTTTTCCATCTCTTGTGAACAGTCCGTAATGAGAACATATCACTTTCTCTTCTCTTTCCCAAGCTTGCGGTCGGGGCTGAATGCATGAATGTCTACCAAGCATAATTGGAAATTACTTTGCAATTGAAAATAGCGACAGAAATTCAAGACCTGATTATATTATTCAGATATTTTTTTCTAAAAAAGCCTCCCTTACGTATTTTCCTCATTTTTCTCTATTCTTCATAAGCCAATAATTACAGACCATGTTAATATCAGGTTTAATCGTGTATGTGATTCAGCTAGACAACTGGAACTTTTTTAAGACTCTATTAAGTAAGCCCTCCCACCTCTCTGCTGTTCACATATCCATTCTCCCTTCATGCTTTCATTATTTCCCCCAGCAGTGGCTCACTTTGAAAATAGTCAGTGTATGAAATTTTATGATAATTTAGCAGGATTTTGCTAACGAAGACTAATTGCTTGCATAAATTAATATGCTGATCCCTTTCCCAACTCCTGAGAGGGGGCTCGCTGTTAGTGCTAGTTCTCTACCACTCATGTTTACTGCACCCAGCTGCTCAAAGTGCCTTTTTATTTAAGGAGGAATTGGCAGCCTACTGTGTGAGCAGAGCACTTGGTATTATGACCACCTGCAGCTCTCTTTTGTCATATGAATTTGTTAATAACAATCATTTTACATTTTATGTATATGAAGTAATCCAGACGGTATGAACCCTAGCCTGAAAATTTTGGTTATGGCTCAAATTTGTAAACTACTGTGCAACTCACAGAAAAGGGCCCACCGAAACCATGGCCATATAAATATATATATATATATATATATATATATATATATATATATATATATATATATATATATATATATATATATATATATACAGTCCAAGTGTGTATCCGCACTCTGTCTCGTCCAAGTGGGTGCTATATCAAAATTGTGGTAAATAGCAAAGAAGAAGATAAGCACTCCAATCTCACTGTTCAAACATTTATTCCACTGTGCATTCCAACGTTTCGGTCCACATTTGGACCTTTATCAAGGATAAAGGTCCAAATGTGGACCGAAACGTTGGAATGCACAGTGGAATAAATGTTTGACCAGTCAGATTGGAGTGCTTATCTTCTTCTTTGCTATATATATATACTTTGATAAAGGCTGGTGACCCAGCTGAAACGTCAGATTTTTTTTTTTTTTTTTCATTTTTTTCTTGGTTTATAGTATTTTGATTTTGAGGTGAGCACCCAGGCATTTTTTAGCGTGAGTGCTGATATTCTCCATATATATATATATATATTCATTAAACAGAACCCTGATGTGCTCTAGTAATGTTGTGCTCCTATGAATTAATAAAAGAACAAAAGAAGAGATGAGTTTACTCCAAGCCTAGTAACCCATAGCACCAATCAGCAAGTGGACCTGCTTACCTGTTTGAAAGCATTGGTTGCAGTTACTACAGATGGTGGAAACTGCAGAATGCAATGGCCTCCTCCAACATTGTGATCCGTACTACTTGTAGGACATTCGTAATTAACCTACTGTAAGTTCACTTTATCTAGGATGATAGCAAAATGGCTGAAGGTTCTAACATTCTTGGGTCCATCCTTTCTTAATAGGTACTTCTTAAACCCAATGTATACAAAACCTTCTCTAAACCATAGCAGGCACACTACATTCTCAATATGGCACCAATGGCTCTTATGAATAAGGATTTGGTTTGACCCCTAGAAGTCTGAGATTCCTTCATTGAGGTTCTAGTTGACCTTTTGCAAATCTAGGGTGAAATGGGTGGGATGGGAAACTGAGGCAGGGGGCATCTCTTTCCTTAGGTTTCTAGTTAACTGTTGGCAACTTTAGGGTGGAATGGGTGGGATGGGAAACGGAGGCAGGGGGCATCTCTTTCCTTAGGTTTCTAGTTAACTGTTGGCAACTTTAGGGTAGAATGGGTGGGCTAGGGAACTGAAGCAGGGGACATCTCTGCATAAACAAAGCATGGAGAAATTTCCTTGTAACATATTTGTACATACATTTTAGACTTCAAATTTGATATTTATGCATATGTTTTGTGGAGGAATTAAAAAAAATGTAGGATTTGGTACATTGCTATTGAAAAAAAACTGCAAAATATACTCCATAATAAAGGAAGTCAGCTATAATTTTGGCACTCGCCTCCAGCACAAATATATTTTTCACTGACAAATATTATTAAATAAAAAAATATTAAAACCAAAATATGTAAAGTGAATTACAAATGTGCAGAGAGAAACATGTATTCTTCCATCTGTTTTATATGATAAACTTTAAACGATGAGACAGCACCCTCTTGTGTGAAATGTTTAGCTTTATGGTGAAGCAGTAAAGTCTTTTCAAAATTCAAATACTGAACAAATATGAAGTCGCTGCATACTCGGGAAAGGAAAACGTTATTTTTTGCACAACAATGTCACCATACAAGACAGTCTATCAACTGCACTAATGACATTATTTTCTATTACCAGATGAGTATGATAATCTCTTTACAGAATGATTTACTGCATGAAGCAGAGCCATAATTTGTTGCATTTTCATAGGAAATCCTTAACAAACATAATATCACAACATTAAAATTGAATGGCTGCCCCTATAGCTGCACAGCAGCTTATTTACAGTATATAAACTATAGTAGTGTTTGTGATGCAAACATACCAGTTTTAGCAGTACATTATATTATAATTATTTAAAACACTTACATTTTGATGTTATGATAGTGCCTTTAATAATGGCATTAGTGTCCAATTTATATAGATTTTTTTAATGAAGTGTCAGTATCTTACCCAAAAGAAGAGACAGCAACTCCCAACATAATTTTCATACAGGCTTGTGTCTGTGTTTTATTCACAGCAGGATTTTTTTAGAAACAGAGCCATTTACACGTTATATAAAAAAGGAAAATAAGCAATGTAAAGTATTTTTTTTTTTACAAGAAGAGGAGGCCCCTTTCTACATGTTTGAAGGCAAGGAGCATCATATTGGGTAGACTGCTCCAGAAGGTGGCCGGCATGGTGGGCAGTCATGGTGTTCTTAGTTGGCAAGCATTGCAATATTCTGGGTATAACATGTAGGTTCCATATTATTGATTAAAACATGTTGCACTTTAAATTGCTGTCTGTATTCATCTTTATTCCATTGTCTGTTAATAAATTATGTGGCCCCTTTCTATCCCATCCTGGACTTCAATATAGTGATGAGCGGATTTCTCTTGTTTCGTATCATCAAAAAATTTGCGAAATTCACAAAACAGTGAAAAATTTACACAAAAATTGTGAAATCAGAAAGTTTAATGAAAAATTTGTGAAAATCAGACATTTCATTAAAAATTTTTGAAAATCGGAAATTGACGGCCGCGTCCAAGTTTGAAGCTGAACGTGGAAATTCACACAAATGTGTGCCAGGTGAATTTATTCGCCCATCACTACTTCATTATTATCTCTAATAAGGGGGTGTTTTGGGAGTATTGAAGGGGAAGGAGAGGGGGCATGTGGTGCACTGTCAAAGGCTTATTCACTGGTAGCCTGAATAACTGAAACTTGATTCTGACAGTGCCTCAGCCACTGCTATGGCACCTAATGAAGGATAATTACAAATACTTAACTCACAGTCTCTTCATTTCTCTATGTTGCACTAACTCCCTTTTTCATATCTTAAGGGATGCTGTCATGTGATAATTTTGTTTTCAAAACACATCAGTTAATAGTGCTGCTCCAGCAGGCTTCTGCACTGAAATCCATTTCTCAAAACAGAAAACAGATTTTTTTTTAAATCTGACATGGGGCTAGACATATTGTCAGTTTCCCAGCTGCCCCCAGTCATGTGACTTGTGCTCTGATAAACTTCAGTCACTCTTTACTGCTGCACTGCAAGTTGGAGTTATCACCCCCCTCCCTTTCCCCCTCAGCAGCTTAAAGGGGTTGTTCACCTTTGTTTGTGGTTTTATAGTTATTTAGCTTTTTATTCAGCAGCTCTCTAGTGTCAGCTATTTGGTTTCTAGGGTACAAATTACCCTAGCAACCCTGCATCGATTTGAATAAGAGACTGGAATATGAATAGGAGATGGACTGTATAGAATGATAAGTAATAAAAAGTAACAATAACAATACATTTGTAGCCTTACAGAGCATTTGTTTTTAGATGGTGTCAGTGACCCCCATTTAAAAGCTGTAAAGAAAGAGAAGAAAATTGCAAATCATTAAAAAACTATGAAAAATAAACAATGAAGACCAATTGAAAAGTTTCTTAGAATTGGCCCTTCTACACTATACTAAAATTTAACGTGAACCACCCCTTTAACAACAGAACAATGGGAAGGTAACAGACAGCAGCTCCCCAGCACAAGATAACAGCTCCCTGGTAGAGCTCTCTCCAGCTGCAACATATTCAGTTGTGTAAGAAAACAACAGCCTGCCAAAAAGCAGTTCCATCCAAAAGTGCTGGCTCATTTTGAAAGCACATTATCATGCAAAATGACCTGAGATTGCTGCATACACACTAAAAACGGGCGCGTTTCGCTTCGCCGAAAAATCAGCGAATTTCCAGAGAAATTAGCGAATTTTTCGCCGATTCGCGAAACGAGTCGCGCGTCGTTTTTGACGAGCGTCGCGTCAAACGCGTCGCGCTGTTTTTGATGCGCGTCGCGTCGTTTCCGACGCGTCGCGTCATTTTCAGGCGCGCGTCGCGTCGTTTTCAGGCGCGCGTCGCGTCGTTTTCGGCGCGTCGCGTCAAAAACGATGCACGACTCGTTTTTGAGCGGCAAATTTTTTGGGGCAAATTTTTTGGGCAGTTTCGCGAATTTATTTGCCAGCGGCGAATCGCGGGAATTCGCCACGATTTCGCCCCTGGCGAATAAATTCGCCCATCACTAATTACAATTAAAACTTGCTGATTCAGAAATTACATTTTATATTGTAGAGTGAATTATTTGCAGTGTTAACTGTGTAAATTAGAAATAAAAATTCCGTCATTAAATTAATACAGAATCCTCTTACTTCCTCAAGCCTGTTCATCCCTGGCCCCATTTCCACCCACCCATTTTTCACTGGTGTTGACTCTTTAATTTCAGCACCTGTACTGACTTTTAAACCTTAGTGAACACATCTCTGTTATTCTCCCCATCTGTGTTGTCTCCCCTTCCCTCTAGGATTTTTTTTTAGCAGTTACTGTATAGCAGTTACTGTATACTGCCACAGTATATCCATAAACACACAAACATGATTTTTAAATCTAGTTAATGTTAATAAAATAGGAACGGTGGCGCATATAATTTCCTTTATTAACTTAATTAGTGATTCAAAGATTATTTTAAAAAGTAAAAGTCTGCAGTTAATTAAATAATGAAAAGCTTTTGCCTTAAATTAAAATAGCATATTCATAATTGTAAAGCATGTGTTTAACTGATCAAAGTATAGTGAGCTTTTTTTTTAAATACATTTCAAAGGATTATAGTGAACATGGACTTTACATATCTCACAAAGGCATTTATTTATGGAAAACTTGAACATTAGAAATGTTATAGTGAAAAAAAACATTCACATCTACATTCTACACTTAATTTTTAAAATTAATCTACAGTGGTGTGAAAAACTATTTGCCCCCTTCCTGATTTCTTATTCTTTTGCATGTTTGTCACACAAAATGTTTCTGATCATCAAACACATTTAACTATTAGTCAAAGATAACACAAGTAAACACAAGTAAACACAAAATGCAGTTTTTAAATGAGGGTTTTTATTATTTAGGGAAAAACAAAATCCAAACCTGTGTGAAAAAGTAATTGCCCCCTGAACCTAATAACTTGTTGGGCCACCCTTAGCAGCAATAACTGCAATCAAGCATTTGCGATAACTTGCAACAAGTCTTTTACAGCACTCTGGAGGAATTTTGGCCCACTCATCTTTGCAGAATTGTTGTAATTCAGCTTTATTTGAGGGTTTTCTAGCATGAACCGCCTTTTTAAGGTCATGCCACAACATCTCAATAGGATTCAGGTCAGGACTTTGACTAGGCCTCTCCAAAGTCTTCATTTTGTTTTTCTTCAGCCATTCAGAGGTGGATTTGCTGGTGTGTTTTGGGTCATTGTCCTGCTGCAGCACCCAAGATCGCTTCAGCTTGAGTTGACGAACAGATGGCCGGACATTCTCCTTCAGGATTTTTTGGTAGACAGTAGAATTGATGGTTCCATCTATCACAGCAAGCCTTCCAGGTCCTGAAGCAGCAAAACAACCCCAGACCATCACACTACCACCACCATATTTTACTGTTGGTATGATGTTCTTTTTCTGAAATGCTGTGTTACTTTTACGCCAGATGTAACGGGACGTGCACCTTCCAAAAAGTTCAAATTTTGTCTCGTCGGTCCACAAGGTATTTTCCCAAAAGTCTTGGCAATCATTGAGATGTTTTTTTAGCAAAATTGAGACGAGCCTTAATGTTCTTTTTGCTTAAAAGTGGTTTGCTCCTTGGAAATCTGCCATGCAGGCCGTTTTTGCCCAGTCTCTTTCTTATGGTGGAGTCGTGAACACTGACTTTAATTGAGGCAAGTGAGGCCTGCAGTTCTTTAGATGTTGTCCTGGGGTCTTTTGTGGCCTCTCGGATGAGTTGTCTCTGCGCTCTTGGGGTAATTTTGCTCGGCCGGCCACTCCTGGGAAGGTTCACCACTGTTCCATGTTTTTGCCATTTGTGGATAATGGCTCTCACTGTGGTTCGCTGGAGTCCCAAAGCTTTAGAAATGGCTTTATAACCTTTACCAGACTGATAGATCTCAATTACTTTTGTTCTTAGTTATTTTTAACAAGGGGGGCAATCACTTTTTCACACAGGCCCATGTAGATTTGGAGTTTTTTTTCTCCCTTAATAACGTAAACCTTCATTTAAAAACTGCATTTTGTGTTCAATTATGTTATCTTTGACTAATAGTTAACGGTTTTTGATGAGCAGAAACATTTAAGTGTGACAAACATGCAAAAGAATAAGAAATCAGGAAGGGGGAAAATAGTTTTTCACACCACTGTATGTAAATATATGTAAATCTATCTAAAACTCACATGAACTCACCACTGTTTCTTAGTTGTACATTTTTTTCATTCAACTTTGACAGATCTCCAAAAATTGAGTTTGCAAAACCTGAATCCGAAATGCTTCAAAAAACTTGAATTGTGGTAACAATAAATCTGCCCCCACAGGTTATGTTTATAAATCTGTGGAATATGTTATTTTAAGCATTGAAACTAGTAAAAATGGGCACAATTACACAGTGCAGATGTAGGATCCATTATCCAGAAACCTGTTATACAAAAAGCTCAGAATTATAGGAAAGCCATCTCGCATAGAACCCATTTTAAGTAAATAATTATAATAATAATTTTCCAATTTTATTTGGTTTAATTAATATTCAAATGGGTTTAGATCCAGTCATTCAAATTATGGAAAGATCCCTTATCCACAAAACACCCAGGTCCTTAGCATTCTGAATAATATATTCTATAACCTGTACTAACAATATGGCAACCACCCCCTTGTAAATAAATTATATTGGGTTGTTTGCTTGATGTCAGGATGCTGCATTCTGTATGTAGGTCAACAAGCTATAATTGTGTTGATCAATATAAACATGGAGGTGGTTTATGTCTTATTGATCTTCAGTCATAGTACTGCTAATTGCTACTCTCCCCCAGCAGTGCCCTCACGAAATAATGGAGATAAAGGGTCTCCAATCTGAACTTTAACTCGCATAAACTTTCAGAAGAAATTTTGGGCACCAGTGCCAAGGACACACTTTATTTATTGAACAACAACCATGGCCAAAGAAGGTTCTTCACATTGTACACAGCTAAAGCTTCAATAAATCTCACAGGGTTATCACACAGATGTATTATTTATTCTCCATAGATATGGTGGTGTGATATTTCAGTTAATTTAATAGGCCAGTCTCACCAGAATTGGCAGCCCAAGGATACCATATATTCAGTCATGTCTCCTACTTACTAAAGTGAGATAGACAGGTTAGATAGGACAGACAGAACAGTCCTAGGACCTCCAGCTCCACCCCCTGATGAACATAGACACCAGCCAGATTACAAACCCTGCCCCTCCTTGGTGGAGCTCGGATTGTTAATTCTAGCTACCTATCCTGTCTGTCTCACTGTAACGTGCTGTTACCTCGGATCCCATAGGAAGATGGCTGGTCCACAGAACACAGGTGGCAACAGGAACTCCTCTACGGCTCTAGGCTTCACCAACGCCCTTTTGGGGCCCCCGGGCTTTCTGCGGCGGAGGCAGCAAAGGAACCAAGCATGTTACCAAGGCGTAGTACAAGGGATCAGGCAAAGATGTAGACAGGTTCAGGTAAAGGTCGGTTTCGGAAGACAGAGAAGTGAGGTACCAAAAGGATCAGACAAAGTCGAAGTCAAGTTCAGGCAAAGGTCAGTTTCAGGTAGCGAAGATTCAGAGGTCAGGAAAACAGGCAGAGGGTCAAAATCAGGAACACGAACAACCAGGGCTTTAGAAGCTGGGCGCACAATTTAGAGGTCATTGCACCTAAGTATTTTGGCTGGAGCGTTCATTCCGCGCGGGCATCCAATTTCATGTGCACCAGAGTTTCGACGGTGGGCATTACCCCTAACTAATGGGTACTTCTCATTTATTTAAGGTATGGGTATTTGCCCGACGTCTGACTTCTTCACTATATGTTCTACAGCTTTCTTTGTGTGCTGTTGTACATGCACATATATTCTTGAATGACTGATTACAGCCTCTATTAGTGCATAGGTGGGTTGGTGCCAATATATGTGTAACATGGGTTACATAAGGAAAAGTAGCATTTTTACCTATGCATATGCCATGCCCCCCTCTGGGTTCAGAAATCTTGCACAGTAAAAGAGCTTATTCTGCTGTCAATATATCTAGGGCAGCATTTTTAACTGCATTTGCCTTAGTAGTGTTATTTACGGTGCTTTTCCATTACCCCCACTCTGCTGAAGACTCCAAATTCCATTCTAATTACAACATTTTGCAACACCTCTTTTGCAATTCATTTAGTCAGAGAAACTCTTCACACCTCTTCATAATCCGGTTTGCCAGACAAATCTCTTTCTCTGTTGACAATTTCAGTTTATGCCATCCCTACTCGCAATTTTTTTTTCCCCCAGCGTGACTGAAGTGATTCCAGTGAAACAGCTGATAGATACTGCCAAATAATAGCTTTGTGTTGCAGTCTATTAGAGAATGTATATAGGGTGTTTGTATCATTTGTAGGAAGATGTAGCCTGTCCATTAAATTGTCACAACAGACCTTGGAAAACTACATTTATCTGTAAAGTGTTCAAACACTGTAAATGCTCTTTATGCACCTTCCATTTTTGTTTTTTTTATTTTTGTTTGCTTTATAAGTATTTAAAATAATGTTTGCATGGATTTAGGTTCTCCCTCAGGAACTACCACCAATAGTGATGACTGAATTTGTCTTGTTTCACTAAAAATTTTTTTAGCAAAACCATATGAAAATTCTTTCTACTTTTTTTTCTCTGTTTCAATGCGATTTTTTCTATGTTTATGCACCTTTTATCATGGTGACTTATTTCCAGTGACTTTTCCCCCACAGTGACTGAACAGAGTACATTGGTTTATGGGCATTTTTTTGCTGTGACTTTTCTACAAAAAAAAAATTCTGGCTATTTTGTGAACATATTTGTTGATGGTTAAAACCATGGTAAGATTTCAAGGCAAGAGTTTTTCTGCCAGAACAAAACTCAATTGAACTCAATTAGTGATGGGCGAATCTAACCAGTTTCGCTTTGCCGAAAAATTCGCGAATTTCCAGCGAAATTCGCAAATTGGCGAAACAGTTTGCGAAACGAGTCGCGGCACGTTTTTGACTTGCATAGTTTTCGTCCCGTCAAAAACAACACGCAACTCGTTTTTTCGCTGCGCACATTTTGCAACACCTCTTTTGAAATTCGCGAATCACTAAACTCAATTAATTTTGCATGAAAAGTATATTTTGCACAAAAAAAACTATGAAAAAACACCCATTTATTGCAATGCATTTCACAAAAAAGTGGAAAAAAGCTTATTTTTTTCCTTAGTAGGAAACAAAGTGCAAATATCAAAAAGGCATAGTTATGTAAGTGCTTCCAATAGTGCAACTTGCAACTATTACATCCATTCAGCGGTTGGCTCACTTGGTGAGTTAAATGGGACTGGTCTGATTATTTGCTACCCAGGCCAAAAGCTGAATCAAATTGGGACTTGCACTTAAAGGAGAACGAATACCATTTTACAATTGGGGTTCCAAATGTTAAGCACCACCAAGTAGGGATGTACTGAATCCAGGATTCGGTTTGGGATTCAGCAAGGATTCGGCCTTTTCCAGCAGGATTCGGCCGAAACCTTCTGCCCAGCTGAACCGAATGCAATATGCACTATTTTGGATTCAGCCGAACCCCCGAATCCTTCAAGAAAGATTCTGCTGAATGAAAACCGAATCCGAACCCTAATTTGCATATGCAAATTAGGGGTGTGGAGGGAAATTGCATGACTTTTTGTCACAAAACAAGAAAGTAAAAAATGTTTTCCCCTTCCCACCCCTAATTTGCATATGAAAATTAGGGTTCGGATTCGGTTCGGTATTCAGCCGAATCTTTCTCAAAGGATTCGGGGGTTCGGCTGAATCCAAAATAGTGGATTTGGTGCATCCCTAACACCAAGTGACTACTTTTACTTACCTGACATCCTGGGCTCTTGTAGTGAGCACCACAGAGTGATCCTCTTCCTGCTTCTTCGGTTTTCAAATTTATTGGGGCAGATGCATGAGCAGCAAAATAGCTAGCTTTTTAGATAAAGTTCAGCTTTTCTCTCTTCTTCAGATGTGCAGCAATGAGTAGACCTGAAGAAGAAGTGATGTTCTCTAGAAGAACCCAGGGCTGTTGCAGTTTTCTGATAATAGGAGCACTGGCCCGGGGTGTCAAGTAAGTAAAAGTAGTCACTTGGGGATGCCTAACATTTGGCACCCCCCAAGGGTAAAATGGTATTCGTTCTCCTTTATCCATCAACCTAGGAATTTGGGGGAAGGCGTCTTATGTCATATTCACTCCTAAAAGGATTTACAGCTTTGTTTGATTCATATTTGTATTAGTAATGATCAGATATTAAATAAAGAGGCCATCACTTTGGGATCATACCCTAGTCAGTAGACAGATTATTCTGTCACGATTTTAAGATCTCACTAAGGGGGTCATTTACTAAATCTCAAATTTTTTTATGGTTGAAGTTTTTTGGGCAAAAACTAAAATTTTTAGAGGGGGAAAAAAACCTTGAATTTTTGCAGATTTATTTTACCCCTGAAAATACACCATCTCAAACATGTATAAACCTGTGTACGTAAATGGGAGATTCCCTTAACAGGTAATTTGGATCACCATACCTTAAATCTACTAAAACATTATTTAAACAGTAAATAAATCCAATAGTATTATTTTGCCTCCAGTAAGGATTGGTTATATCTTAGTTGGGATCAAGTACAAGGTCTTGTTTCATTATTACTGAGAAAAAGGAAATTGTAAAAAATTGTAATTATTTACAATGGATAACAGGTTTTGGTACATCTTACACCATTCTGTATTCAAGAGCACTTGCAGATCCAGGTGCATTGGGTTTTTATGTTTTATTGAAAACTTTACAACAGAATATGAACATAATTTAGACTAACATTATAATAACATTACACTCATACAGAACCAAAATCCCCCTCCCCCCAAGTCCACTGGCCAAATATCCTGATGGATAGAACAACAATAGGGCAAAGACATTCTCAATCTCATGAAGAGTCTTTGCATTTGCCATGGATTTCCAGAAGGGAACAATGAAGAGACAGAACTACATACAGCCAGTTGGCGCTCCTGGTGGCCTGAAGGAGTGAATAGCCTGGTACTTAATGCTTGCTCAGTGTAGTTGTTAAGGCTACCTTTCTGTATGCAATGTGCTATGCCAACCTACAGCGCATGATGGGCGATCCAAGTGGCAGATTTTTGCACTGCTTAGCATGGCAGCACATACTGTTCTTCTTTATAAATTAAAGGAGAAATCAACCCTTCATTAAAAAAAAAAACTCTATCCCCCTACCCTACATAGCCCCCCTTCCCTCCTGCACCCAGCCTTGGTGGTACTCTGGGTAAATGCCCCTAACTCTTTACTTACCCCTCGGTGCAGATTCAGGGCATTGGAGTTCATGGGCACCATCTTTCAGCTCTTCAGTCTTCTTCAGGTCTTCTTCCTTTACTTTGGCAACTTTTGACGCATGCAAAGGTGTTTGTGACCGACGTTTGCTCCAAATGAGCATGCACAGATTCCATTCTCTTCCTGAAGATTACCAAAGCGAAGAAGATGGCACCCGTAATCTCCACAGCACAGAATCTGCACCAAGGGGTAAGTAAAGAGTTAGGGGCATTTACCAAGGCTCACACCTAGGGAGCAAGGAGGGGGGTAGGGTTTTTTAATTAAGGTTTGAATTTTCGTTTAAGATTAAGGTGACCCCTAACCTTACATATTGTTATTCTTTTCAGTTATTTGTTATTTTATGTTTGCCCACTTGTACAAGAAGGCTGGAATGACGCAAATGTGCTAAACACCCTCCAGTGCATAGCATTTGTGTGCATGAAAATGTGTTTTGCTTTATCCCAATCAGTGGCTAAGTGTAGAGCTGGAAAAAACACAAACTAAGGCTTAAAAGGGCACAAAGTAGCCATTCATTTTTGTAAATGGTATAAAGCAGGCAGTGGATGACTATAATGCCAGCTTCCTGTGACTAATAGCCTGTCTTGGAAAAAACTAAACTGGCTGAAACATAATAAAAGCTAGAGAATAATCAGCTTTCTTATAAATAAGGGAACATATTTACAGGGTATGCTTGCAGCTACCTCAATCAATCAATGAATATTTATGCCTTTATTGATTAAATAATTCTCACGCTAGTAAGTAAGTGATGGAGACTAACACAATTCCTAAAACATAAAACATGCATTAGAGAGGTTGGCTTCCTTATGTTCTTGCCTCAACATTTCATTGCTTTTCCATCCTGTTCAAGTCAGTCACTGACCTTTATCACAGTTGCAGTCTGAGGCTGTATAAAGTATATATTATATAGTCATGTCTGGGATTTGTTTGATATCACTCCATTCATAACTGAGTGATGTACAAGGGCCACATAATTTAATCCAAATTTCTAGAAGTTAATGTAAAATGGTAATATGTTTGTGAGGATTTTCATTCATCCAGACCATGGTGAACCATCTTCAAGGAAAGCACCACAGCAAGTCCAGTTGATTTGACATATTTCTACAGATGTAAAATGGAAATGTTAATTCTTTCCATTTCCCAATATGTAGGCTCTTGAAAACAGACATACAGACACTGCCAAGCCTAATGAAGGATCAGAAGATACAAAATCTCACTAAATATGTTACAATGATCATAACTGCATGTGCCATGAACTGTTTTGTATGCAATCTGCCATTTTTTACCCACAATGCAGTGTGGCTCAGTGCAGAGTTGCATCTGCCACAATTTTGCCTGATGCATCAAAATAGACACAAAAGTGCTTGCATATTGAACCAAATTGAGCAATAGTTAGGTCTAGCATTCGGGATGTCGCGGACTGTTCGCCGGCGAACTTGTTTGCGCGAACATCGACTGTTCGCGCTCGCCGAATGTTCGCGAACGTCGCGCGACGTTCGCCATTTTGGGTTCGCCTTAGCTGGCGCTTTTTTTTTACCTCTCACCCCAGACCAGCAGATACATGGCAGCCAATCAGGAAGCTCTTCCTCCTGGACCACCCCCACACCCCCTGGACCACTCCCCTTCCATATATAAACTGAAGCCATCAGACATGCAAATGTTTTTCAGTCCAAGGCAGCGCCAGAACCCTTCTGGATCCACCCTCAAAGAACGCCTCGACCGGCAGGTAGCGGACTACCTGGCATTAACTGCAGATATCGACACTCTGAGGAGCGATGAACCCCTGGACTACTGGGTTCGCAGGCTTGATCTGTGGCCAGAGCTGTCACAATTTGCCATGAACCTCTTGCCTTGCCCCGCCTCAAGTGTCCTCTCAGAAAGGACCTTCAGTGCAGCAGGAGGGATTGTAACTGAGAAGAGAACTCGCCTAGGTCACAAAAGTGTGGATTACCTGACCTTTATTAAAATGAATGAGGGGTGGATCTCGGAGGGTTACTGCACGCCGGAAGACTTGTTCTGACTCCCCATGCAGCTGTCCTTCTCTGCACGCCTCATCATGACTCCACACACATCTGTCCTTTAGCGTCCTCCTCCCTCCGCCACCGTTACAAACTAGGGTGCAAACCCTACTGGTTTCATTTCATACTGGTTTTTCTGGCCTCTGTGCTTCAGTGGCTGCAACCAAAAAAATTAATATTTTCAGCATTTATATGGCATATTTTTTCTGGCCTCTGTGCTTCAGTGGCTGCGACAAAAAAAATTATATTGTTAGCATTTATATGGCATATTTTTTCTGGCCTCTGTGCTTCAGTGGCTGCGACAAAAAAAACATAATTTTTCAGGAAAGTACACATGCCTAATTTTTCAGGGTTCTGCAACAGTGGCAAAATCGCATCTTTTATGGTCACCGCAGGTGATCAATAAAGTAGACCAAAACTGGGCCCACACTGCAGAATCAGTGTTTTTTGGTTCACCTCACTGTACATTGAATTACCTCTGCCTGACCGTGCACGTGCGCACAAGCACGGTGACTGCTAAACACACCACTACAGAAATATTGCCACCAACAGGACGAACATCCTGGAGGTGACAAGCTCAACTAGTAATTAACAACTATTATTTGCTCACTTGACGGTATCATTCATTAAAGCTCTTTGCGTTTTTTTGCGTTGCAGTAAGCGCCGCGTTTCATCTTTGCGTGTGAACAGGCTGTAACCTTTACACGACTTGATTGGCATGTAGACGCTGGACGTTTTAAAGCAGTTTATTACACAGGTTTAGAAATGTAGTGTGATTTCTGCCCTTTACAGCACAAAACGCAGCGCTGTGTCAACAATGGATTTTTCAGATACATTTTTGCCCTTGATCCCCCTCTGGCATGCCACTGTCCAGGTTGTTGCACCCTTTAAACAACTTTAAAATAATTTTTCTGGCCAGAAATGTCTTTTTTAGCTTTTAAAATTCGCCTTCCCATTGAAGTCTATGGGGTTCGCGACGTTCGCGAACCGTTCGCATTTTTGACGCAAGTTCGCGAATATGTTCGCGAACTTTTTTTCCGACGTTCGCTACATCCCTATCTAGCATTTTACAGCTAGAGATGGACGAATCGGCTGTGTGTTGCTTCGCCGAATTCTTCTCTAGAAATTTGCGAAATGGTGAAAAATTCACGAAAAATGGACGCGGACAATGGGCGCCTGCGTCCAAAACGAGACACCGTTGAAAGTTTTTCAAATTTATATGTGCGAATTCGCCACAGGTGAATAAATTCGCCCATCACTATTTGCAGCATTTGCTGGATATAGAAGATATAGAAGATTGATTTGTCCTCCTTTCTTTTGGTGTGTGAAGGAAGCACATACGATGGTAGCACAGCAGTAACCATTATATAAATAGGTCCTTAGGCTATTGTGGTGTTTATACAAATGGCCTGCCGGTGTCACTGTGCATACACAGGACTTTCTGTACAGATTGAAAGTGAAAGTAAGAATTACTGCTGTTATGTGATGGCTGCATGAGCCTGCTAATAAAGCACCATTATACTCTCCTCATCCTTGGCTACCAAACACAACAAATGGTGACAAGGATGTCTTTTCTACCTCTGCAGCAGCCGGAACCTTTTCTACCAAACCCTGGTGAGCCTACCATACCTTTTACTGCTTGGATCCATTTGTTTGATAATTACATTATTGCTGCTGGCCAAGGGGAGGTTTCTGCTGCTAGTAAGCATGCTTTACTTGCTTTACTTATTCATTGCCTGGGGGGAGAGGGATAGCTACATTCTATACATTACCTGATGAGACTTATGAAACTGCTCTTACTGCTAAGAGTAAATGTGGTTGCTGAAAGATATAAATTCCTCCAACGTGGACAGCGTAAAGGTGAATCCACAGAACATTTTGTAGCAGCTTTGAGAGAGCTGTTTGTTACCTGTGAGTTTGGGAATCTAACAGATGAAATGCTAAGAGACCAAATAGTGGAAAAAACAAACTCAGCACGCATTAGAGAGAGACTGCTCCTAGAGCAAAATTTAACCCTTGCAAAGGCTATTACAGTTGCTAGCCAAATTGAAATAGCTGTGGCAGAGGTTAAAACTCTCAGTCAGGGAACTTCTAGGAATGTACATACAGATTGTGAATTCAAAACTGTGGCCTAATAATGCGCAGTCACAGGAAAAATACAGTGCTAAGGAAAGGGATTCACTGCAAAACCATGCAGCAACAAATACAAAATACTGCTTTCACTGTGGTTCAACACAACACCTTGCAAACTATGCTAAATGTCCTGCAAAAGCTAACAGTGCTGCAAATGTTGAAAGCCAGGTCACTTTGCTATGGTCTGCTGTTGTTCTACTAAAGATGTTCATGAACTCACTACTACAAATGTTACAGTATTCAGGGTGGATAAAGCTGGTACATTTTTTCAAACAAGTTTATATGTACTGTCAGTACTGCTTCTGCTGAAAAGGGGCACTCCATTAAAGGGATCCTGTCATAGGAAAACATTTTTTTTCTAAATGCATCAGTTAATAGTGCTGTTCCAGAAGAATTCTGCATTGAAATCCATTTATCAAAAGAGCAAACAGATTTTTTTATATTTCATTTTGAAATCTGACATGGGCTAGACATATTGTCAATTTCCCAGCTGCCCCAAGTCATGTGACTTGTGTTCTGATAACCTTCAATAACTCTTTACTGCTGTACTGCAAGTTGGAGTGATATCACCCCCTCCCTTTTCCCCATCCAGCAGCCTAACAACAGAACAATGAGAAAGTAACCAGATAACATCTCCCTAACAAAAGATAACAGCTGCCTGGCAGATCTAAGAACAGCACTCAATAGTAAAACCCATGTCCCACTGCATACTATTCAGTTACATTGAGAAGGAAAAACAACAGCCTGCCAGAAAGCAGTTCCCTCCTAAAGTGCTGATACAAGTCACATGAACGGGGCAGCTGGGAAATTGACAAAATGGCTAGCACAATATCAGATTTCAAAACTGAATATAAAAAATCTGTTTGCTCTTTTGAGAAATGGATTTCAGTGCAGAAGTCTACTAGAGCAGCACTATTAACTGCTTTTCCCATGACAGTTTCCCTTTTAACCTGATGCTTGATGAAGGTTCAGCAGTTTCTATATTACCAAAGGATATTTTCTTGAAATACTTTGCCAAAGATACTCTTGTTGCACCTGCCCTGAGACTGGTCAGTTACTTAAAGGATACAAATGTAGATGAAGTATGGGAATCATACACATTCGCAGAATTCCTGCAGTTTTAGCTGTTTATTTGTCACCACACGACATGTTTCGGACCCATGGTCCTTTTTCACACTTGAAAAAGGACCATGGGTCCGAAACATGTCGTGTGGTGACAAATAAACAGCTATAACTGCAGAAATTCTGCGAATGTGTATGATTCCCATACTTCATCTACATTTGTATCACTATTGGGTCTTGGAGGCGGAGCACCCAGGGAACCATCACAAAAGAAGTAAAGTATGAGCACAGACCGGTGAAAAAGTTTCCTATATACAAGTTACTTAAAGGATCCAATCCCTGTGCTTCTTTGATTGCCAGTGACTGTACAATTTGAATCAAATACTGCAAAATGTGACTTTTACATTGTGAATAAAGGTACTGCTATACTTGGAATGGATTTATTTGCTGCATTAAACCTACAATTAGTTGATGGTCTCATTACTACAGCACCAGTGCCTGTCGCACAGCCAGTGTCTAAAATTTCACACAAATCAACACTTCAATTGACTGTGCAAAGAACTTTGTGCACAAAGTTAAGTTGAGACCAGATGTAAAACCAGTATGCCAGAAATTGAGGTGATTGTCCTACTCTATAAGGCAGGCTGTCTCACAGGAACTACATAACTACAGAGCAACATGCCATGCAACGATCCAATCATCTCCAGCTGAATTATTACATGGCAGACAGATGCACACTAAGTTACATGTTGCAGACATCAAACTTCCACCAAATACTGTTCCTACAAACTCATCTGCTGCTGACATTGTCAAATGTCAATGAAAGGGTACATTGAAAGGGTTAACTTCTGTCTTTGAAACTTCTGTACTTGCTCAAACTTCTTTGTGCAAAACATGCTTATATGGCACGTACTCCCCAGCTGGCCTGAGCAGCCCCCAATGCCCTTGGGCGAATATGTTTCTTATCTCTTCCTATCACGCATGCCTGCACACCCCACTCCCAACTTCTAGAATATTCCTTTTGCAGACACACAGAATAATTCTTCTCATTTTCCCTTAGCCTAAGGCATACCTTTTTGTAACACGTCATATTGGCTATATAAGCAACTGCTGTAACCCTAATAAATTGGAACTTGCTTTTGACCCCTGCTCAGAGTATTTTGGAGGGCGAGCTTAGATGGTTTCTGCAGTGCTGAGACGAATCGATTCGCAAATGTTAGGACTAAGATAGCACAGTGAAAGTCCGGAAATTCTCCTGTTCCTTTCAGTCAACAAGCCAAATACAAGGCTTGTGCTGACTAGGTGCAAGAGAAGTACACTTTCAGCCTGGATCTTTAATCAGAATTAAGAAACCAGGAATACTGAAACAAGGACACTCTAAATTTACTACACCACTTGAAGTGAGACGCCAGTAATGACCATACACAAATGAACTGTCTGATGGACGCTTATGGAATGCAAGTCGTCTTGCTCCTGCTAGATATGACTTTGCAGATATTCCGTTTGATGAGGGACATTTTCCTGCTCCTGGTGAAGAAAGTGGGCCTGTGGGGAATGCTGGAAGAGTGGGAGGACTGCTTGCATGGACCGAGGACTATGTCATGTGAACAATGTACTGTATATATTGCTTTAAGAAACATACTGGCTGTGTGAGCCTGCTAATAAAGCACTGTTATACTCTCCTCATCCTTGGCTACCAAACACAACAGCTATGTTAAAATGGACTTGGACTCACCATGGCTGGATGGCAGGACAAAATGCTCCCTGAAGTATAATCTTAAAATGAAAGGCCTTTAGTTAATGACTCATTAGTCACTATTTGCTGAAATGACCTATTTTTGCTTCATATAAACCTGTTTTCCTGAGCGCTCTCCTTTATATTCTCCACATTTTCATCTTCAGGCTAGGTGCTTTATAATACAGGAAAATACTTACTGAGCAGCACAACCCCCCGGGTATCTGAGATTGAAAATCCTGCTCAGGGGGATGTTTGATGAACTCATTAGTGAGCCACATTACTCAACTATTTGGAATAAATATAGATACCTGAGATTAGATCCCATTATTATATATTTACTTGTAGTGGAGATACTTACACTGTCTGCATGGAAAGCCAGATACATAATTACTGATTACAGTGTTGTCTTGCCATCACTATTATGCATTATAATATTCTTCTAGTTTTTACCTCCGCTGATGACTTTGCAGCAAAATATAGAGAGCTTTTAAGATCCCAAAGTGTTCTCTTTGTCTGGATTCATCTCTGATTTCCTTTATGTTATCCTACAATGAACAGATTTCATAAGCCAGACTTTTCCGAACATGAGTGCAATGGCCTTTCTAGCAAGGGAGTTATTTGGCAAGTGAGTTTCACCTCTGAGCAGTATCATTTCCCTTTGCATTAAGTGTCCCCTAAGATTGCCCATAGAGTGCTTACTCCCTTCTTATCACCCTTGGCAGTTGGCAAATTGAAAGAATGGCTGGAACACAGTACCATAAATGAAAAGTAAATTGCTACCTGCGAACATTTGTCAGCTTTTAACAAGAGCTTCAAATTCTCTGCAGTCGGAAATAACTCCTTGTGAGCTGGCTCTATAGAGGAGCAGAGAGGGTCTTGTGCTTTGTTATTTAGGCCTAGCGGCGTGTGGGTTGGAACATATTGTGTGTCCAGTCCATTAGTATTATGTGTGAGATGTAGAACCAAATCATACCATTGTCATGGAAAAAAATGGTTTGTGTAAATTACATGATTTTTAAGAACAGTATAACGGTACATTAATTCTCTATGGTACAAGTATTTCTGTCACTTTTTTTAGGACAATGCTTTTTCAGCGCATTCATTCATGGGCTAAAAAAGGCCTATGATGAAGTAGCTTAAAAAAAACACGAAGGGTCTGTGGAGAGGCCTATATTTAAATTTTTTCCAAAGAAAGTTTCTTTCCCTTCTATATTTTTATTTTCCTAGAGTGCTGGGAGCCTACTGTGGTGTTTATACAAATGGCCTGCAGAATTAAAATAGGCCCTGGCATTTCAGGTACACAGAGACCCAATCAGCCGAAAAAGAGGCCCAAACAGCCCCCATCTGCCCACTAAATACGGACGTTCTATGGGACCTTATAGAAGCCCCACTGGAGTTTGCCAGAACCCACAGATTGCCAGTCCGGGACTGCCTGCAGAGTTCACTGTGCACATGAGTTATGCTGTGTATACACAGTACTGGCTACAGGATATATAGGATAGAGTTTATGTTACTGTTGTGTAAGCCCTGTTATACTCTGCTCATCCTCGGCTTTAAAAACACAACAGATTGGCAACAAGATGTCTCTTCTACCTCTGCAGCAGCCTGCAGCTTTTCTTCCAAACACTGGTGAGCCTACCATACCTTTTACTGTTTGGATTCATATGTTTGTAAATTATATTATTGCTGCTGACCAAGGCGAGATTTCTGCTGCTAGCAAATGTGTTCTTTACTTATTCACTGCCTGGGAGCAGAGGGACAGCATGTATTCTATACATTACTATCACCTGATGAAACCTATGAAACTGCTCTTGCTGCTATAAAGAACTTTTTTTGTGCCAAGAGTAAATGTGATTGCTGAAAGATATAAATTCTGCCAACGTGGACAACATAATGTTGAATCCACAGAACAATTTGTAGCAGCTTTGAGAGAGCTGGTTGTTTCCTGTGAGTTTGGGAATCTAACAGATAAAATGCTAAGAGGCCAAATAGTGGAAAAAACAAACTCACATCGCATTAGAGAGAGACTGCTCATAGAGCAGGATTTATCTCTTGCAAAGGCTATTACAGTTGCTAGCCAAATTGAAACAGCAGTGGCAGAGTCTTAAACTCTCAGTCATGGAATTGCTGGGAAGGTACAGACTGTGAATCCAGTACTGTGGCCTAAAAATGTACAGTCACATGCAAAATACAGTGCTAAGGAAAGGGATTCACTCAGAAACCATGCAGCAAATACAAATTAAAAATACTGATTCCGCTGTTATTCAACACAACACACTGCAAACTATACTACATGAAACTATACTACATGTCCTGCAAAAGCTGTACAGTGCTAATGTCTGCCTTAGTTCTGCTAAAGATGTTCATGAAGTCACTATTACAAATGTTACATAATTCAGTGTGGATAAAGCTGGTACATTTATTCCAGACAAGTTTATATGCACTGTCAATGTCAATACTGCTTCTGCTGACAAAGGACGCACCAGTAACCTGATGCTTGATACAGGTTCAGCTGTTTCTATACTACCAAATTATATTTTCTTGAAATACTTTGCAAAAGATACACTTGTTGCACCTGCACTGACACTGGTTAGTTACTTAAAATATCCAATCCCTGTGCTTAGTTGCTTGCCATTGACTGTACAATTTGAATCAAATATTGCAAAATGTGACTTTTACATTGTGAATAAAGGTACTGCTATACTTGGAAGGGATCTCTTTGCTGCATTAAACCTACAATTAGTGGATAGTCTCATTACTACAACACCAGTGCCTGCCACACACCCAGTGTCTAAAATTTCCCCACAAAGTACCACTTCATTGGGCTCTGCAAAGAACTTTAAGTTGAGAACAGATGTAAAACCAGTATTTCTGTGTAACCAGAAATTGAGGCGATTGCCCTACTCTATAAGGGAAACTGTCTCACAGGAACTAAAGAAACTGGGAGAGCAAGATGTGATTGGAAAATCAGAATCCTTCGAATGGGTTTCACCACTTGTAACAATGAAGAAAACTGGAGGTATATGATTGTGTGTCGATCTCCGTGAACCTAATAAAGCAGTTGTTATGGATAATCATCCCATGCCACACATAGAGGAAATATTTACAAAGCGTATCATCAAATATTATTGCATGAGGAAAGCAGAGACCTCACTGCATTTATCACCCATGATGGTTTGTTCTGGTTCAAGTGTGTACCTTATGGACTTATAAGTTTGCAGTAGAAGATCTAACACTTCCTCAGCCAGGTAGATTTGTTTTCCAATAAGAAGCACCAGGTTAGACAGGTAGGATAAAATACTGAGGTCACTAGGGGTACCATACAAAATTGCAAGTTTTATAACATTTTTTCTATGTCCTGGAACTATTTGACTGAATTAATCCATGCAAATCAAATATTTTACCTAAACTAATCTGCTTTACTTTAGGTTTAATATACAGATGCAAACCTTTGTTTGGTGATTGTGTCCTTTTGTGTTGGAACGAGGCCTGTTCTTCCTTGCTTTTTATTCCTATACACACTGATGACCAGTTCATGACTGTGGTTATCATGGAAGCACCAATATTAATTATGGTGCATTTTTTATTTAGAATACAGGGACATCCTGAGTATGGTAAAAATTTCGTCACACAACTACATTTTAGTTCTTTTGCCCAAACTTAAAAGAAAAAGTAATTCATAAATTAAACCAAGCTGCCTTAACTTGGTTTAGTAACATGAGTTATAAGGTGGAAATAAAAATGAGGTAGTTTGCTTTTGTCACATACATCTGTATTGTGCAAAAGTTAGTTTTCTGCTCAACTGAGCTCTGTCAGAGTACATACCCATAGGTAAAATATGTGTGGAGCTGGTTATACTGTTTTTACAATGACACATTATGAATAAAATCTATTCAAGCAACAGAGATGGGATTTCATAACACTTTTCTCCAGTGTTTTCCGTAGGCTATGCACAATTGTGCAGTGTGGTCAGGGAAGAAGCTTAGGTGGTAAAAAAAAAAAGCATGTCATTTTTTGCCTTCTTCCTTATTTGGTTGGTCACATATCCTTAGCTTATTAGTCTCAAATATGACAACAATAATCATTTGAGTATACCATTGTATCTACTGTTTTTATGGACTTAGCTTTAGCTTCAACATTTCTAGATTCCTCGAGGAAGAATATCCTAAGGAATGTGGAAGAAAAGCTCGGTGTACTGTAGGTCTAGTAACCATATTGAATTGTAACTGTGATATGTTCAACTCTTGCAAATTGTACCATGAGCCATTACTCCTTATAAAAGGATAAAAAAAACTCCATATTAGGTTACAATATGTTATTGTAAAGCTGGGATTGTTACATCAGAAAAGAGGCACGTAAAGGGGAACAAATGTCTAAAATAGAACAATTCTAGAAATGCTATATTTTGTATTCTTAACAGAAACATGAACTTACTGTACCAGAAGCCTAATTAAACAAAAGATTTATGCTTTCAAAGTTGGTTGCAGGGTTCATCACCATGTACACGGTCAACTTGTTCTGGGCTTCTGTTGGGAGGTTAAACTTAAGGATCAAAACAGTACATGTAAATAATATCTGCCATAAAAACTGATACAGCAAGACTTATTAATAATCAGAATATGCAGACTGCACTGGGTCACTCCGTCTGTCTGTCTCCTGGGGGTATTAGAGGAAATTATACCTGCCAAATACCCTCGAGGTCAGAGGAACGCCAACCAAATTTGGGGCTCATGGTATGAGATTGACTCATGCCCCCCAGAGAGGGTCCACAGGTTAGGCCCTCCCTATAACCTGTTACAAAAGCAGTTTATTCAGGTCACTTAGATACCAGTCGAAGACCTGACTAGGCAAATCCCAGGATTCAGAACGAAGCTAGTGAAGTGCCATCCGGTATTTACCCACGATGACCACAGCATGGTTAAAACCACTATGTGCTCCCATATGATTCTCCAATCATGTAAGATATTGTCTGCTATGTAATGTATTATTTACTTGTTTAATATGTTAAAGCATAATAAAACCTACCTTTAAAAAAAATATGATCCTTTCACTGTAGAGCTGTTAGGGGCCATCTGAAGTTTTCTAACCGCAGCTAAAATGAAGGGGGGATTTCACTGCATACAGGTTTCTTATAGAAATGATAGACATTTTTTTAATTCAAGTATATTGGCGATTGGAGATTTCTTTTTCATTAAAGAAAGTAAAAATTGGATTTTATTTTGTTGCCTTTACATCACCTTTAAGAGGGATATGTTCAATGAAAGGGGATGGAGTTTATCTCTTTTATGACTTATGCACCAATAGATCTTTGTACAAGACATAAATTCATCCCTTGAGATCAGAAAAATGGACTGTTTGCAGTATGAGCTGTTAAAATGTAGAATTGTCTCCCTGAAGCAGTTGTAGTGACAGATACTTTAGACAGTGAGAAAATACAAGGTTACTGGAAACATGCTTAGTATAAAGCTAACCCAAAGACTCATCTTCTTGCCCTTCTGGAGTCTGGATCAAGAAAAATGTTCTTCTTTCTTAGAGCTAAACTGGAGACCTCTTCAAATTAATTATATTTTGCCTTTTTCTTTATCAGCCATATTTTTTAGACAGTTTTCAGTTGCACAAATGTTTAACTTAATGGAGTTTTGTCTGTGTTTCACCAATATCTACTTTGTAACTATATAAAGCCTACAGCTGTTGTAAGAGCACTAGGACATGTAGCTGAGCACATTCAGGTTGCTCATAACTAAAACATTGTCTCGCAAACCACTATTTAAGGTAATAGTCCTTGGTTATTCCACTGCTCCAGTCACACCCCCGCTATGGCCCACCACTCCAGCAGGGCCTCCTTGCCCCCAATGATTACCCACCAGCAGTGCACAGTAAATTATCCCCTGCTTTGTTTAGACCCTGTAGAGCTCCACCACTGTACCACAACGCCTGTCAAGGTCCCTGAGATGAGGTACCCAACAGGACTGGGGGGGTTTTATCAGTACCCCGGTGGGCCAGTCTGACACTGCCTACACGTGAATTTTTCAGTAGGGCTAGAGCTAGTGATAGGCAGAAGAGTCATGTGCCTAGGGTGGAGTTGTTGGGGGCACCTGCAACATACCTCTTCTGCACCCCTAGTCAAGTCCATCTCCATCCCACCACTACTTGCTCCTTAATTCAGCCTGTCCAAGTTGGCCTTTAGCTCTCAAGGGGAGGGTGAAGAGGCCTAGGGCACCTGGCTGACTTGGCTGGAACTGTTTGACAGAGGCAGTTAACCATATTCAGCAATGCCTAGACAAAACAACCATATATGCCAGTAAAGCAGGAAACAATGGAGCCTGCTCCAGCTCACCACTGTTCCCTTAGCCAGGTGCTCAGTCCTCAGTATCCCCACTGTATGTACATGACAAACTCATTTACGGGAAGGCACTTCTGGGTAAAGGCTTTATTGTAGCAGACTGCTGGTAAAACACCTAAAGGTGGCGATACACGTAGAGATCCGCTAGTTTGGCGATGTCGCCAAACGAACGGATCTCTCCCCGATATGCCCTAGGGCCCAACGATCGGATCAGAATGGCACAGATACGGGCAGTCGAATCGCGGGACCGCATCAATGAACAGATGCGGCCGCGATCCGATGGGATTTTTAATCCTGCCCGATCGACATCTGGCCGACTTTCGGCCAGATATCGATCGGGAAAGCCGGTCGGAGGGCCCCCCACACGGGCCGATAAGCTGCCGACACAGTTTGTCGGCAGCTTTTATCTGCCCGTGTATGGCCACCTTAAAAGGTGTTTTACCAGCAGTCTGCTACAATAAAGCCTTTACCCAGAAGTGCCGTCCAGTAATGAGTTTGTTATATATATATGCCAGGACTTTTAGGATACTAAAACCCATGCAGTATCAACCTAGTTTGAGTCAAAATCTTCCTACTAGTTTGACTACCAGATTAGCATTTGTGAAACTTTTGCGAAAAGTAGACATGCTGGATTTTAATCAGAGCTTTTGACCAACAAGTTCAATAATGGATTCCAGCATTCTTTAAATATTTCACGAGCTGAAAGAGCTTGGCATAATGCAGAAGTTCAGAAATGTATAATTGCTGGCACAATGAATGCAGTCAGAAAATGTTAATTGGAAAGATAAAGGTCTCTTTATAGTTTGCATGTCTGGGTTTGGTCTTTAAGGACTAGACACTCCAGAAAGACAGCAATCAAATAAATGAATGGATATGTTAAAAAAAAAAAATTCTTTTGCATAGAGAGCCTTTAACTCCTTAGTCAAAGAATTTACATGGATGATGAGTACTGGCAAACAAGCAGGGGGTGGTTCAAATCTCTTGACTGAACCCTGAGAAATAACACAACACCTCAAAGCCCATCGGAAGGATCACTATGACAGGCATAAGTTAAAAATAAGTCAAATATATACTATAAAATGGACTTGGCCTACAGAAATAAACATGCTAATTGCTCAATTGTGGAAAGTATTCCAGGGATTTCTTAATAAAGAAAAACTCGGAATAGCTGATAACAGTAACAAATACTAAGCTGTATAATTTGTAAAAAAATCTAAATCTAGTATAATACTAACATGAATAGTCTCATAGCACATATTCGTATGTCAGATTTCATTATATTATTTGATATAAAGAAGTGTGTCTGCATTATGTGGACTAGGGAGTTCAGTTGGAAAGCTCTTAAAGAGGAAGGTCTATAAAATGCTTCAAGGTATTGCACAATACAAATATTATGATGTTCAAAAAGAATGTTTTGCTTGACAAAGAGTGGGGTGCCACTCGAAACGTTGCATTATGCTGCTGTACTGCCATGCAAAAGTTTGCAAGAAATAAAGGCGGTTTTATGAAAGAATTGGAGTGCTGTCAATGGATGAAACTTTATACCTCATAAAGAATGTTCATTTTGTTGTTTGCTGTATGTTTGATGGCAGAATTTCCTCTGGGCTCCCGTGATGAATTTTTCACTACATATGAAGCCATTTTCCATCTATGCAAACTGTTAAGGCATTATTGAATAATAAAGTAAATTAAGAGCAAACATATAATTTTATTTTTAATGTTGTATTGGCTAATAATCTGCTGTGGTCCCTGTCTTCAACACTTATTGCCTTCACAATTCACACCCTATGAAAGCTTTAAACAAACATTAACACATATTTGGCATATTGGCATAGGCTGTCTATGCAATCCAAACTTTCTGACTGCTTGCTTTCAACACTGTGATTTCCTTTAAAATATAATTTTAGTCTCCATTGGTTTTCTTGCATCAGGAACAAGACCAGAGGAAGGACAACTACATGAAGACCACTTCCTGCAGAACAGGCAGCACTAAATATTACCAAGCAAAAGGGGTAGTTCACCTTTGAGTTGACTTTTAGTATGTGTTGTGTTTTGATAGCTGAGAGTTAGCAGAGTATAACAGGGCTTTATTAGCAGGTTTATGCAGCCATTACCCAACAGCAGTAACTTGAACTCTATTCTTCTTAAACAGTATAGACAGTACTGTATATACACAGCATAACTTATGTGCACAGTGACCTCTGCAGGCCATTTGTATAAACACCACATATTCCCCCTATATCAAATGGAACATCTCTAAAGTCATATCTAGCAGGAGCAAGATGATTTGCATTCCATATGCTTCCATCAGACAGTTCATATGTGTATGGTCCTCGCTGCCATCTCACTTCAAGTGGTGTAGTAAATTTAGATTGTCCTTGTTTCAGTATTCCTGGTTTCTTAATTCTGACTAAAGATCCAGGCTGAAAGTTCACTTCTCTTGCACCACATCTTCTGTCAGTATAAGCCTTGCATTTGGCTTGTTGATGTTTGACAATGTCAGCAGTAGATGATTTTGTAGGAACAATATTTGGTGGACGTTTGATGTCTGCAACATGTAACCTAGTGCGCATCTGTCTGCCATGTAATAATTCAGCTGGAGATGTTTGGGTTGTTGCATGGCACGTTGTTCTGAAATTTTGTAGTTCCTTTGAGACAGCCTCGCTTATAGAGTAGGGCAATCGCCTCAATTTCTTTCATACTGGTTTTACATCTGGTCTCAGCTAAACTTTGTGTACAAAGTTCTTTGTACAACCCAATGAAATGTCACTTTGTGGTGAAATTTTAGACACTGGCTGTGTGGCAGGCACTGGTGCTGTAGTAATGAGACCATCCACTAATTGTAGGTTTAATGCAGCAAAGAGATCCCTTCCAAGTATAGCAGTACCCTTATTCACAATGTAAAAGTCACATTTTGCAGTATTTGATTCAAACTGTACAGTAAATGGCAAGCAACCAAGCAAATGGATTGGATACTTTAAATAACTAACAGGGCAGGTGCAACAAGCGTATCTTTTGCAAAGTATTTCAAGAAAATATTCCTCTCCTATTCATATTCCAGTCTCTTATTCAACTCAGTGCATGGTTGCTAGGGTAATTTGGACCCTGGCAACCAGATTGCCAAAATTGCAAACTAGAGACCTGTTGAATAAAAAACTAAATAACTCAAAGACCACAAAAAAATAAAAATACAACCAATTGCAAATTGTTTCAGAATATCAGTCACTATGTCATACTAAAAGTTAATTTAAAGGTGAACAACCCCTTTAAATAAGCTATACTAGATAGCTGCATTTCTTTTTTTTTTGCATACAAATAGATGGACTGTTTCCTGACTCAAAATTAGGGATGCACCAAATTCTAGATTTGGTTCAGGATTCAGCGATAGCCAAGTTTTTTTTGGGAGTGAAAGAGTCTGGCCAAAATGAATCCAAACCCTTAAAATCATTTGAATTTTGAGCAAATGAATTAGGGTATCTGTACATTTTACCATGCACACAGTACTCTTCCTTGTACTAGAGTTTGTATTAGCTTTGGGATTTGGTGCATCCCTATCCTGTTCTTTCTTGTCCTGATCATAAAATCCAACTGATGCAAACCATTTAGGGCAACACTGTAGGTGAGATCTGATCAGCAATTGCAGTGGCTGCGATTTAAAACACAGGGACTTTAACCAAAAGTGTATTATAAATAAAATGTAAATAATAGATATAATTATAGATCATATAAATACTAGTTTTTCTGTCCAGATTTCCCTCTACTTTAGTTACACTCCTACAATTACACTGCACTGCTGTTCCAATTAGAAGACAATATCCACTCACGGTTTGAGTAGAAACCTCAACATTTTGTTTTTTTTGGTGGTGCCAAACTCCCTAGTGAGCACTTCGAATAGCATCTGCTTATATGAGAGGGTTTTAGGACCTTACACAAAGCAGTCAAACTGTTGCAAAGCTCTGTGTTTGCTTGGACATTTGGAATTCATTTGGGAATCAAGCCAATTTAAGAATGTGGCAAGCCATACATAATCTTTTCAGATCATTAATATTTAAAATGCTTTAAAAAGTTACTCATATCTTAGGAACATGTCAGGCTATTTTATTCATTTAGCATAACCTGTGTTCTGATGCCCCCAGAGCACACTATGTTGTCACAATTCAGAAAGTCAAATGAATGAGGTTCGGGGTTAGTAGGCAAAACAACAACTTCACTATAATGGCATAATTACGACTTCAGTGAGGTGTATTGACTGATGCATCGATTTTAACGCCTTTTACGTCCCGCAGGGTCCAGGGAAATTCCCAGTCATTTCGAGAATTCATTTGTTTTTATAATATATTCATGGAAAACGTGAAGTAATAGCTTACCAAACATGTTAAAGAAATTATGCAAGTGCTCTATTATTAAAGAAGGGAATTGCGCCATTCACTCTTTGAAATGCATTTTCATTACACAGGAAACGTTTCAGGATCGTACATTTTATAGGTGCTATTGCATAATATGCTGTGTCTGCCAATGTAAAGGAACCTGTCTGCAGTAAGAAATCTTCTTGACAAGTAAAACATTCCCCACAGATGGCAGAATTTTAATTTGATCCCCAGTGCTACCCATGAATGCAGTGAAACATCCCTTGGGGCTTTCACTCATAATCACACAAGTGTATCTGTTAAGTGTGAGAAGTAGCTTTATAATTGCCTGCTCATAGCTATACAGATAACTTGCCATCAAAATACTGTATATATATATCATCCCTAAAAGAATTAGGGGAAGAAACAAAAAAAATCCTACTAAATTCTTACATAACTCCTTGGCCAACCAAAACACAGGGTCAAACTGGGGTTTGCAAGGCCTACTGTGCCTCTGCGCCTTCTTAAACACTGACAGCCCCTTCCCCTGTGCACACCTTAACTTACCTCTGCTGCAATTGGTGAAGGGCGGCAGCTGGGATGCAATGATGGGGGGGTGGTAGTAGAGGGCCGGGGCCCACCAGGTTTTTTCCTGGTGTCATGCCAACCCAGTCCGACCATGTGCACAGACAGCTCAATTCACAACTAGTGTTGAGTGAAGCTGCTCAGTTTTGCCATGCCAAAAAATTCACGGAACTACAGAAAGATTTGCAAAATGGTAGCATTTCACCATGATTTCAGCAAATGCAATGAAGTAAATGGACATTTTTTCCGTTTTTTTTTCTTGCACAAAATGCATTGGAGTCCATAGGCATTTATTCTTGTGCCAAATGCAATGTATTTGCTCATTTTTTGTTCTTGTGTTGAATACATTGAAGTAAATGGGCATTGTTCCTCTACGTTTTTTCTCATGACAAATGCATTGGAGTGAAGGGATATTTTTTCCTCCTTATGTTTTTTCTTGCTCCAAATGCATGTAGTCAATGAGCATGTTTTCTATGTATTTTTCTTGCACTAAACGCATTGCAGTCCATGGGCATGTAATCTTGCACCAAATGCTTTGAGTAAATCTGCATTTTTCTACATGCCAAATGCATTGTGTTAATGGGCATTTTTTCTTGAATTATTCTTTTACCCAGTGAAAACATTTTTTTTCCAGCATGACAAAATTCAAATGCAGGAAAATGTATCAAGCAAAAAATCTCACTCATCCCAATACACTTCATCTAAGTGATAACATTAGTCTAGCGGCTTCACTGTCATGGCTTCAGTTACTTTGAAGGCACGAGAAAACCTCTTTACTCATTACCTAGGCTCAGTACAGATTTAATTTCAGTGTTCATATCTACATTTGTAACTTTGGGTAGGGAATTTTCTGAATTTCTCATTCTGATTTCAGATAAAACCATGCCAAAGAAATGACAACATGAAGCAGACTCATTCTAGCCTATGGTTAATGTGAATAAACACAAGAAGGAACACAGCCCCCTGTCATCCTAATTCAGTTCTCTAAATTCACTAGTCATAATTTAATTTCTGCCCTGTATGTACAGTATGTGTATGTAACAAAACCTTTACTGCTTACCCTAAAAAAGCAGTAAAAAAAAATCTACATAACCTCCAAAACTGAATTTCTAAGTAAAAAGTCACATATTTTTAATGCCTTGCAGAGCCCGTCACAAACCGAGTGCCACTGTGAAACGACTGGGTCTCATGGCAAGACAACTCCTGAATAGCCCGTTGCTGTTTTAATATATAATTCAGCAACAGAAATGAGTGTGAATAAGTGTTAACCTGTACAACATACAGCTACAATGTTTAATGGAAGTATATAAAGCTTTCAGTAAACACCAGTAAATGTTTTCAAGTGCAGTAGTGTCAAACATAATACGGTGAAAATGCTTCCTTGGAGTCCACCTTCTGAGTGCTGATTTCCAAAGAACAAATAAAGCCATTCAAGTGCATAGCAAGTGCTCTTATAAAATTAAAGTTCAAAGCCTTTAATGTGTTTAAAAAGCACTGTGTAGCAAGGAGCGCCAAGTCACACCAAGCTATGATAATTGTACCAAGTGGGTGGGTAATTCATTCGCTGCTTGTTTATTTCTGTAAGTAAACAACACAAAGAAATAGTACAAAGTGTTTCAACTTTGAATAATAATAAAATGTTTATAGGAAAAAGCATAAATCATTCCTGGGACATCGTAAATAACCAGTGACTAAGGCAGCATCAAGGAGCAGGCCCACAATGTACCCACTGAATTATCCCCTAAATCTGTCCAGAAGCAAGAATTTTGGAGATTCAAGCTATGATATTGAATAGCCACAGCTTTTTTATATAAAAAAGTATGTTTATTTTAAAATATATAAACTGTAGGTTAAATACCGGATTTACTTAAAATAAAAATTGGGGTTCAGTGGGATGGCTCAAAGTGAAGGGTCAATTGAGGATTCTGCTTGTCATGCCCACTACCTAGTGTTGTCACTGAATAGAAAGAAAGCCAAAAAAAAAATATTTTCTTGTGAATGTAAGTATGGATCAATTTATTATTACAGGTATTGGATTAAACCCTTTATCAAAGAAGAGCCATCTTATGAGAATCTCAACTCCCACAGAATCCATTGTAATATTTTTTTCCATTTTTAAAGATTACATTTTTAACGATTTCATACAGTATTTCTTTGTAATAATAAAACAACACCTTATGTCCAGCTAAGATATAACAAATCTTTATTTGAGGCAAAACAATCTTATTGGGTTGATTAATGTTTAAAAGCCTTTCTAGTAGACTTGAGGTATGCGGATCCAAACTATGGAAAGATCCCTTATCCAGATAACCCCAGATACTGGATCACAGATCCCATAATTGTATTATTACCTTTATTTTATACACGGCCAACATGTTAATTAGCAAAAATGGAGTTGGTTTGCTTATTTAGATAGGGAAGGTCATATAGAGTCTTCTGAAGGCTGTCCCCTATACAATATATCTTGTGGGCACACTCTAAAAGCCCTGTTCACAGTTAGGGGCAGATTTACTAAATTCTTGTGAATGATTTCGAAATTCAATCGAATTTTCAAATAAATTTTGTGGCCAGTTCAACCACCGAATATCAGAAATTCGATCGAATGGAATGATTCGTATAGATCGAATAAAAATCTATTCAATCATTTGACCATTCGATGGTCGAAGTACTTTCCCTTTAAAAAAAAAATGTAATCCTTAGTTCGCCAGATTAAACCTACCGAATTGCAGTATAACCCTATGGGAAGCTCCCATAGGGTTATTCCATCATTTTCAGGTTGAATAAAAAAAATTTTATCGTTCAATCGAATTTTTCCTGTTCAATCGATAGATTAAAACCCTTCGAATTCAATATTCGAAATTTGAAGGGTTAAAATTCGACCAAAATTTGATGGTCGAGTTTGAACCCTCGAATTCGACCAATAGTAAATCTGCCTCTAAATGTCTCTGGGCTGGAAAATGTTAAACTAATTAATCACTAGAAAATAATTTATGGTTGTATCCATTTCCCTGGTACTTGTAAATAGTGGGGAATCCCACTATTTCACATAGTGAACTATAAATATAAGACACCAGGTTGGAACTGAATTAGTTCTAGCACTGGTAAAAGGTCTAAACCGAATGGTACATTTTATGTGTTTTTATAATAATCATAATTCCTTGCTAAAAATATTATTAATATTATTATACAGAGAACAAAATAACATTACTTGAAGTTTATTGAAACGCATTATGGTGTACATTAGTGATGGGCGAATCTCGCCAGATTCGCTTCGCCAAAAAATTCTCGAATTTCCAGAGAAACGAGTCGCGGGACGCTTTTGACGTGCGTCTCGTCAACTATGGCGCGTCGCGTCGTTTCCGACGCGCGACTCGTTTTTCCAGCGAATTTTCGCTAAGCGAAATTTCGCTGGCGATTCATGAATTTATTCGCCAGCGGCGAATCGCGGGAATTCGCCGCGAATTCGCCCATCACTAGTGTACATCTGAAATAAGCAACAAGATTCCTTTTTGATACCATCTCCCTATTATGTTATTCCGTCTCATTCAGGTACCAACTCTGTTTTTCTGTTGCACAGAAGTCACTCTTTCCATCATTGAATCTAGTAATATCTTCAGGGCTCAACTAACTTTCTCATATTTACCAACAACACATTGTGACCTTTCTATTGATGGAAAAACACGTTCTGCTCTTAGCGGCAACATTATCAATAAACCATGTAGATTAGGTTTGCTGACTCGGGAATGGCTGAAATAACTTACACTTCTGACAGCAAAGATCAGACACCTTTATAATGGAATATATGTGCTTTTTGTATTAAAATTAAACATAAATGTTGAGTGGATTACATCAGAAGTCTAGATTTATTTTCCTCTATCAAAGGTCAAACTGCATATTTAAGTATGAAACAGGTCTTTCTACTGGGTTTGATAGTCTAAGTATAATGTACTTCTGAAACTCCATATTGTCACTATTATTATTTGCTTTTCTGGGAATGTTGTGTTCTTGAATCAGAAAGTGCCATATACACAATACCTTAAAGAAGTCTTCCCAACTTTTCAAACATCATTCTCTCCTCTATTACTTCCTTGGTGCACCCATTGATTACCTTAAAAATTTCACTTCATCCTTCACCAGGGCTTAACATACTACAGGGATCCAGAAAGTTCCAAATTATGGAAAGGCCATCTTCCATAGACTTCATTATAATAAATGAATCAAAATTTCAACAAGTATTTGCTTTTTCTCTGTAATAATTAAACATTAGCGTGTACTTGATCCATACTAATTTATAATGAATCCTTATTGGAAGCAGAACCAGCCTATTGGGTCTATTTAATTTTTAAATGATTGTGTGGAAGACTTCAGTTATGAAGATCCAAATTATAGAAAGATCAATTCTACAGAAACCCCCAGATCCAGAGCATTCCCATACCTGTACTATCACCATGAACATTGATCATTATAATGTAATGCTTTTTGATGAACTCACCTTTTTTCTATAAAGGTGGCCATACACGTAGAGATCCGCTCGTTTGGTGATGTCGCCAAATGAGCGGATCTCTCCCCGATATGCCCACCTTGAGGTGGGCGATATCGGGCTGATCTGATCGTGGGCCCTAGGGCCCAATGATCGGATCAGTACGGGTGGTCGGATCACGGGACCGCATCAACGAACAGATGCGGCCGCGATCCGACGGGATTTTTAATCCTGCCCGATCGACATCTGGCCGTCTTTCGGCCAGATATCGATCGGGAAAGCCCGTCGGAGGGCCCCCCACACGGGCCGATAAGCTGCCGACACAGTCTGTCGGCAGCTTTTATCTGCCCGTTTATGGCCACCTTAAGCTATCATTCTCCTTAATCATATACCCACACCCATATCAATTAAATTCTACTTTTCTATGTTTAGTCAGATAAAATACTGCAGTGAAAGAATCTACAAAATGCTTTCAGGAAATATACTGAGCGCTATGTAGCTATATGCTGTAGGTATCTGATGAGAATTACATGACTGAAATAATACAGAAGATATAAGATATAATCTTTAAAGGACTTTTTAAAGTGATAGCTATGGCAATATTTTCATGTTGTTTTCCATCATATAAGTGCATTAATCTTTCTGTAATTAATTTAGGATTTAGGGGGCAATTGTAGGCAGATGACCACCCCAGTCTAATTGAGGCTACTGTTACAGTGCCACATAATAATTATGTCTACACTGATCAAAATGTATTATGTTTGAATTAATGCCTCAGGCCAATGAAATAAATCTGGGAGAATAAGTCTATAGAACTTTTGTGAGCAATCCCCTGCTGTAGAGGTGAAGTCACTATCACAAGATTAGGTAAAGGTAAATACTGTATATTGATGTTGTAACCCTTTCTTGGCCAATATTAACCAAACCAACTAGCATAGGTAGAGCATTGGTTACACGCGACTCTTTCACTCTCAGGTAGGGCTTTCGCTAAGTGGAAAATCACGTGTGAGGTAGTTGAACTACAGCTCGATACTGCATATAGTGTGTAATAAAGGTTGTTGGACGCCAGGGGTTCTTTGTGCAAACAAATAGAACAATTTATTTACAATAGCAGCACAGGGTAGTATATACTCACAGACAGTGGTATTAAATCAGCAATGCTTAGCACAGGTACAGCATAGATTATACCCTCAGGTAGGATACCAGGATGGGAGTTGTAGTTGCACCAGCCAGGTTATCAATGCCCATGTGGTCCGGATCCCACCAGCAGGTTCAGGTGACTCAGGGGTTAAGTACTCTTCCTGCAGTCCCTATGTCTGAGGTCCCTTCACTACAGGCAAGGTAGAGCCTGGGGGAGAGCTACTCCCTACTATCCTCCTTGATGGGGCTTTGAGCTGCCCTTTCTCTCTTCCCTCTCTATCTCACCTCTCCTAGAGAGTGCTATGACAGGAATATCCTAACTCTGACTATTCCTCGTTCACGGGGCCCTGTTCCCCGACTTGATACTTGTAGTACCGCTAAAGGTGTGCTGTCCCTTTAGGGTAGAGCGCCTCTGGGGCCCGGTTGGCACCCAGGCTCAATGGAGCACTGCCCTCCTCCTCTGCTGCAGGCCAAAGAGAAAGTGCCCCTCCCTGCAAGCACCTTTATTACTGCACTGCAGGGGTGGATCACAACCTGTAGCCAATAATATGAAACAATCTAGACACCTGGACTTTAGTCCAATAGAAGGCAGCTAGTGAAAGGGCAAGGGAAGAAGCCATAAGGGCCATGGTACTTATGGGTCCCTACATTGTGATGGTTGTCACTGCAGGAATACATGTGGAACTTCCTATTTGTTATTGGAAAGAAACCTGCAGCTGACTGTTTACTTCTGCAATCCTTCTGCAAATATCAGCAATGTCCTTAAGGAGAAGTAAAGCTTAACTAAAGAAGTAGCTAGAAATGTTGTACATTATTACAGCCCTTTAGCAGTAAAGATCTGTGTCTCCAAAGATGCCCCAGTAGTTCCCCATCTTCTTTTCTGCTGATTCACTGATTCACATGCTCTGTGCTGCTGTCACTTACTGGGACCCACTCACAATATACAGTACACACAGAATATAAATCTCACAGTGTAAAGATGATTAGTAATTAATATAGAGAACTACTACATGGCAGCACAGTGCAACTAGCATCAGAATTTGATAATCAGCCCTGTAGCATCAGTTTATAGGCCAACCTTATTTTCTGCTTGATAAGATTTGCTTTTCAACAGCTGCTCAAAGTGGTTTAGACACTTTTTTATTATATAAAATATGACATATTTAGCCATATTAATTTGTAGGGTTTAGTTCACTTTCAAAGGGGTTGTTCACCTTTAAATAAACTTTTAGTATAATGTAGAGATTGATATTCTGAGATAATTTGCAATTGGTTTTATTTTTTTTGGGAGGGTTGAGTTTTTTAGCTTTTTATTTAGCAGCTCTGTTGTCGCTTTTTTTTTTTGACGCGCAACATTTTTTTCCTCCAAGTTGAGTCTATGGGCATCATTTCTGAGACAAAACTCTGTGAAAAAATTCACTCATACCTTAGGACCTTAACCTATTGCCCCAAATAACCCTAATGTCCAAAATAAAGTTGGTCCAGACCTTAGGAGCAGATTTACTAATGGTTGAATTTCGAAGTTAAAAAACTTCAAAATTCGACCATCTAATTTTTTTAAAGGGCTTTTTTCATCAAAAATTGACCTATTTTGATCGAATAGGTCCATTTTCAATTGAATAAAAACTGTTCGAATTGTTAGATTGCATCATTTGAATCAAACAATTTGAAGAATTTTGCACAAAATCCTTCAAATTCCTAGGACAGGTTCTAGGAGATCCCCGATAGGTTAAAATGGCAATTCGCCAGCTTTAAGTGGCATTGTCGAATTCGAAGGACATTATAATACAGCCTGTGTCTGCATTTTTTCCAGAGTTTTTTTTTTAAAGCAAAACAATACACACAACGAACATTTTGCATGGATTCTTGAAAAAATTTGCTGCAGTTGAAATGACAGATTTCTCAGCCAATCTATAACAGGATATCAGATAGAACAGCTTTTGCCATGTCTTGCTATGGATAAAAAAATGGAACTTGAAAAAAAATGTGATTTGTTATTTCTCTAAGGAATCATATTGGTAACATAAAAGTGTCTCTTTTTCTGCAATCAAACAATTCTATCGTACAATGAAAACTTGAAATTCTCTATATTTACAGTCAAAAGATCAAAGTGAAAGCTGCAGTGGGCAGGCATTGTCTCTGACAAATACAGACACTGTTTTTGTTCTCTAATTCAACAGGCTTTCTTTATTATGGTTTCGGAATAAATGGCAGCTCCACAAGACTCACCCCTCAGCTGTCTCTGCCACCTACTGTTATTTTTGGTCCCTTGCTACCAACTTAGTGTATAACTTGTTTGCTTTGTGAACATAAATAGAATCTGAGAACAAAATAGGGACAGTCTGTGCCATTATCAACTTTGGTAGAACTTCAGGATCATGCTGTGCTTTCCGCAATAAGCAGACTTCATCTTGTTATGTTCTAGATTTTGTAGAACATTCGGCTAAATGATTTTGACATTTCCATGAGCCTCACTTATTGTTTTGGACCTGATTCAGGGGCAACAGAACAAATTAGGATAGTATTAACTCTTAATTTAAACTCAGTGAATATTTCAGACACTCGCAGTATTCAGTCAAGCCAATGTTCTGTCTGTATGTTGTTTCTTTCAAAAGAGATTTGGAAAGAGATTATACTAGTTAGGTCTTGACTAGGGATGACTGAATTTTGAGTTTCAGTGTGGAAATTATGCCCATAGACTCCAATGGGAGGAAAAAAAAGCCGAGTGTCAAAAAAAATTGCCACGCTTCAAAAAAAAAAAAAAATTGACTTATCGCCCATAATGCATTTCGGAAAATTTTTGCTGGCGGTGAATTTTTGGCAAAGTGAAACAGGTCAAATTTGCCCATCCCTAGTCTTGACCTTTTGAAGGCCATCCTGTGGAGGCTAGGCAGATGCCATCTTGACAAAATTAATAACTTTGGTAGTATAATAGTACAGGTATGGGATCCATTATCTGGAAATTCAGAAAGCTTTGAATTAATGAATGGCTGACTCCCTTCGACTCCGTTTTATCCAAATAATCCAAATTTGTAAAATACTTTTCTCTGTAATAATAAAATAGTACGTGGTCTTTATATCCAGACAATCAAACTTGCAATCAACGTTCCTAAGAATATTTGTTTGTTTTTTCATTACTTATATTAGATATATCATGACCTGGATGAATGAAAATCTTCATAGTCATATTGTTCCTAAGAATAGTGAAGAACAAATGCTGAATCATGTATGTGTATACAAAATCTTCTGTGCTCTCCTTTATGTCTTGTGCATGTTTATTTTTACCTGCAGTATAAACATTATCTGAGCCTTTTAGTGTTATTTTTACTTTTGTAGTGTTATTTTACTAATAGCTATGTTAGAGCTATTTTAGTTTTCTCATTAATAGTGATGGGCGAATTTATTCGCCAGGGGCGAATTCGTGGCGAATTCCCGTGATTCTCCGCTGGCGAATAAATTCGCGAAACGCCAGCAAAAATTCGCCGCCGGAAAAATTCGCCCAAAAAACGAGCCGCGCGTCGGAAACGACGCGACGCGCGTCGGAAACTACGCGATGCGCCGCGCTTGATGCGACGCGATGCGCCGCGTTTGACGCGGCGTGCGTCGTTTCGCGAATTTTTTCACCAATTCGAAAAATTTCTCTGGAAATTCGCAAATTTATCAGCGGAGCGAAATGCGGGAGATTCGCCCATCACTACTCATTAAGAATGCCAAAACTACAACCACAATTTCTTAATATTTCCTAATATGCTCTTTAAGGCCACATATTCATTTATTTTGTTTGTGTGCATGTAATGTCTGAAAAAACATGATGACAACCCTTAAATTGATTTAGAACTGATACTTTCAGCAAAATGCAACAGCAGAAAGCTTATCTAATACATTGAGGGTTGTAGTCCTATAAACAAAAACAACTACATTTAGGGATCCAGCCTTTCTGCATTCTCTTCTAATCCCAGCTCTGATTTCATCCCCAAAGACTATTATTTAAATATAGTAAGGATACAGCTTAGTAGCTGGGCAGGAATCTGAAACTTGTGATTCTTAGCTTTCAGCATTTCAGGCAGACGTTCTGCTCTTCCTAAACTGACTTTGAGGGAGACCGCAACAGTCCCTGTGGGAAATGCAATTAACAGTAAGAGTAACACCAAACAGCGACATTAATCAGATGCATAATTCATGAGACGCATTGTAATTTAAGTTTTCACATTTTGCCTGCTAGT
Source organism: Xenopus borealis (assembly GCA_024363595.1). Classification (NCBI taxonomy): domain Eukaryota; kingdom Metazoa; phylum Chordata; class Amphibia; order Anura; family Pipidae; genus Xenopus; species Xenopus borealis. Next base: position 115,406,812 of record CM044435.1, read on the forward strand.
GATGGTTGTCCGAAGGGAACTCGGGGAAAAAAAGTAGTTAGTAAGTGCAAGCAAGGGCAGTTCTGTAACTAAATAAGGTGATTGCGTCAGACATCAGAATGCTGTGGCTGCCATTCAAATTGAATTAAGTGGAAAAATTTGTAAATTAACTTTGTTTTTTTCCCTATAATTGTTAATTAAAATATGTCTGTAGATTTTTCATATTTCTGTATTCATCCAGATGAATGGGAGCCATCATAATGTTTAATATATGATACATGGCCACTTTCATGCAACAACTTTCACCTTTTGTTGGTGTTTCCAAGAGAAGCAAATCAGTAAAGTCCCCTGATCCTTTGTGGCGTAATGCTTAATCAAATATATTGGAGGCTGGGTATTTGGAAGGGGGGTTATTTAGTAACACTGAGTTTGTACAGGTACGGGAACTATTATCCAGAATGCTCAGGACCTATGATTTTCTAGAAAATGGATGTTTTCGTAATTTGGGTCTTCATATCTTATGTCTACTAGAAAATCATCACCAGTAAACATTAAATAACCCCAATAGGCTGTTTTTATTTACATCTTAGTTTTGATCAAGTACAAGCTACTGTTTTATTATTACAGAGAAAAAGGAAATAATTTAAAAACAATTGGATTATTTGGAAAAAATGGAGTCTATGGGAGATTCGTTGGAGTATTTTGTAATCTGGAGCTTTCTGGATAACAGGTTTCTAGATAACAGATCCCATACCTGTATTACCTTTTGTTTGAATAGGATGCCTGCATGGAACACATGTAATATAAAATATATACATTAAGGAAGTGATGAGTTTGGAGTATTTCAAAAATCAGGAAACTTTTCAAATGAAATATACCAAGAAAGAAAATGTTTTGCTGAACCTTAGAGCAGCACAAGAGGTTAATTCAGTTATACTTGTGCCTTGATTAATTGGAATACTTGCCAACTGTAGTTTTGTGCCTTGTGGATGTTTGAGCCCGGCAGCTTTTTCATCAACTGCTATTTTTCCAGGCAAGCGTGTGCAATTTGGCAGGTTGCTATTTTCTCAGGGGGGAAGGAATTCTCCAGTCCGTTAATGCTCCCCAGAAGCTACATTTTTGGCTTAGCAAATGCCATCCCCTGTTCCAGAAATCATCTAGTTAGGGGGTGACGATTAGAAGAAGCAGGAGTCTTTAATGCCAGGGTGATTGGTGTGCAGATGATTACAAGGATGTTGTAAAATGAATTACAATTTTTTCCAATTCGCTTTAAAAATAACCTGCCTAATTTGTGTTTATTTTTCTCAAATATGTTCTCATTTATTTATTTCTGTGATCTAGGAAAGGCACTGGAGCAAGCTGATGGACAAAAGGGCTCATTAACTACTGCCCTGCAAGTTCAAGCACCGTAAGCAGTACAAAATAGCTTTAGTAATCAGGGTTATGGCTGTGCTCTACATTTTGAATTGGACTAAAGTTTTTTTAATTAATCACTTTGCATAATGTAAAGCAAACTCAGTAAACAGGTAAATTCATATAGGAGAAGAATGAGATAGTACTGTATGTTTGTGAAGATTCTTATTCATCCAGGTCATGATATTTCTGTAGTAATAAGTCAAATCATTTGGACTTGCTGAGTTTTTTCTTAAAGACCTTTTACCAGTCATCCAACTGGATTTCTCAATTCAGAATGAATTGAATGAAGATTCAGTATTTCTGGAATAAATAATCTGGCATGTTGCTCCAATCATCATAATCAGCAAGGATGTCATGAAGTTAGAAGTTGATGATTAGCATGATTGGTGAGCTTTGATGTGTTAATAAACTGTTCAGGGAGAGGTGAATTAAACCTTTAAAGGGAAACTGTCATGAGACAACATGTTTTTTTTTTAAACACATCAGTTAATAGTGCTGCTCCAGTAGACTTCTGCACTGAAATCCATTTCTCAAAAGAGCAAACAGATTTTTTTATATTCAGTTTTGAAATCTGACATGGGGCTAGCCATTTTGTCAATTTCCCAGCTGCCCCAGTCATGTGACTTGTTCCAGCACTTTAGGAGGGAACTGCTTTCTGGCAGGCTGTTGTTTTTCCTTCTCAATGTAACTGAATTGTACGCAGTGGGACATGGGTTTTACTATTGAGTGCTGTTCTTAGATCTACCAGGCAGCTGTTATCTTGTGTTAGGGAGCTGTTATCTGGTTACCTTCCCATTGCTCTTTTGTTTAGCTGCTGGGTAGGGGAAATGGAGGGGGGTGATATCACTCCAACTTGCAGTACAGCAGTAAAGAGTGATTAAAGTTTATCAGAGCACAAGTCACATGACTTGGGGCAGATGGGAAATTGACAATATGTCTAGCCCCATGTCAGATTTCAAAATGAAATATAAAAAAATCTGTTTACTCTTTTGAGAAATGGATTTGAATTGACATTGCCGTTGCGAAACGCTGAAGATTCACCCATCACTACTCTTTTATGGATTCAATAATGGTGAAAGTTGGGAAGATCTTTGTATAGTGGCATACGTTATTTGGGCTAAAGTCAGTGTATAGATTGTAAGCAGGTTTAGAGGGTAGGAAATATATTCTAAACTTGTAGACTTTGTATCTCTATCCAAAAGGCTTCCAAAAGGCGACTGTGAGGTTTCCTGGTAGTCTAGTGGACTCAGGGGGCTGGCGGGGATGCCAGCCACACGCCTTGTGGGGACACACGCTGCTTTAAACTTCATAGCTCCGGGTTTGTGTGTTGCACATTTTGACGTAGTTTTGGTGCAATGTTTGGTGCAAAACCACAACAAATGGGACTGCTTTCTCTGACAAACCTGAATATGTGCCTGCCAAATCTTTACAGAGTTTTAACCAATATCAATGCCGTGTCTGGATTTAAAATACATTTTGATAAAACAGAAGCCCTACCACCTAATCCTATAGATACATTTCATAAATATATCAGGAACAATAGGCAACATAGCTGCCCAAGTTATTGTTTACCACTGGGAATGCCCGGAATGGTTGGTGGTCCTTTCTTTACAAAAACATTTTGAAGCGGCAAAGCGTCCAGAGTCCTGGAACCACCATCTACCTCCCAGATACACTCCTATGTTCTACCAGGACCACAGTTTACCTTTGTGGTAAGCTGAAAAATGAATATAAAAATCAATAAGTTATGGTTACCCAGATCAGACCAGCTTCCCATTCTGAAGAATCATCATTCCCTCCAGGGAGTCAGCCCTCATTTTATAGACAATAATGCTCAGAAAACAGTTACCTGTGCTAGACAATAAGAAAATGTATCTAAAATATTTATGTTTTTATGGTATAATGTATCTACAGGATGTTGCCCCAGACACATGATGGAGGGAGTGTCCAGTCCCAGAATCTATATTTCATTAGCTTGTTTCTGTTCTCCCTTAGCATCTTTTTGGAAAGAGATACATAATCTCCTTAAACCAGGAGGGCCCATACTAATAATGCAGGGTCTACTTTTAGTGATGTTGTCCCATTAAGATCTACAGTACATCCATAATATCACTGTTAGCATTCTGTTTTATGGAAAAAATTACTTAAATATTATATTAATTTATGATAGACTTTATAATGCTATATGTAAATACATTTTATTTATGTTACCTTAGAATAAATATCTGAATCAAAATAAAAAAACAGAAGGGTAATTTAGAGAAACTGTTTGTTCACAATGACTTGCGATTAGTGATGGGCGAATTTATTCGCCAGGGGCGAATTCGCGGCGAATTCCCGCGATTCGCCGCTGGCGAATAAATTCGCGAAACTCCCAAAAAAATTCGCCAAAAAAATTTCGCCGCCCAAAAACGAGTCGCGCGTCGTTTTTGACGCGACGCGCCGAAAACGACGCGACGCGTCGGAAATGACGCGACGCGCGTCAAAAACGACGCGACGCGCGTCAAAAACGACGCGCGACTCGTTTCGCGAATCGGCGAAAAATTCGCGAATTTCTCTGGAAATTCGCGAATTTTTCGGCGAAGCGAAACGCGGCCGTTTCGCCCATCACTACTTGCGATCTACCTATCACCAGATAAACATCTACTGGTAGATGCCAATCTACTTTAAGGGCACCCCTGCCTTAAACAAATCACATGCAAAGACATACAGGCTTACCCAATGTGTCATTCAAAGTTCTCTCTAAACTAGCTCAAAAACATACAAACCATGTCTTGACTGAGGTCCACATAATTGCCTCCAAATGGACAACTTCCAAACGTTCAACTATTAATGATGTTCATATGTAGTGATGGGCGAATTTATTCGCCAGGGGCGAATTCGCAGCGAATTCCCGCGATTCGCCGCTGGCGAATAAATTTGCGAAACTGGCGACGCGTCAAAAACGACGCAAATTTTTCGGCGAAGCTAAACGCGGTCGTTTCGCCCATCACTATTCATATGTAATATGCTGTTTAGAAACCAAAACAGCATCATGGACAATTACTCATGTACATATGGCCCCCCTGTGAATTCTTGGAACATCATTCTAATGGTGATACAGGGGAACCTCCACCTACCTTGCTTTGACTGCCTTGCATCTACCTGGCTGCAGATGCATGGACTGGAATTTTAATGGGAAATACAAGGACCTACTCAACACTAATCAGACATGCCAGCTACACCATTGCCTCCCAGCTATATTTTGTAGATCATATCCTGCATAGCCAAGTTTTTATACTATAATTTTATTATGTATAATATAATTGCTTTTTTAATCCTTACTCATCTTCAATTCATATGTAAAGTGAACCCATTTAATACTAAATTTATTAAATCTGATTGCTAGGGTCCAACTTACACTAGCAACCATGTATTGATTTGAAAAAGAAACTGGAATATGAATAGGAGAGGGCCTGAATGGAAAGAGTAAACAATAGCAATAACAATACATTCGTAGCCTTTCAGAAAATTTGTTTTTAGATGAGGTCTGTGACTCCCCTTTGAAAGCCAGAAAGAGCTAGAATAAAGCAAATTATTAAAAAAAACTATATAAAAAAAGTAGATATGAAGACCAATTGAAAAGTTGCTTATACAGTAACTGGGCATTATATAACATACTAAAAGTTAACTTGAAGGTGAACCACTCCTTTAACAGGCATATTATACCAAAACATAATTTTTTACAGATTTTCTTTGTCTCACATGTGAAAAATGTTCTTAATAAGATTAGGATGGATTTATCTTCTTGGTGTTAAAACAAATGTAACCAAACAAAATACAGCTTTTTTGTGCAACATACATGGTGGTTATCATACCTCACCAATGGGAATACAATTTAGAACATTTCAGTTTAAAAGAAATTTAAGACAATTTACTCCAGGAAAAGCAAATTTGTTGTGCTACAAAAGTATTGTAGTTCCTAAAGTCTTAGCCAATATTTCTTTACCTCCAAGTCACCCTATTTCTTTTAGTCTCTTAGGGAGTAAGTGAAAATCTATGTGTTGCTAATTCCCTGCTCTCTTTTATAACAGTGTGGATGCAATGTTTTTTCTTTTCATTGAAATGACTCTCCAGACTTAAAGAGCTCATTCATGGTGCCAATTAATCCTATGTAATGATCAAATGCGGTTAATCTTTATGTTCCAATAGCTGGGAACTATTCCCTGTGTGCAACCTGTGCCTGACTGAATAATACATAGGGAGTTAATTTACTTGAAAGGCAGTTCTACTGACTGGAAATCATCCCTGCAAGTTATTAATGTTTTCCTGCCCATGAGCCTTAGGAGATAATATAAGCATTAGAATTAAAAGGAGGGTTTATGTGAAAAGAATATGCAGCAACATTGTCTTTCAAATGAACCCCGTCATGTCAAATACACATAAGGGAATATGAAATATGAATTTCCCTAGGCACTATATGTGAAAACAACCCTGTATCTGTTACTGTTAGAAGGTTTTATGCTTATGGGGTTGAGCTGTGTATTTATTTGGCATGGAACTATGGTCTTAAATCTGAGCTTTGTTCTCAGATTGCATCATGTGCTGGGAGTCAGCAGAAAAGAAGATTGGAAGCTACTGGGGCATCTTCAGATTCACAGAATATGCATATGCATGGTTCAAATGGCTACACACTTGATCATGTATTTCCTTGCTTCTGCTCTGTGTATAACCTCTCAAACTCTCATTCCTCCCCTCCTTTTTGATCACCATCTCCATATACTATCATGTTCCTTGCCCCCAGTGTGTGCTACCACCAGACATAAGAACCCTCACCGCATTAATCTGAATCATCTCTCAACGTCCCCAAGCCTCTACTATTCTTTGAGTTCACTGTTTCAGAAAGCAGCCTGTAGGTGTACATTGTTATGTCTTCTGTTAGTATCACTCTACTCTACAAAGCACTGGGAGACATGTATTTTTCTGTCATTCGGCTTTTCATACCTTAAATTTACACCAAAATCATGTAAACATTAAATAAACCCAATAGACAGGGTTTTTTTCCTACATAGATTTACTATATCTTAGTTAGGACCAAGTACAAGGTACTGTTTTATTATTACAGAATCAAAAATGTAATTATTTGGCTAAAATAGAGTCTATGTGAGACAATCTTTCCATAATTCAGAACTTTTCAGATAACAGGTTTCCAGAAACAGATCCCATACTTATACTAATAATCAAGGGCTTTATCTCTACACTGAAATGTTGCTGCAGCTCTTGAAAAACTAGGTCCTGCACCCCACCAAGGAAAATTGTGGAGGAAATATTCAGGTGAGACACCCACTAGATTGGAAATAAATGCCAAGTATCTCCCAAGAGAAGAGCCCTCTAGAGGCACTATATTATCTACTGTGAGGACTGTGTCTACAGTATTTAATTGAATTGTTGAATTTCTACACATATATATGCACTCATATATAATATATTGTCTCACTGTTAATCCTTACCTTTTTCTATATTTCTTATTTCATCATTCTTCATATTAAATGCAAGAGTTCTAGCTTTTAGAAAGAGTAGAACCCACTTTATAATATTGCCAGATGGAAAGGTTTTAAGCAGCTACTGGCTGTAATTTTCACATGCAGTCTCAAGTACTCTGAGTAATGCCCATAGGTTAGAGCAATGGTCCCCAACCGATGGCTCATGAGTAATGTGTTGCTCACCAACCACTTGGATGTTGCTCCCAGTGAATTTTTGGCTTGGAGGCAAGTTTTGGTTGCATAAAAACCAGGTGTACTGCCAAACAAAGCCTACTGTATGCTGCCAGTCAGCCTAGGAGCCAATCACAACCCTTATTTGGCACCCAGTAATGATTTGTTCTCATGCATGTGTTGCTCCATTTGAATGCAACTCACAAGTAAAAAATTTTGGGGACCCCTGGCTTAGATCACTAAATGGGTTTAATTGTCTAGGTTATTTATGTAGCTCAAATATAGGGACTGGAGAGCTTTTCAGTGCAGTGAAAACTTCTTTTATTACAGCACTACATGTTTCGGACAAAACAGGTCCTTCCCCGGGTGCATATAAAGCTCTCCGGTCCCAATATTCAGTTATGCTACTGGATGGAGTTGGCTTCTCCAATAACCGTTTGATGAGCTGAAAAATCAACATTGACTAACAGAGTGGATCAATAAGGAATATCTATCTTTATTTATGTAGATCTCATCTCAGATTTAATTGTGGTTTACAAAGTTATTTGTGGCCCCATCGGATACTAGATATAAATTGATCTCAACATAAAATATGTAATAATAAACTTTTGTGCACTGATTAACTTAGATAAAGGGGCTTTCAGAGAATTAGACAAGGGAGCCTACTGATTTCATTTCAATTTGTACAGTACTGTAAAAAAAGTCAGTTTTTAAATTAACTGTGTTAATGATAGTTTTTGTGTGTATAGGTGTTTCAGGCTATTACCCAGGGGGGAGATTTTCAAAGCATTCTGTAAATGTTATGGTATAAAGGTATAATAACAAAACAGGCATAACTAAAGGATAATAAAGTGAAAGAGCATAATTATTAAATTGTGACCTCTGTAGGGAATGGATACCCACAATTCTAATTTACTGTATTATGACTCATACAACCTTTCATGAAGCAGTGAACACTCTTTATACATTTAGTTTGCAAAAGAAGGAAAAAGCTAAAAGGTTATTTAACATCCAAACTATAGTGGCATAGCTGGTTTAAGGGTACAGCATGGAATCCCCAGAACACAGATGACAGGTATACATTAATATAAAATGTTTTTTTTTAGTTGAAATATTGTAGGTGTCTTTTTTTTTTTTTTGGTTCAAGTGAGTTTTATTAAAAGTTCACAATATCACAGGTAATATAATGATGCAAAGATACAGTAGTTGTGTCCCAATACGCAGATTGGGCAATTACGCACTTACATAGTACAAGAAATGAACTGTTTACATTCAACAATTGATATAGCATATATATGTAGGTATGTCATGGCTATATGGCTTTTGTCTATATAATGTGGCATTGGTAATCAATCTATATACAACTGGAGTTTTTGCCTAATGTAAACAAACTGAGGTGTTATACTTTTTTGTTAGCACATTTGAGGTTTAGATACATATAAACAGTGATACAGTTATACCATTACACATTTTCTAACATCCATAGTTGCCATATCTTTATATACTGTGTGGAGGTACCTTTATGCCTAGCTATAAGCTCCTGGACTGCTTTCTCCCAAGCCTGATATGTAGGGGGGTAAGGTGCTTTCCAATGTAGCGCTATAAGCTTTTGGGCCAAAAAAAGCAGTTTGTTTACCATTTTTTGGGCAAGGGAGGTTAGAGAGGTAGGGGGGTCCAGTCCTAGTAAATACCACTTAGGGTCTAGTGGGAGTTCAAATCCCAACAGTTTTGTTATGCGCTCTTGCATGGCTACTAGGGATGGCGCGAACAGTTCGCCGGCGAACTTGTTCGCGCGAACATCCGCTGTTTGCGCTCGCCGGAAGTTCGCGAACGTCGCGCGACGTTTGCATTTTGGGTTCGCGTCAATTTGGCGCTTTTTTTTTGCCGCATTTTTTTGCCCTCTCACCCCAGACCAGCAGATACATGGCAGCCAATCAGGAATATCTCCCTGGACCACCCCCACACACCCCCTGGACTAAAAAAAAAAAAAATGTGCATACCTCCCGAGTCCCAACTGTCCCTCTTTTGCGAGCTCAACCCTCTGTCCCTCATTTGTACTGGAAAGACCCTCTTTTTGGAGGACCCTCTTTCACTGGAAAGACCCTCACTGAACAGCCAGAAAAAGAAGCAAAGATTAGAACTTGGCTTTTGGCAGAGAGTCCAGAACAGCGTCCAGAACAGCTAACAGGTGCAGGTAAGATACTTTGTAACACTTTTGACATAAGAAAATAATGGATTTTTCTTTTCCCTTGATCTCCCTCTGGCATGCCACTGTCCAGGTCGTTGCACCCTTTAAACAACTTTAAAATCATTTTTCTGGCCAGAAATGTCTTTTTTAGCTTTTAAAGTTCGCCTTCCCATTGAAGTCTATGGGGTTCGCGACGTTCGCGAACTGTTCGCGCGTTTGTCGCAAATTCGCGAACGCATCCGCGAACTTTTTTGCGGTGGTTCGCGCCATCCCTAATGGCTACCCAAAATCCTTGTAGTTTGTTGCAGGACCAGAAAGTATGTAATAGTGTACCCTCTTCCTGCTGGCATCTTAGGCACACGTTTGAGATCTCTGGATTGATTTTGTGAAGAAGTGTTTTGGTGTGATAGGTCCTGTGTACAAAGTATAATTGCTGGATTCCACATTTGTATATGGGGGAAATTGTTAGGGGGGATCGGAGTATTTGATTCCATTGATCATCCGCCAGTATGGTAACATTGTTCTCCCACTTGGATCTAGCATCGAGAGGTATGTTTTGGTAAGCTCCTCTTAGCAATGCTTGGTAGAATAATGATATTTTATGTCCAGGTTGTTCTTGTGTGAACACTTCAGACATAGGCGTGCTAGGCAAGTTATAGTTATTATGTTTGAGAGCTCCCATTATTTTATGGTAAGTTAGCCATTGGGAGGAGGGGATGGTATACCTTTCTTTAATTGTTGCAAATGAAACCCTCATGGTCTTTCCAGACCTGATAAATAGTGTATATCCCTGCTTCTTACCATAGTTTGGGGGGATCTTGCTTGTATAGTGGTGTTAGTTTGGTGTTATGCCATAGGGGTGTAAGGGGGTCCAGCCCTGTAAGATTTGTGGTATGATGGACCCTGTTAAGGATATTTTTTTGATGTATCAGCAGTGGGTTGTCAGCAGGGCTAGTGTTCTTTGGTGCTGTAGTTGTAAAGTGAAATGGGGGTAGTTCAGTTTGTAAAATTGACTGCCACAGTTGGTATATTGCTTCCTCGATTGAGGAATGTTTTAGAGTCCATAGTTGGGAGAGCTGTGCCGCCAAATAGTAAAGTTGCATATCAGGACGTGCCATACCCCCTAGGTCTCTTGGTCTGCATAGTATTGATAGGGGGAGGATATAGCCCTTAAACTGAAACCAAGGCTCATGAGAACAGGTAATGCTATTATGCAGTAATATTTCAAGTTAGGGTCCGCCATATGGGGTTTACCTTGATGTGGTATGGTGGCTTATCAATTTTATGATCATAACTTTGTAACTAAAAATCCCCTGTTTCTGTAAACATATGCACTAAGCAATTATATTGAAGTATTTAGGAAACAGGGGCCCAGGGAAAGTGCATGGTGCACACCCATTACATTTAAATATATTTAACTCAGCCTTTGAGTGCTCCCACACCCCCTTGTGTGTTTGTATATTGATAGGGATAGTCTATTTCTAGATTGACCCCATATAAACTGTCTAAATAGGCTGCCAATTCCGTGAAGGGGGTTTGTATTTTGGTGGGCGCATGCCATAGCAGATATAGGATTTTTGGTGCTATGGACATTTTGATGATCTGGATCTTGTAAAATAGTAACATAGTAACATAGTAAGTTAGGCTGAAAAAACTGCCTAACTGCTAGTTGATCCAGAGGAAGGCAAAAAAAACCCATCCTAAGCCTCTCCAATTTGCCTTCCTGACTCCAAAAAGGCAATCGGACTAGTCCCTGGATCAACTTGTATAATGAGCTATCTTCCATAACCCTGTATTCCCTCACTTGCTAAAAAGCCATCCAACCCCTTCTTAAAGCTATCTAATGTATCAACCAGTACAACAGTTTCAGGGAGAGAATTCCACATCTTCACAGCTCTCACTGTAAAAAAACCCCTTCCGAATATTTAGGCGGAACCTCTTTTCTTCTAAACGGAATGGGTGACCTCGTGTCATCTGGAAAGACCAACTGGTGAATAAAGCATTAGAGAGATTATTATATGACCCCCTTATATATTCATACAAAAGGGCCCAGTGGAAGCTGTTCCCGAAATTGAAATTTGCGCCTTACCCATGACAGCAAGGGGGCAATATTAAGGTCATAATAAGTTTGTATTGGTAGAGCTACTTTAACCCCTAGGTAGGTGAACTGAGTGGTTCTTTGCAGGGGAATTACATTGTTATAGCAGCTGCACCTGAGTCTATGAGGAACAGCGTAGATTTGGAGTAATTTGTTTTCAGCCCTGAGATTTCCCCAAACTCTTTGGTTACATTCAGGAGTGTAGTTAATAATGCTTGCATGTCACCCAGATTTACCAATGTATCATCCGCATACATTTGTATTTTCTCCTCCCTGTTGTGTGTTTGTAGGCCTTTAATTTGGGGATTTTGGTGGACCGCAATCCCCATGGGTTCAATGGCTATGGCAAAAAGGAGGGGGGACAATGGGCACCCCTGTCTCGTACCCCTAGATAGGACAAACCTATCAGTTAAGGAAGCGTTAAGTCTCAAGGGGGCTATTGGTGTTTTGTAAAGCATTTGAGTTAGCTTAATAAAGTGAGGACCTATGCCAAAAGCATTCAAGACCTTCCATAAATATACCCATTCCACTGAATCGAAGGCTTTTGCTACATCCAGAGCAACTATTGCCCTATGCCCTGTGTTTAAGTGGGGAATGGTAAGATTACGCATAAGCCTTCTGATGTTATGTGCTGTGGTTTTACCTGGAATAAACCCTGTTTGGTCTTCTGTAACCAGTTTTGTGATCACTTGTCCTAACCTTCGCGCCAACACTTTCGCCAGGATTTTAACGTCGGCGTTTAGGAGGGATATAGGACGGTATGACTCAGGGTAGGTAGGATCTTTGCCCGCTTTCGGCAGCAGTATAAAAGTGGCTTCATACATAGATGCCAGGAGTTTCTGCTGTTGAAGGGCATAGTGATATGTTTTTTGGAGATAGGGGTTAAGAGAGCTGCATGTATTTTATACATTTCAATTGGAATTTCATCAGCTCCTGGGGCTTTCCCGACTGGGAATGATCCTATCGCCTCTAGAATTTCTTCCTTTGTTATGGGATGGTCTAGGTGGTTTCTAAGCTCTATACTTAACTTGGGTATTTGTATTTTACTCAAAAAAAGGTATTTACCTCTACTCCTCCTGGACTTAGTCCAGAGTGGTATAACTCTGTATAGTACCTGACCATAGTTTGTTGGATCTCTGTGGGGTCTGTGGTGGTGTTGTTCTCCCCTGTCTTAAGTTTGGTTATAGTAGGGGGGGCCGTTTTTTCTTTTGTGAGTAATGCCAGTAACTTCCCTGTTTTTTCCCCTTGCTCTAAGATCTTTGCTTTTGCAAATATATGTTTATACTGCAATTTTTCCCAGGAAAGCTGAGCATATTTATCTTGTGCCTGTTTCAGGCTGGTACTAAGCTGGGGGGAGGGGTTGGAGGTCACCAGTGATTCGTGGTTGAGGCGCCATCTTGAATAGCTTTACCTTCCCGGGCGTATTTCTCCAGTTTGGCAGCGGCCTCCGAGGCTCGTTTTTGCGCCCGATTTTGCCCCATCAGTAGTCTTTGTTGTAGCTGCTCCCAATTATGTTCCACTTTGTCCAGTGTATTGTAAAATCAGGATAGTTTAGGAGTTCAGGCACCGGAGCTCAATGCAAGTGCCTCCATTCACATTAAGCTGATAGCCACGCCCCTCGTGGGTGTCCTGGTTTATAGACTACTTGAAATGCCAACAATCTATCTCTTGGTCTAACATCTACTATTTACAGCAGGAGCTCCAGCTATAACCTCAGCTGAAGGGTGCACACCCACAAGAGCGTAAAAGATATATCAAGCTATATCAAACCTGACTGACGAGTCATGACCTAGTTGTTCCCAGATCCCAGTGGCCAAACAAACTCTTCAGACTAATCAGATTAGGATGCACAGACACTATATATATATATATATATATATATATATATATATATATATGTATATATATATTTATATGTATATATATACACACACACATTTTATTATCAAAATACATCATTCAGGTAATTTTGGGCATGTGCAATTGCGAGTAGTCTGACTGGGTGGTTAGCCACTGCTTGCAGGCCCCCCATTGCCCCCCAGCACCTGATGCATAGCCCTCTCCAGCCTCACCTGCCTGAGCAGCAAAGTTCCCTCTGGGCTCCTGCCCAAGATGAAACCTGGGACCAGAGGGGGAGGTTGGGATTACATGGGAATAGTTCTATGCAGGGATTGTATCTGGACTGGTGATGCCCTTGAGGGCCAGGTTGTTTCCTGCCAGCTCAGTCAGATCATGGTGGTTTGTAACAAACAAAGGATATACTTGAGTTGGTTACTGTAGTGAGCCACGTATTGAACAAAGTGACTAAAATAGCTCATATGTACCTAACTCAGTAGGCAGTTTCTGTTTTCTTTCTGGGAAAATGCAAGTAATGTTCTAGATTTGGTAGCCCCTTTAAGACTTGTTTTTGAACTGCTTTTCTGTCTTTAGCCTGGCTGTAAATCAGCGCTCAGCAATCCTGGACCTGCTGCCGAGGGGAAATACAAGGTGGGCTGAGACATCTGTTCAAGAAGTTTGGCTGTACTTTCCATGGCCTGCAATTTAGCAGAACCACAGGTAGCACATTACAGGAGCCACTTTTCAAACACATTTGCCCCCCCAGCTCTGTTCATAAACATAATAATTAATGCTTAAAAGCTGAGGATTGATGGGGGGAGAAGAAAAATAAAATAACAGCCTTATGTAGCAATGTCAAAAATCTAGGCAGCTGATTTCTTTTCATTCTTTTTTTTTTTTTTTTTTTTTTTTCAGGTCTTGCATTTCTGTGCTGAAAATTGATCTAAAAATATTTAGTTTGTGTTCCTCCAGATATTATAAGATTTACTTTCTGACACTCATTGACTGTCAAAGTATGTAGGTGTTACTAAAAAACAGCCAGAGCGTTGCAGGTTACAACTCCATGGTGTGATTCAACTACAATACTTTCTTCCTTGCCCCTATGTGATATCACAAGACTTTGCAAGTTTGGCCTTGTGAATTGGTTTGGTGGAGGGTTTTGAACTGTTGCCTATGGACAGAGGGATGGACTCTGCAGGCAGGAGTGTGTATGGGTGAGTTTGTGGCTTTTTGATTTGCTGATATTATGTTCTGTTTGATAAATTAATGTAAGTGTAATTTTATATTAAAAATAGCAGTGATGTTACTCTACTTAGTTAACCTAGCTGTCTTTTTATAATAAAAATAGAAGTGATTTTACTCTACTTACGTAGTTAACCTAGATGTCTTTCACCTCTGAGGAGAGCTATTAGAAGATCTCGCTTTTCACTAGTTAGCACCAACCAAGGAACAGCCTCCCCACTTAGGCTGACTTTAAAGTACTAACCAGTCATTAGATGTTATTAGACCTGGTTCCTACGACATCCCCATATTTCCAAAGCCACACCCACTATTCCCGGAATCACAACTTTAGTATTCATATAGAGGGGTAGTAGATTTGAAATCAAGACAAAACTTCTCAGCTTCATAATTATACACCCTTAAGTTCAAATGGCCCGGGTGCAAACACCCCGGACCAGCTGCTTGAAAGGGGAGGGGGGAAGAAAACACCCCCAGTTTTCCACATGAAACTTCAATTTCGCTTTCTAAGAATATAAAACATGTAAACACGGTTATCCTTACCCCGTACTGGTTGTGACCCAGGTGCAGCCGCCCTAAGTCCGTTACTAGGGGGGAATGTAGCCACCAACACAATTGCAGTAAGAAGCAGCGCACTCCTGGGTCTTTGCTCACAGATTGCTCAACTCCCTTGTATAGTTAAAATTAATAGACTTTATTTGAACATGCAATTAATTGTAAGAGGTCTGACACATTTGGTGTCCACACACTGCCTCAAAGACTTGGTCTGACGTTTCTGAGCATCTGAGGTCCGACGTGTTTCGTGTCCACATACTTCCTCAGAGACCTGGTCTGACGTGTCTGAGCATCTGAGGTCCAACGCGTTTCGTGTACACACGCTTCGGTCTCTGAGGAAGTGTGTGGACATGAAAAGCGTTGGACCTCAGATTCTGCTTACAATCAATTGTATGTTCAAATAAAGTCTATTAATTTTAACTACAAACTGGAGTTGAGCGATCTGTGAGCAAAGACCCAGGAGTGCGCTGCTTCTTACTGCAATTGCCTAGAACCTCCCCACTCTAGAAGTTTCAAGGGAAATCTCCTAGAGAGCCAACCTTAGGGCTAGGCCAGACGGGGAGATTCGGGGGCATTTTGTCGCCTGGCGACTTCTCGCCGTGACTTGTAGCCCCCGAACCTCCCCGAATAGCGAAGTACCCAAGCGCACCGGCGTTGCTTGAAAACGCCGGCGCGTATTCACATGGAGCGGCGCGATTTTTGGAGCGATTTCAAAAATCGCGCCGCACCGTGTGAATACACGCCGGCGTTTTCAAGCAGCACCGGTGCGCTTGGGTGCCAAACTACAGATTATATTACAGTATGCTATTAGCATTACATTATCTATTTAAATTTAAAATATAATTTACTTCCTTACAAGTCACTTACTAAATAGTCTTCACTCTTTCCACTACTTTTTTATATTCAAGCACTTAACACAGAGTATAAACCTAATTTATTTGATGATTGGGTCATCTAGCAACTTGGGCCCTTTTTTTACGCCATGACACAACCTTTACAGAGGTATTGAACCCTAGTATTTGGACTACAAGCTCCCTCCTTAATTGAGAAGCTAGGAGAAGTTGTATATATATACAGGTATGGGATCTGTTATCTGGAAACCCATTATCCAGAAAGCCCCAGTTTATGGGAAGACTGGCTCCCATAGATTAAATTTTAATAAAATGATTCAGATTTTTTAAAACTAATCCTCTTTCTCTGTAAAAATAAAACAGATATAATTTAACCATAATGAATGCAGTCCTCCGATTAATTAATGTTTAAATGATCCCTTCTACAGAAAACCACAGATCCTGAGCATTCTGGATTATAGGTCCCATATCTCTACTTGTAATTGCACACTCTCTCTTTAAACTTTTTCACACTACATTAATAGTGGGACTTTACCCTATTCTATCTAACCTAATCTACAGGGTATGACAAAGGTTTGACTGGGCCAGCAGGACACCAGGTAAAAAACCGGTGGGCCCCACAAACCCATACCCACACCCTTCTGGGACCCCACACTGCCCCCCTGATCTCTGCCTTTGCCCTGATCAGGGCCGCAACTAAAGAACAGATACACATGAGAGGTGGGTGTTAGACTGTGACTGGGGTGGGGTTTGTGGCTAGGGCTCGGAGTGGTGTTGCGGCTGGTGTGATGGGGGGTCCAGATGCGGATTGGGGCCACTATGATAGAAATCCAGGTGGGCGTTGTGTCCTCCTGTCCAATGCAGGGTATGATATCATCTAGATGTGTTACATTAGCCCTACTACTTTTTATACTAAGTGGCTTTATGTCTATATGGACACTAAATGCAATAGTGTAGCATCTCACTGCTATTATATAAATATTTAAATTTAAGGGCCCAAGAAGATATCCAGGACCCCATTTCACTTCTCTGCTGCATTAATGACATGCCTTTGATTATCATACTAATTCACAGCTACCTTGGGAGCAAGTTGACAATAGAATAACTATGCTTAGCATTCACTTTTCTAAAAATAACTTCCAGTTTAAGTATATTAACATTTAAGAAAAAAAGTTTTGTGCTTTGAATTTCTTTTAAGTGTCACTGACCTACAAGTCCAATATCCATGCCTTTATAAGGAAAAGGAAGGTTTGCCAGCCTAGATCCTAATTAAGAACAGAAACTCAACTTAATAAACAAAATGCACAAAAACTGTACAAGATGGTAGTGATCACTCCGTATCTGTTTGCTTCTAGGCCCTGCTAATTAGGTGGGCTTTTATTCCTGCAGTATTTAAAGAAGAACTAAGAGACGCTTTCATTTCAGGCAACACAGAGACTTCAGAGGGCTTTCCTTCCGAACTGCGGTGGATGAGTTTTGATCTTCTTTTAAGTTGTTCTTTTATCCTTCACGTCAAAAAGAAAAGCACAATTAACACAAAGCTCCAGCAGAGTTTCTGTGACTGTGTAACACTGGATGAAGCAAAATTTCCAACACACTAGAAGTTAGTCTGACCTCAGTTTTCAGTATGTCTTCTCTGAGCTGAGTTGTTGCCATGACAGATTGGAATATGGTTCCCTGCTGGTTTCCAGAACACTAGGTAATAGGAGCTATAGGATGAGTAATATTTAAAAGTACATTATGAACTGCTCTGTATTCACAAAACAAGTTATTAACAAGGTTTTCCTTAAGCAGAATAGAGCATCCACATGTCTGCAAGTGCAGTGAGCAAAGTGCTATTCCGTATTTTTCCGCCCACAATGCAGAATTTTCCCAAGAATTCCAGCATCATTGCAGTTACAGTTTTGACTCAACTGTGCTTACCTTCTGCGATTGTGTCTGAATCTCCAAAATTAATTGATTAGCTCTGCCGAACATTTTTAAGTCTTCCTGGCATCATTTTCAGGGCTCCAGGGTTCCATGGTGTCAATAGGCACAGCAGCTCTGAATTGGAAGTGGAAGGCAGGAAGGACTGAGAGGCGCCATCTTTGAGTAAAAAGCAGAGTATAAACAGTGTATTTTCCTCCTTTCTAAAAAATGTATGCATGCTTTTAGAAATACTTCTACAGTAGTTCAGTAAAAGATGGAGGTCTGCTGGTTGCCCATCACTCTGTAAATATTTAAATTGCCATTAACAATCTCTATTACCACTTATTAATAAAACCTTATATTCATTAACCTTATGTCTAATAAAGTTACAGATGAAAGGGCAAAATGTGGTTAAAAATTAGGCTTTATTATGTTGAAGCGAAAGCCTTACAGCTTAATAGTCCCTGCTTAGCAAGAAGAGTAGTGATGGGCGAATCTATCCCGTTTCGCTTCGCCAAAATAGGGGGGCTTATGCAGAGCCAGAGGGGGAGGACTAAATCAATAGGATTTTCAAACTTAGAGATAGGCCTTATAAAGGGTAGAATAAGCTGCCAGCACAATCTGAAAGTTTTTGACTCATCAGCTTTCAGTCCAACTTTCTCCTTAATGACTTTTTACAACAGATGGTACTGTAGAACTTTTACTTGCTTGGCAGTGCTTACAATTTGCTCATATAATAATCCCTTGCTTATTAACATGACATCCTGAATCTACTGGAAGTTTATTCATACAGTAACTCCCTTATAGAGAGTGTTCAAAAGACTGGTTTCTTATCATTTTTGACATATTTAATAATTAGCACACTAAGGGGCACATTTACTAAAACTCACATTGAAAACAAATCTGACCAAACTCCCTTCCAGGATTTTAACTAATTTATCAACAATTTTTCTCAAAAAAATGAGCGACAAAACATCATGACAAAATCGAGCATCAATTCATATTGTGAGATTGAAACTTGTGACTTTTTGCTGTGAAAACTTTACTTTTTTGGATTATCGTTTGAAATCCCAGAATTTTTTAGATTATCCAGTGTAGATCATACTGTCAAGAAATAACTTCAGGGACATCTGCCATTGAGATCTACATGAACTTGACAGGTTTGAAATGGCATATTTTTAGTAGCTTTTGGGTATGATAAATCTCTAAAAATGTTAGTTTTTTTCCAAGAAAAAATACAGTTTCCCCCCTAAAAACCTGATCATAAAAAGTCCAGGTTTAATAAATAGGCCCCTTAGACTATTAAATGATTTTTAATGCAACCAACTCAGCATACCCTCTTTAATGGAACCTTCCACAGAAGCAGGGAAATTTAATAACAATTGGGTGTGATAATCCCTTGCAGGGTGGCGTGGAACTGGAAGAATGTACACAGAGACTGCAGGGTAGAAGTTAGCTTTATTCCTGGCTGCTCTCTCCACCCTGTTTACTCCTCCCCCTTCACTTCCCCTTCCTGTGTCCATTACTCCACCCAGTGCTAAGTTGCTAATGCATATTAAAATAAACATTTAACATCACATGAATGTATGGAACAAAATTACATGGGGGTGCAGCACAAACTGAACAAATTATATAGGTATCCATGACTTGATCTTTTTCTGAATGTGTTTTTTACATATCAGTCTTCCCAGGTTTTATGTTAAAATATATTTGCCATATTTTATAATGCCTAGTTGTGGTACTTTATATATCATTGATACTGATTACTGTGCCAGTGTTTTTTATATAATTGTAGAGTTAGGAGGTAATCTGTCATTTTAATATGATGCACATACAAAGGATAAACACAATTGTGAGGATATTACATGACATTTAAATCTAGATCAGTCTTAGTTACCAGTTGCATTAAAAAATGGAGAGTTAGTTTAATTTTCTGCTGCCACTGCAATGGAATATCCCACATAAATCAAATCATGAAATGCAAAGAACAGTTGTTTGTTTTATATGTGGGTAATGTTTTACATTTGCAGTTTGTGCTTTTCTGCTATCTATATTCCTGTGGATTTATTTTATTGTCTTCTTATGGATTGACCCACATCAGCAAAGAGGTTTTATATTAAGGTCAATGGCATATGGTGCAGGTTATGGAGTGTCTTGGGACATTTTGTTTGATATTTTATCATCCCTGTCATGTAAAACCCCGGTAAAGCAAATGTGGTCAATGACAAAACATAAAAATTAAATGAGCTGAAACTATAAATACTAACTATAGAGTAATGGTCAGCTAATTTTATTATTTATAGCAACTACTACTGATAAGTTATTTATTGGTCTCACAGCAAGATCATTGAGTCCCTAAACTTACACACTTTTATATAACGTTATATAAACTAATAAGGCAAATTCCATGAACCCCAATGAGCTAGCTACAGTAGCTGATTAGCAATTTAATTAATTCGACTCTTTACATAGAGAAACACATGTTTATATTGGGATCTATATACTTAATTAAATAAACTAGCTCCTACATGAACTTTCAGTATAGTGGAATAACTGGAGCCCAGCACTAAGAGCATTGCGTCCCTCTAATTTGGGAACAAGACATTTTTCATGAACATTGATCCATGGGATCTTCTATAGTTTTTGGGCCCCCAGCAGTCAGGGAGCAACACAAGCATGAAAAAAGTTCCAGGGGGTAACATGGGATTGACTATGTGGACTGACAACCTACATGAGACTCTGTTTGGCAGTACACCTGGTTTTTATGCAACCAAAACTTGCCACCAAGCCAGTAATTAAAAAATAAGCACCTGCTTTGTGGCTAACGGTAGCAACACTCAAGGGGTTAGGGAGCAAAATGTTACGCCCTACGAGTCACAGGTTGGAAACACTACTCTAGTTACAACCCTGCTTTGAAGTAAAATTGAGTTTGTAAAAGTGAGTTTGTACCAAAGCAGCTGTGGTTTAAAATAATAATCCAACAAGTTCAACCTTTTGTCCCAGCAAAATCTATCTACCTGCTAATTTCTGTAGGACACACAAGCGGCTTGACCAAACCTGTTGGCACTACATGGGAGGTTCCATATAAATAACGTTTAAGGGGCCTTAAAGTTTATGTGGCACAATATATAGGCAATGTCACAACTCCAGGACTTACACTCCAGGTTAGTTTGACAATTTAAGCACTATTATTAATTAAGTGGTTTCAATTACAACCTTCTAAAATGTTGAATATACAAAGGGAGGTAACTATGCCACTGACTCATCATTGTTTACTTTCAGCTGATTGTCTGCCCAACTAGCTATAATATATCCTGTCTGATATGTGAGCTATGAGCAGGGCCATGTCCAGATGGCTTGTGTGCACACAAACGAGGGCGCTCATGCAAGGACGAGCACACATGCAAAAGAAGAGTTCATACACACGTACATGCAAATCTGGAAATCAGGTAATGTTGCTGAAGGCACAAGAATAAAGGGACCGAGCAAGGGGAAGGAGACAGAAGAGGTATTATGCCTGGCGCCCCTTCAACTTTGCGCCCTAGGCACTTGGCTAGTTTCGGCCCTGGCTTTGAGCTGTTTCACATATGAATTAACTGTTATGTGAACATTGGTAAACATATAGGGGCACATTTACTAAAGGTGAAAGTGAAAATTAGAATAAAATTTGAATTTTTAAAATTAAAATTTTGAAGTAATTTTGGGTTACTTCGACAATCAAATAGCTAAAAATTAGATTGGAATTGAAAAAACCTGAAAATTCTAATTATCGAATTTCAAAGTACTTGCCCTTTAAAAAATCTTCAACTTCAACTATTCGCCAGCTTGAAGCTGCCACATTGCCATTTTAGCCTATGGGGGGATTTCATAGAACCTGTCCTGAAAAATGTTCAAAATTCCATGAATTCTAAGGATTTTGTGGAGAATTCGAACAATTTTTTATTCAATCGATCGGAATAGGTCTATTTTCGATTGCAAAAAGCCCTTTAAAAAAACATTGAGGGTCGAATTTTGAAGTTTTTTTACTTCTGAAAGTTGGCCCTAAGTCGGCAGGTTTATTAAGGTTCAAATGGTAAATTTGAATTCGAATTTTTGAGTTGGATTTTTAGTCAAAAGTCGCAAATTCAATTTGGGAATAATCCAAACTTGAATTTGAATTCACATTTGAGATTTATCATACCTGAACCCTGGGAAAAACAACACCACCTAAAACCTGCCAAGTTCATGTAGAAGTCAATGGCAGCGGTTCATTTGAGTTTTCAGGGTTGTTTTAGACAGAGTTTTTTTTTTTAAAAAATAAGATACTATTTGGGTTTCATGGTCATTCAAGGTCATTTGAGTTAATTTGAGGTAAAAAAAAAACCTCAACCTTTGATAAATATGCCCCATACCATACAGACACTAAATCAGATAAGATTAAAGGAGTTAATTAGACTTCAGATCAATGTCAGTAAACAGCATCAAAACACACTGTCCCTTTCTTATGCCTGGTTCAAAGTGATAAAGAATAAAGCTGGCCATAGACGTAACAATTACGATCTTTCTTGGAAAAGATCTTTCCAAGAAAGATAGTTCGTTTCAACACACACGTGTAGAGCTGAATCGTCAAATTTACAGGTAGAAACAATAGGATTCTACTTGTATCTGACAATTCAGCACTAACAATGGCCGATGTTAAGGGTGCTTTCAAAGGCATCCGATCAAAATTTTCCATCCAGCCCAATCAACCAGCCGACCGATATCTTAATCTTCTGACGATATCGGTCGGCTCATTTGCCACCATACACGCACCGAATATTGTACGAAAATTCGTTTCGTACGATATTATCTGTGCATCTATGGCCACCTTAAGCTTCATCTGAATACATCTTCCATATGTCATATGATAGGTGGCTATAAAACAGGGATCTGCAACCTTGGCTCTCCAGCTGTTAAGAAACTACAAGTCCCACAATGCAATGAAGGAGTCTGTCATTATTCATAAAGGCAAATGCATTGTGGGACTTGTAGTTCCTTAACAGCTGGAGAGCCAAGGTTGCAGATCCCTGCTATAGAATCAAGAGAATTTAGCTACAGCTAGGAAAAGAAAAAAAAATCATGCCACCAGATAAGTATAGCGGATATATAAAACATATAATAAAATAATATTCATCCCACCAAGAAGAGGGGATTGTATTAGATGTACTTGGATTTTGTCAAAGCTTTTGATATAGTGTCGTATGGATGACTGCTCACTAAAGGTCTGGTCTTGGTAATAGTTAGTGGCTAAAGGATCAAGTACAGAGAGTAGTTGTCATTCTCTACTTTCTACATTGACATTCTCTACTTTTAGTAGGGTTCTTAGTGGGTGCTATAAAGTTCTTGGGTGCACTTTTATTCAATTTGTTCATTAAATATTTGGAGGAAGCATAGAAAAATGTGTATCTGTGTTTGGTAATGACTCAAAACTATGCAGACCAATGAATTCCAGGGGAGATCTGGACAAACTGGTAATCTGGGAGGCTAAGTGGAAGATGGATTTCCAATGTAAGATAATTCATTTGAAATATAAAAATATTCTAACTACTTATATCCTTAATCAAACTAAGGTAGGCAAAGCCTTGATGAAGAACCTGGGGGTATTTCTCAGCTCAGCATCAGTATGAGCAAACAAGGTTTTGAACTGTATTAAAAGGAGTGTAGACTCCTAGGAAGAGAGAGAAATGATTCTCCTTTACAAAGCATCGGTAAGGCCCAATTTAGAATATGCAGTGTAGTTTTGTTCTCTGGTGCTTAGAAAGAATATTAAAATAAAAAAGAAGGCAAACTAAACTGATAAAAGGTATTAAAGGTCTCAGTTATGAGGAAAGATTGGCCAAGTTGGGTCTGTTCACAAATTTGTATAAATATACATATGTATATGCATAGAAATAAACTGCATATATTATTGGAAGGGAAATGGCTAAGGACAGCATGTCTTGCAGGCTTTGGTGTCCTGAGTTTGTTTCCAGTCAGTACACTATCTGGAAGGAGTTTGTAAGATCCCCCCCATGTCTGTGCAAATTTCCTTTCGGTACTTTCACATTTAGGCTTAGGCCAGACGGGGAGATTCGGGGGCGATTCATCGCCTGGCGATTGATCGCTGATTACAATCTCCCCGAACTGCCTTCTCCCTGTCCGCCGCCTGTTTAAATCAAAACAGCGCCAATAAAACGCTTTGTAAATGTAAGTTGTAAGTGTAAACATTAGTTGTGGACTTTATTTCCTGAAGTGGTTGTTATAGCAGATTCATTAGATAGCTTCAAGAAGGTGGTTGAATGGCATTTTAGCAAGTGCAGAGATAAAGGGCTACTAAAAACTTTGATCCAGGGACATGTTATTTTGGGATTCAGGAACATTTCGGAGAGATTTTAGATGGAAATTTCACCTTTATATTGATCAACAAGCAGTTAGGCAGGCCAACCTCTTCTGGTGTTACTATGTTAATATCTAAGACAAACACCAAAAAAACAAACAAAAAGGAGATCCAATATGTATAATATGTATAATATGATCACACGTATGCACTTGTATCTATGAATGCATGTGTATGAATGTATATGGAGTGTCTGCGTGCATTAATTCTGTATAATGCATTTAATTTCATAACAGTGTACATTAATATCTATTTTTTTATACAAATCCTGTCTCTGAGCTAATCAGTTTGCTAGATTGCTTGCTGGTTGCATATCGCTGATAATGGCATAATTCATTAGTGCTGCTGGCTTTTTGAATCAATTATCACTGGGCTTTATCCCTGTCAGTGCTTTTTTACTTCCAATGGATAGTCAACCATGAACTGTGCCTTCGAGTCTCGCCACTCTGCGCCGCAATGGATGTTTCCTTCATCGTACTCTGGTTTGGGAGCACTTGTGGGGCCGTGTGAAAATTGCCACCATGTTATTATTAATAGCTTTCATTTTTAATTTTTTGGTTCAGCAGTAACACACATGCCTTGAGGAATTTGCAGCAGGTCTTAAATCTCGGTGCCTCTTGTGGTACAGATTCTTATTTCTCTTGCTGTTGGCTCAGAAGGTAGGAAGTCATCAGAACACAAACACTTTCAGAAGTCTGCAGATAGGCCGTGAAATGTTTAACTCATTGTGTTATAGTCAAGCTCTAAACAATCTTTGTTGAGTAAATAGACAGAGCAGCACAGCGGTGATCAAGCGATGTTTACAGCCCGAGGGTGTTAAAGCTTTTTGTTCAGAAATGTGTAGTGTCAAGCAAACATTTAGAAGTGTGTGTTGCCACAGTAAAGAGCTTCTGTTGGCTTTCCTGACTCTATCTTTATATACACAGTATAAGCCTAAATTTATCCATGTACATGATGACATTTACACTGGAAGCAGGCACTGGAATCAGTTTTATGATGCTGAGCTTACACAAGAGCAAAACACAGCAGGAACGATGCTCTAAATCTACCAATAAAGTAAAACCTTGATACAATGTTAATATTCTATACAAACCATAATCAATCACATACCTATAAATATACACAGCTTGCAAATGGAATCTTTAATCATTTGATTCATCACGGGGGCTCTCATTTTGTGTTTTGATTTCACTTTTCTTGATATATGTGTAGACGGGCATGTTACAATACTGAACAGCCACAATGTGCACCATTTTTCAAATAAAAGCTTGTAATTATTGATCATGCACTGAAGATGATTGATTGGGCTAAACACTAGTGGTTTATTCCAAAGACCGATTTAAGAATGCAACAAAATTTGCATGAATTATACACCGATGATTGACTGCACAAGCAGTACTCGATATTAGGTGGTAAGCCTGTTGTTTTGTTTTCTGTTTGGATAATTCCATTGTAAATATTAATAGGTAAAAGTCATAATAATTTTCCTACCACATCTTCTGGAAGGTATAACACTGCTATATTAGTATCTGGACTAGTCTATACTTTAGTTTTTTGTGTTGGATGAATCCTTGGTTATCCATTTTCTCATTACCCAAAACGTTCAGCCTTACCGGTATTTTTAAAGATGCAGAATTTAGGTGCATAATGAATGATAACTCTAGTTGAGTATTAAATTCTCCTTAGGGGTTGTCTACTGGTGGGTCTTCATGTGACTGTTGATGCCTATCCAGGACTGACAAACTCTAGTGCAGTTTGAACTGAAAGTACAGGATCTCTTGTGAGTTTGTGAGTTTGACATCCTTATGATATGTCCTTTCTGTTGGAGTTGGTAGTGCATTACTGTACTGTTGGTGCATCTGTCATTCCAGTTGTTTTCTGATCTTTCTTAGGAAATTGTGTTGTTACAAGACTTTTATGTATCTAGTATAGGTGGGCAATGTTTCAGCTGCAAAAAGTAGTGATGGAAAAATACCTACCCTTTAGAACAGTGATCCCCAACCAGTGACTGTTGAGAAACATGTTGCTCTCTGACCCCTTGAATGTTGTTCTCAGTGGCCTCAAAGCATGTGCTTATTTTTAAATTCTGACTTGAAGCCAGGCTATAGCTGCATAAAAACAAGTGTACTGTTGTACTGTTGCCTCTTGTAGGCTACAAGTTCTCATAGGGCTACTGATCACATCTCATATTTGGCACCCCCAGGAACATTTTGCATGATTGTGTTGCTCGCCAACTCTTTTTTTACAATTGAACGTGGCTCACAGGTTAAAAAAGATTTAGATGATTTGTTTTGTTTGGATCTGTAGGCCATGGTCCTCTTTAGACTCTATAGACTTATAGTACATTGGCTCCTCAAACATTGTGGAGAGAATGCTTCTAAAGAATATGGTTGACATTGTCAAAGAAGATCTCATCAATTTTTAAGAAGGGCTGGAAATAAGTTGTTGGTGGGTGAAAGATAATACATTACATGATTTTTTATATTATAGATAAGACCCAAGGCCCTTTAAAATATGTTGAATAGCTTCTTCAATATGTGCTGCAATGCTGTCATACCAAAGCTCCATGGAGGTGGTGGTACTGACACACTTAACATGGGACACACTCAACATGGGACCCACCTGAATTGTGTACAAGGGACTGGTGAAGTGGAAAGCAGTTGGTAAATTAGAGGCAAGAGTAAGTTTTATGGAAGAAGGCAAAGGCAAATCAGAGTCAACAGGTCTGGGTCAAAGGCAGGCAGCCAGGTTCATAGTCAAGGATCAGGTTAATGTCAGGGCAGACAGAGAAGAGCAGGGTCAATCAGGTATGCTAGGCCACAGCAGAAATATGATCAAGGAACAGTACAAAACTATGCTTCAGAAATGAAAAAAAAAAAACATGCAATTATCTGAGTCTTAATTTTTTTAATAGAGTCTTCTGCACCGTTGGGGATGTTTCAGGACACTACATACAATTGTATGCTTGGACTTTGTCTGTGCATCAGAAGCATTATGTGTCTGGATGGTCCAGTATCAACATTTGCATACAAGGGCACATGGGTGTGCCAATTTACATACCAGCACACACATCGAGGAGACTGTGTTGATTCAGAAACATGTTCCTGGAGACTAAAGCATGCAAGAGGATAGTAATTAAGGTATATATATATATATAGGAGTTCCAGATTATGACATATTTCAGCAAAAGTAGATTATTAGAACTAAAAGTGTTGGAATGGGCCTTCAGCCCCTGGGCCCACACACCATTCTCTAGGCCCCCAGCCACAAAGTCCCCTCTGGCACAACCCCCTTCCCCGCCCCCCCCATGCTGGGTGAATTTACATATATGGTATCTTTCTTCTGCTCCTCAGCGACGACCATGGTCTGGGAGGGAGGTAAGGAGAGCAGGTACAGGGACAGCAGGGCCCAAAATGGCCAGGGTCCAATTAGTTTTTTCCTGGTGTCCCACCGAATCAGTCCAAACCTGTATGGGGTTTACCTTGATGTGCTATGATGGTTTGAAATTTTTTTCAATAATCTCACTCCCAGTCAAGGGAAACTCAGAAGGGGCATATAGCATCTATTTAAAATAGATGCTAGGTTAATAGATCTCAGAGCTCTTGCCATGCTCCAACAACCAGTTCCAGTTCACATAGCCATGGGGCTGACATTCCCTACTATGTCCACAGGAAAAGCTACAGCTTTATCTTCTGGCATTAAAAAAATGCTTCACAGGTTTGAAGAACGAGCCAGCAAAGGCTGCTGTATAATATGATTAGTGCCTAACCTAAATACGGCTCACAATGGATGGTGTTTCCCTAACTGCCTTCTTCCTTCCTCTTTTTAATCTCTGTTCTCTAGATTTCTACCCATCAATACATCATGTTTACCATGCCTGTTATCTGATCCTCATGACTGCTGTTTTATTTGCAAATCTTGCGCCTGTGATAAATGTTATTGCCTTTGCATAATCCACTCTAATAAAGCAGGGAAAATATATATATGACAGCAGTTTACATTTTGCCCTTTGCTTTGTCTCTCAGCGGATTTGCATTTTCATGAATTTTAAGTAGCAGTTTTTATTTTTGTTGAGAGTGCTAGGCTTGACTGCCTGTGATTGGTTATGTTGGCTTAATTCTCAAAAGCATAAATCCAAGTCCACCAAGAGCTAACCTAAGGATAGTTACTCCACATATTTGTTTATTGCCAGAGAAGGAACCTTGTATTCAGCCTGTTTAACACATTCTCTATCCAGCATAGCTGAAGTGTCATCCATTACTGCTGGTAATGAGAACATGTCTATTGCTGTAAGTTAATGTCAAAAGGTTTATTTGAGACAAGTTTTTAACAACATAATAAATGCGATACATTATATAACGAACAAGCACTTATAAAACCACACTGGCTTGCAGAAGAATTAGACACTTTCAATAATGTAATAAATCACAATATCTCTAAACCTTTTCACAACAACCTTTCTAATGCCCTGTGTCAAAAGTCCCATTCATTCTCCAATGTCACATATAATACAGAAAAAATAATGATTACAACAATTGGGTTCTAAAAGCAAATGTTACAAGACTTGGTGTAAAAATTTATGTTAATCATTGATACACTGCTTGAGACAAGCCATGTTAGTATACTGAACTATTTCTGTTGTCCTTATTCTTCACTGTTTCAGGTAAGATTCTGAAGGAGAGGATTTAGGGAAAACTAAGATATTATAAGCTTAAGTTGTCCATAAACAAACATACAATGTAGATAGGCTCTCAACTGGAGCTTGAGTTGACAAGTTATTAGAATACATGTGGACCCTAAATTAAGTCACCCAGTTATATATCAGAATGGAATCTCGAGACTTATGAAATATGTCCTATATCAAAGTACTAAAGTTGATTTGAATTAGTTGTTTATAACATACTAAAAGTTAACTTAAATTGGACCACCACTTTATGTTTTCTTCAGTGGAAGGAATACATGACCTCACTCTTGAGGAGTTCTTAGTCTCTTTTATCATAGCAGAGCAGGTGTGAAAGTTGACCCAAAGTCTGGCTTTATCATCCTTCACTTTTTTCGGTTTGTTCTGGCATTTCACATTGATTTAGCCTTCTCTAGCCCCACATGTATATCTGTCAGAATAGAATCTGGAGACTTATTGAATGTGTCCTTTATCAAAGGAATAAATCAAACCATGGACAAAATCCACATAGAAGGTATGCACAAGTATCTCACTGTATGTGATCTGATCAATTACCCAAGGGATCCAAAGTATTGTATTGACCTGATTTGACACAGCACATGGGTGGCAAAATTGAGCAAAGATCTTTTTGTAGCTTGGTCATCTTAAATGTCTACAAGCCGAACAAAATGTCCATTTTAGGCAACAACATCCCATTGTCAATAAAATTAGTTAAGTGATATTAAAGGGGTGCTTCACCTTTAAATTATTTGCCTTTTTCTTCTGACTCTTTCCAGCTTTCAAATAGTGGTCACTGGCCCTATCCAAAAACAAACTGCAAAGCAGTAGATTAATTAGGATCATAGCAACTAGATAAAATGAGATGAAATTGCAAACTGGAGAGCTGCTGAATAAAAAAACTAAATGACTCAAAAACCACAAATAATCAGTAATAAAAAATAGTTGCAAATCGTCTCAGAATATCGCTCTCTAACAACCCCTTTAACCCCCATTTAAAAGCTTGAAAAAAGGAGAAGATGAAGTCATATTATTCAAAATAATTAAAATAAACAATGAAAACCAATTGAAAAGTTGATTTGAATTAGTCATTTATAACATACTAAAAGGAGCAGGTGTGAAATGTTGACCCAAGTCTGGCTATATCATCCTTCACTTTCTTCAGCCTTCTTTAGCCCCACATGTAACATTCCTTAGAGGGTGGTCTTTTGAAAAATGTGTTGTTGTGCAATTATGGACAAAGAGGTATAATTAAACAGTTTGCAAATGTGCCAGGTCGGATGTTACAACAGTACAAGACGTTGCAATTAACAGAAAATTACAATGACAGTAATTACACTAATTAAGAGTTAGAACTGGCTTTTTATTTTCCGGCTTGTTTCCAGCAAAGTTGCTCTGTGTTTACTATGGTTGTTAATGCTTTTTTGAGAAATGGAAAAAGTTGATGCCCACAGATTGTGTGCGCTAGCGTCTCTCTGGCTTATCCCGCTGCAAGAATGATTTGATATATTTCTGGTAGGTTAGAGAAGCTGGTTTGGAATCTGGGTGGGGCATATGAGGAAAATATGATTGATGTTTTCTGGGAATTGCTTAGTCTCCTGCCACCTCTCAAATCCCTTCTCTCTTCTTCTCCTTTTCTTTCCATGTTTTAACCTTGGGCACAGATGTTAGTTCTCCCGTTCTTCTTACAGTTACTTATTGTGTCTTGCAACTCGGAAAGCTACAGCTAGTTTTGGTAGCATTAATATTATATGCTATTAATTCACATGCATAGGTATACAGAAAATAAACAGTAAGAATAGCAGATGCTAATAAAATTAAGAACATGCTAAAGCTTGATTAACTTTAATTCATTGATTAAATACATGTACGAGTACAGGTGATGAAATGTATGCAGCATCATTTATGAACAACCTCGCTGTTGGAAGTGAGATATCAGAGGAAACCCCTAAGAGAAAAAGTTAAATTAAAATAATTTACTTTTCTGGCTAAACTTATAAAAATAGCTGATAAAGCAAGATTTCAAAACACAGGCACAGACCTGCTTGAAGTTACACTGGTTGTCAGT
Source organism: Xenopus borealis (assembly GCA_024363595.1). NCBI lineage: Eukaryota > Metazoa > Chordata > Amphibia > Anura > Pipidae > Xenopus > Xenopus borealis. Next base: position 115,437,715 of record CM044435.1, read on the forward strand.
CTTTTTTTTTTTTTTTTGAGAAAAGTATTACTAGGAAATCAGAAATATTCAAGAAATGTTACTGGGATTTTGCCAAATGCATTGGAGTCAACAGAAAGGTGAAATTAATAATACAAAAAAAATTGTGAATTTCACTACAAAACAGTACATGGGTGTACAACAGTTCACTAATTCCCATCTACTACTACAAGAAGTACAATTTTACTATTTACAATTACTATCTTTATTACAATTGCTGATTGTTGATTTTAAGCATGTGTTACCGAATACTGATGGAGCAGGCTTTATTTTGACTTCACATGGAACACACAGTACAACATAGCAATTTAATTAATTTTACTGACAAAAGGTGTAATATGACATATTTAATTAACTAACAAGGTGGGACATTGTGATCAATCTGAGCCAGATATTTTAAATACATTTACCCATATCTGTTGATAACTATTATTTCTGGCAATAAAATGAGATTATTTTATTTATCATGATACCAGGAAGGACATAATGGCAGAATACCTTTCAAGTCAACATCCTAACCCTGGTATGTGTTTTTTTTTTATATAGGAATACCTTTGGCTTCAGGTTGACTTTTTTGCCACCAGCTGTAATCATGGCAATAAAATGAGATTATTTCATTCATCATGATACCAGGAAGGACATAATGACAGGATACCTTTCAAGTCAATATCCTAAGCCTGTTATTTTTTTTATATAGTAACACCTTTGGCTTCAGGTTGACTTTTTTGCCACCACAAGTATCAGCATTTCCAGGTGAAATAAGAACCAGAAGGATGTGCCAAAACTGATTAAGCCAAAGTCAGGATCCAGTTACACATCAGAAATGAGCATGTTTGTGACTGTAAGAAAAAACATTAATACTTGAAATCAGAGATCTGAGATCAGAGCTGGAAAACCATAGCAATTATGTTACAGAAAAGATTAAAAAAAAAAAAAGATACAAACCATGTTTGCATTGTACTGGGAGATAGTGATGGGCGAAACTCCTGCGTTTCACTTCGCCGAAAAATTAGCGAAACGAGAAATTTGTGAATTGGCGTAAAATTTGCGAAATGAGTCGCGTCAATCGCGTTGCATCGTTTCCGACGCGTCGCATCGTTTTCGGCGCGCGTCGCGTCGTTTTCGGCGCGTTGCGTCAAAAACGACGCGCGACTCGTTTTTGTTGCCGAATTTTTGGCGGCGAATTAATTCGCCCATCACTACTGGGAGACCTAAGTTAAATATCCTGCACAGTTCAGGTATGGCTTCTGTACACAGAATGTTTGGAACTTTGGGTAATTTGGATCTTCATATATTAAGTCTACTAGAAAAATGTGTAAACATTAAATAAACCCAATAGGCTGATTTTGCTTCCAATAAGGATTAATTATATCTTAGTTTGCATCAAAGACAAAGTACTTTTTTGTAAGGTATCCCAAACCACGAACAAACCTTAATGTAGCAGCTTCTGCTCATGTTTCCACCTAAAACAGCCACCTTTAGCTATGGGAGGAGACTTTTGCTACTCTGATGCCACCATGTCTTATAGTGAGAGGACCAAGGAGAGGGTTCTGGGCAGACAAGGGAACCAAACATGACCTAGATGAATGAGCAACAAGGAGCGTGGTCAAGGGACAGGCCGAGTCAATACCAATCGGGTAGAGTAGTACTAAATCAGTAGACAAGATCATAGTGGAGGTCACAGGTGGGTCAACCCAATAATATCACAGTACAAAAGCAGGATCCAAGAGAATGGTCAATAAACAAAGCAAAGATTAGGATAGGCAGCAAACTAGGTATGGTCAAGAACAGTCTGGGCCAGGAACAGAAAAGACAGAGGAAAAATTGCACCCATGAACTATTGACAATAGACCTATGTAGGGTAATCAGTAATTGGCCGTGGGTCTGTAACATATTGGTATTTTGTGCCAAGCACAATGATGTCAGACGTGCATCAAAACCTGGAAGTAGCGTAAGTGTGAGTCAAATGAAGATCAGTGCCAGGGGGAAAGGAGGCAGCGAGCATTGCACTCGACCACTCGACCACCAAGTATTCTCACATTACTATTTTTTATTTGTTGTAGAGATGAAACTAACTTCTACCTGGAGATTTGGCTCTCAGTGCCCCACCATGTCACCCCATTTAATTAGATTATGCAACTCTTCTTCATTAAAATGAAATCTCTATTAATCCTTATTGGAAGCAAAATCAGCCTATTGGGTTTATTTAACGTTTACACGTTTGTCTAGTAAACTTAATATATGAAGATCCAACAAGTCTGTGCCCCACCATGTCACCCAATTTAAGTAGATTATCCCACTCTTCTTCATTAAAATGAATGTTCCATGGTGTGCTGTGTGGTGACAAAGCTGCTCCATCTGTATCCAAACATGCCAGATATTCTCATTTTCTTGCATGTGTAAACATAATCTATCATGAGCTCCTGACATATTGATTGGCGCTTATCCAATAAATGGCAAGACCTGGTCATAGCAGAGAAATCTCTATAGAACTTGTTTCCTTCTAACAAATGAAAAACTTGAGAGATATACCCAAACTATAATTTATCTTTAGTCCTGTACTTCAGAAACTTTTAACTACTTGTGTCGAAGCATGGAGTTAAGGATATGTTTTTAAAGCCAATGCATCTTAGTACCTATCTTCTTGTCATTCTATTTAATCTTGTTACAAAGAGGTGGGAAGTTGTGCAGCATTTCGCTGTCACAAGCATAATGGAAGCTTCCACTACATCTCTGATACAGTAATCACAGCTTCTCTCTCTCAAGCAATTAAACAGGTGACTTTGTTTTTCATTTGCCAAGCAGCCCAGATGAGTTTTGATACAGATGACAGGACCTCAGCAAGGTAAATGCATAAATGAAGAACATGTTTACCTCCTGGCTGTGACATTTGTACAATTATAGGTGCAGAACTCTTGCAATATCCAAAGTGTGACATTCCTCAGCAAGCTGACACAATTGGCTTTACCTTATTATTACACTGTTATCTGGGATTTGTCAAGGAAATTACATTTCATACCAGAAATAAAAAAATTCTCTTGCCACAGAGTAACAACTCACCCTGGTGGTCTAGTGGGCAGACGGGGACGCCCACCACACCATCCGTGGGGATCCCCATCACGCTGCTCCTCTCTTACCCCTGTGCCAGCTCCTTAATGCACTTACGGTTTTTGTAGGCACATTTGCCTGAAACTCAAGGGTATTTAAAGTGGCCTTGCCTTCTGATCATTGCCCATTATACTGTAGGTTTTCCTCCTTGCAAGTTTCCTGGTGCCTTGTGCTGTTTAAAGCTTCTGATTCTGATTCCTGTTGAGACCCCTGCCTGTTTGTGACTAACCCTGACATCTGAAATCCTGACCCTGCCTGGTAAACCGACTCTTTTGTATTTGCATCCCTTCTGACTGATCTCCTGGTTTGACCATTGCCTGCCTGATTCCACTTGTATACTGCCTGCACCGACCCGGCCTGATTTGACTACTCTTTCTGTCTACACCTTGTACCGTGACCTCCTGCCTCCTGAATAGCAGCATCCAATTAGCCGAGGGCTCCCCCCGAGGTGAAAGGCAGCTGTTATAGGCAGAAGCAAGAGCTGTGAACAGGGTGCTTAGCATTGTTTCTGGATTTAGGGAGCCAACCGTGGCACACAGTTATTTTGTACTGTTCTCAATTACAAATCCCAGGTAGAATAAAATCTCTCTCTAAATTTTTATTTGAGGATTTATTCTTGAATTAATTGAGTTGTCATGTACTTGTACCAGGTCATAGCAGTTCAATTTTTGCTTTACTATATATAATTGACCATGATGTGCCTTAAAAAGGTTCCTAGAAATCAAAGCATTAACCTAGAAAAGTGTCTTAAATTCCAAGTATCTTACATGACTTACTGGCATTATTAAAGGTAAAGGTATTGGAAAGAAGCTGTTGGATTAGGGTAAGCACAATATGTTGCATGTTTCATGCTTGATGGCAATGAATGGTGGTGTCAAGTCTTCCTTGGGTGGAAAGCCCTGAAAGTATGAATTTTGCAATTACAGTCTGTCAGTTGCAGCTGGTAATTACAGGACCTTGTACAGGCAATTCGATCGAATAACGATCGTACAAATTTTTCGTGAAATCGTAAAGTGAATTTTGGCCTCTTCAATCATCGAATAGATCGAATAGATCGAATGATCGGATATTCGATAATTCGATCATTTGATGATCGAAGGAATAAAAATTTTAAAGTTATTCGATTGCCTACTTCAGCAGATTGAACATACCAAATTGCAATAGAAGCCTATGGGAAGCTTCCCATAGACTTCAGAGACTAAGTCCTGCTCGAATACCATTCGTACGATCGATCATTCGAATGAAATTTTACAATGTTTTTGTGAAATCGAACGATCAGTATCCGATCGTATGAATTCATCGAGAAATCGAATATCGAGCGAAATGATAGCCTAAAACTATTCAATAAGCATTCGATAGTAGAATGCTTATCGAATTTCAAATTTGGTGGTGCAAATTTTCGGGAATAATAGTAAATTTACCCCTAAGTCATGTGAAATGCCTAAGTACACATGCTCAGTTGCATGGATGAAAAAAATATATATACGTTAAGTACCCTCTCTCTTCAGCCATCCCCACTTCCCTTTGTCCAATTCTTCTTGTCTATGTACCTGTCTATGCGGCGATCGGATGGGAGCTAGATCCCCCACCATTCATCTATGCTGCACTATGCCCCTGAAGAAGCTGTGTTGACAGTGAAACACGTAGGGCAGCATATATGCTCTTAAATTTGCTATTATAAGTTACTATTTGTTAATAAATAATATTTATGGTTAAAACCCACTGGCACCTTCTTTTTACAACATATACCCTTTAATCCAACACGTAAGGGCCCAACTGAGAGTAGGAATTGCAATGTAATGGTGCTCTGCCAATGTCTGAAGGGCAAAGTTTTGACTTGCATTGTATGGGTTAAATTAGGATAATATGCTTAATATTTGCTCATGTCATACCATGTTAAATTGTAGCCCATGGCAAGGGGGTCGCAGGAATGCAGACTCACTAACAAACCATGTGAATTTTTCTAATTTTTACCGTTTTATAAACCTTGATTTATACTCTACAGTAAATGTATAGACATCATTGAAGCCCATGATTCAATCCATTGGAACCAGACTCCACCCCCAAGTACCGTTAAGCTACCAAATGATTTGATAGCAGCTAATGCATTTATCAGCATGCCTAAATCTGCGTGGCTGTGTTGGACTCCACAGGCCAGATGTCAGCAGAGGAGATATGAATGCCGTGTGATTGGCATAGCGTGCATCTTGTTCCATTCCCAATTAGAATTAGCTATGCACAGTGTGCAGCCTAATTGCTGACCTTTCTTCTGTGATTGTACCCTGCACAATTCTAAACACCTGTCTTACTATAGTTTAACTCTACTCTGACCTCTACTTACAGTAGTACAACTGTTTTTAAAGGCCTCCTTACACATGCGATTTCATTCAATTGTCGCATTCTAAGTGCTCGGCTCCCTTAAAGCATCTGCATCTTATTTTTTATTTGAGCAGTTGGAATGACCACAGATGCATATAAAATGTAACATGATACACTTTTGGGCCCATGGAAGTTTCTGTGATGGTGTTAGCAGAGAAACCACTCACTTCAGAGATCAGAATAAATTAAGGGAATACACAGACAAAGTTTAGGCGTATATTTATAAACTACAACAGGCCAAAGGATTATAATCAGGGGCAGGCTACAGTCTGGCCCATAAATATGGAGAAATGGGCTTGAGCAGGATATACAGTAAGAACAGATGCCAGCTTGGGCAAGTTAAGCACAAACGTCACTCTTGTGCCGAACACTGGAAATAATGCCAACTAGCGTTAAAAAGTTAAGTTAATTAACAACCAAGCAGATCTTTCCTTATAGGCTTTAATTTGGTTATTGACCCTAGACATCTTCACAATTTTGGCCGGTTATCGGTTGGGGTGGGTGTGTTGGAGATCCCCAAATGCAGGCAGGGCCTGAAATGGCAGATTAAATTTGCCTGTGTATGTCCACCTTTAGAAAACAGCACAATTGCACCCGATTTATAGTGCCAGTGAAATTGTGTTGACAACACAACACCGCTGGATTACTGGGACATAAATGCTGCATTATGGGGAAAAAACTTGGCGACTGAGATCACTGCAATAGCAGATGTAAATGACCAATCTAAAATAGAACACTGTGCATTCTCCCATAAACTGAGCCTTAGGGTGCACCCACATTTAATATTCCAGGAGTGTGTGTGCGGAGACAGGAGAATAAGGAGTTAATGGAATGAGCTGGTCCCTGGGACCCTTTTGTTAGAATAAATTAATATTTTAATTTTATTTCTTAATGCTAGCTTACATAGAGGATCTTTATGAATAAGCAATGTGCAATGCACTACTGATTAACCGCATGGTTGAGTTATTTGCTGTTAGGCTTAGGAAGCAAACTAAGATAACCTTAAAAACTATAAAGAAAAAAAATCTATTTGTTTGCAAGGATGATTAAGCAGCTTGGGTGCATCTTTATGTCATAGTCAGGGGCAGGCTACAGTCTGGACCATAAATATGGAGAAATGGACTTGATGTACAGTAAGAACAGATGCCAGCTTGGGCAACGTAAGCACAAATGTCACGCTTGTGCCGAACACTGGAAATAATGCCAACTAGAGTTAAGGTGGATATACACTATACAAACAAGCAGATCTTTCCCTATAGGCCCACCTAAGGTGGACAATATAAGGCTTTAATTTGGTTGTTGACCCTAGACATTGACCCTAGATGACTTTGATCCTACAGCCAAATGATCAGATTACAATGGAGAGTATACAAGTGGTCAGAGAAAGGACCAAATCGAATAGCTGATGCTGTTCCTGATCTAACGGAAAAATCCAGCCGTCCCAATTGCCATCTTGACAATTTTGGCCGGATATCAGTTGGGGTGGGTGTGTTGGAGATCCTCAAATACAGGCAGTTTAAAGGGCCTGAAATGGCAGATTAAATTTGCCTGTGCATGTTAACCTATTTGTTTACAAGGATGATTAAGCAGCTTGGGTGCAACTTTATGTCAGTGACAATCCCCCTATACATAAGGATTAGCGATTACTCGGCTTTTGCCAGTGAGTCTGACCTCACAGTTTGAGAAACATTGATCTAAAGAAAACACAATTGATCATCCCTGAAACAAACTGGGTGAAATGAGATTCCTATCACTGCATGTGTTTTATACAGAGACCAAACACCTGAGGTTAGCACACTAATGGAGATAGGTGCAGTTGTGTGACACTTTCTATCCTGAGATTCCTTACAAGACTATGCAGTCTTGCCCTGATTATCACAGTGGATGAAACCAGAGCATATGGTCTGTAAAAGCTGCTCATTAGTCAAAGCAGATAAGTATAACTGCATCCAGTATGCTAAGTTGCTGTGGCAACAAATTCAATAAACTTCAGAGGAGACAATACAATATTGTTAAGATTTAAATTGTAAAGGAAGGAAATATAACACATCTAACTTTGTTGCTGAAAGGATTTTCCATTGCTTAAACTCCTGCCTGGGAAACTGCAAGTTTGCAAAAAAAAGAACAGAAAACTTTTCTGCAAATGTAATTTTGCAAGTTTTCTCCCCCCGACAATAACAGCATTATAATTACTTGTGTCTCTGTCAGCCTCTGAATCTCTTGTGCCTGTAATAAGTGAAGTTCTCTCGCTGGAATAAACATCACATCCTCAGGGGCTTCCCACCAATTCAATCAACAAGAAAAAGATCTGATTGTATTTATAAGTCAAGTATTATTTCCCCAAAAATAATAGAACATATTCAGGTTGGCACAAAGCAATAACAAATTCTCTTCCTTACTGGAGAGGGCAGAAACACCAAAATTTCAGCGAGATTTTGAGGGTACGTTCAGCTGGATACTCAATATCATTAGACACTGAAGTACAGACCGCCAGCAGGGGAGACAACATTAAAATGGCTGACTAATATTCATGTAATTAAAATGACCCTGATGAATATAATGGGACTCTGGAATAAGAACGTTTAAATGCAAACTGGAGAAATGCAGAACAAAAACATTAAGCACTTAAAAAACATAAAAGTATTATAATTAAGTTAAAAACTGTCTTAGAATCAAACCCCCAGTATAAATCATGTTAAAAGTTAGTCTTCTTCTGGAAGGACACCAGGAAAAGATAGGCCCTGGCAATCCAGACCTGGTCCTTGCAGGAAGCTGGAAGTGGCTTCTGACCTCTGGTCCTAGCCCCTAGTGCTGCTGAAAGAAAAAGAAGAAAGGTGTGGGGGGGGGGCAGAGGGGAGTTGCCACTCAGGGAGGGGGTGACATGGTGCTTTGGGTCTGGGGTGGAGGGCCTGGGGTGCTGGTGGACTCCAAGGCAACAGCCCCAACGCTGACTCAGAAATAATACTATTTCTATTTTTTTATCTTTATTCTAGTTGTTCTAGAAACTGCAGTACAAAAAAAATATTCCAGATAAAAGGAGAATTCCTTCTTATTCTTTATTAATATAGAAAGAAAATGGGACAGATTCAGTTCCAGGAGAATGAACTTGTCTCCTAATTTAGTTGCAGTTTTTTTTCCCCCATAGACATCAATATTGTTTTCTTGTGAAAAACAGTGAGATATGTTTTTCTCATTGAATTGCATATGGTTCTGTGGGGAAAATCTACATCTGAAGTAAGAGACTTTTCTCATTAATTTGAATCTGGCCCACCTATGTTGAATTCCAGTCTTGGAGGAAGGTTTTGATTGTATAAGAACCAGGTGTACTGCCATACAAAGCCTCAGTGTAGTTTGACAATCCACATAGGGGCTACCAAATGGCCAATCACAGCACTTATTTGGCACCCCAAGAACAATTTTCATGCTAGCGTTGCTCCCCAACTCCTTTTTCTTCTGAATGTTGCTCACAGCCTCAAAAGGTTGGGGATCCCTGATCTAGAGAGCGAAATTCTGGCCATTTGCTATTAGTCCTCATTTTTTTTATTTGTGGTTTTGTGGACATATTTAGCTTTTTATTCAGCAGCAATACAATTATGGTTGAAACTGACCCTAGGAGTGCACCTATTCTAATTTCGAGGTTACAACGGAATTTTAGCTAGTGAGCACTGCCTGCTTGTTTTTTTAAATCTTTTTCATACCCAAGAATGGTCTTCTTGCACTACACATTAATCCATAAGGCATCACAGTTGCAGAGACATTCTGGGGGTCATTTATCAACAGTGGGCAAATTTGCCTCTAGGCAGTAACCCATGGCAACCAATCAAATTGCTGCATTCATTGTTCTACTTGAAGCTGGCTTTAAAAAGCGAATCATGGGAGACTTCCGGGGGGCGGACCCAAAGATGGCCGCGTTTTAGAAGAGCTCCTGAACAGAGATCACCATCAAGTGCCATCGCCAACCTAAAATACAAGGCAATAGCACAATATCTCTACCCAACAAAACAGGATAGTGAGGGGAAACGATAGAAACAGCTATTGGGCTCATCCCTCGACTGCAATCCCTGGAAGTCAAAGCACAGAAGGTGCGCACACCTCGTGGACCCGAGCCGGAAGACCAGCAAACCTAAAAAACAGATCGGCAGAAATACACAAGCCCGATCGGAACAAGCTGAGCGAATCCAGGCTACGGGAGGGCGAGAAACAACATACCCGCTGATAGAGGAGCAGAGAGCGGAGCGGAGGCCTACCTAATCTGACGGACCGCGGCCGCGGTGCAGCAGAGAGAGCAGAAGGGAGACTGACAAAAGAAGGCCCCAAAAGACAATCCGGAAGCGCGGAAGGGAGCCGGAACAGAACCGCAAGCAGCCTGAGGTAGTGGAGGAGTGAGCGGTGAGTGACGGCGGCTGACCGCTAGACTCCACAGACTTATATACACACCTGCGGGAGAGGGCCCGGAGCGCAAATCCCCACACCATCCACAACCGGAAGCAGAAACCGGAAGTGCAGGCCATATATGAAATCTCCATTACAATACAAGTACAGCTCCATTCAATAAAGGGGAAACAAACAACACAAACCCTACCTCAAATGTACCTAACCAGGCTAATAAAATAACACCTGCTCAGACCTAAACAAGACTCCACCTCAAACCTTGCATTTGGGCCTAATAAAAAAGCTCGAAAAACTACCGAACATAAGGGACATAGATACTATAGAACACCACTCAAGTAACTTGGCTTATAACCACCAAAAACCTAACTCGGATGGACACTTACCTACCATCTACAACATAAATAGAAAAACATTACACATCAGTACAAAACCTAGCCTCACAGGAGGGAGAGGAGAGGACGGGAGGGAGGAAGAAAACTTAAAGGCAAAAACACAAAACCTTTCTACTGAAAAAGACAAAACATACTATCAGAACTTTGTATTGACCACACTAAAAGAACTAAATGGTCACATCAAAGGGAAAACGATAAGAACCAACAACAACAAAACAAACCATAACTACCAAACACACGAACTCATGAAGAATTAAGGACATTCTAAACTCGCCCATAAAGAGGAGACAACGGAAACATTACAAAGCAAAGAACTCTTTCCACCTTCAA
>CM044435.1:115452479-115531802 GCA_024363595.1 Xenopus borealis
AAAAACGATTTGTGAATATGTTTAACTGCATTAAATAAAAACAAATTATAAAAAAAAAAAGCGAATCATGGATTGGTTGCTATAGGTAACTGCCCATGGGCAAATTTACCCAGTGTTGAGAAATGAGCCCCATTGTGTTTAAAGGAGAATGAAAGGTAAACTAATAGTATCACTTAATAGAAAGGCATCCTTGTATTTCACTGAGCTTAGTTATTTGTGTGCTGCTGCTTGTACTCTGTAGCAAGCTCACTGATTCAAGATAGGGAGTCTCTCAGTTGGATGACATCACCAAAATAAGTCTCTGTTTCCTCCCCACTGCACTGGAAGGCCTTGAGTCTCCATGCACGTGCTTAAAAAATGAAGAGATAGTACTAGCCACAATGACACAATCTTAGTAATCTTGGGTCAAGTGGAGGGATTCTTTGTGCATGTGCACTGGTGAAATGTAGGCAAGGGAAGTAGAATTTACCTAACTAAGATGGCGGTGGTGCTTGGGGACAAAGCTTGTGAACGTTGAGCAACTCAAAGTAATTATTTACCTAGTTCCAAAGCAATTATTTACTTAGTTTTGTGGGCTAAAATCATAGCAATGTGACAACTATTATAGTGGGAAGTGATTAGTTGTTAACTTTAGTTTTTCTTTAAATGTAAGTACTTTAAGAGGACTTTTACAAAACCCCATTTAGCAACTATATAAAGGAAACGGGGTATTTCTGATAGGCATATAGTCCAGTGATCCTCAAACTTGGCCCTCCAGCTGTTAAGGAACTACAAGTCCCACAATGCAATGAAGGAGTCTGACAGCCACAGTCAGGCAAATGCATTGTTAGTTCCTTAACAGCTGGAGGGCCAAGTTTGAGGATCAATGGGCCATATACAGTCACAAAGGATTGCATTGTACTTTAAGCTAAGGAGCAGATTTTTCCAATTTCATTAGTACTTTTTACAGAGAAATAACAATAATGCATTACGCATCATACGCGTCATTAGCCCCCACAACGCCATCCTTGCCCACAACTCCAATACATACTATAACACAAATGCAGGGTTTGATCTGAACAAGCGAAATTCTAAGAACCAAAAAGGAAGGTGCAAAAAGCAATCATGAGTACCTCACCAAATTGTTGTCCAGCTGAACTAGCCCCTCACCGTCAGCTTGGGTTGTGGAAAACTGTCAGTGATACAATGAAAAGGGGGCCTCCTGGCATTCAGGGCTACGCACGTGGAACAAAATAGCCCTACGTGTTTCATGCTCTGTTGGCACTTAATCATGGGTCATAAATGGTGAATTAATTTAACAGCCATCTCACTCAGAGTGGGTATATTGTGAATATGCTGCCCAGCACTGACAGGCATAGAAGTGTTCAGCCCTTACCCTTTCTGAAACAGAATCTGCTGTAGGTAGCTGATACATAATGAAATTTGCTAAATGTGTGAATTTCCAGTAAATGCTAGCATCAATGTAACACTTACTTAAGAAAACATGGAAATACGAATAACCAAGAATAACCTTGTCTTGTACTGAGTATGTTAAGAATGAAGTATTTTATGATATAATTCTGTAAATCCATATCAAGGAACACTTAAATGAAGAACCATTGAAGAACACTTCAGATATAGCTGTTGTACAGTATATTCTGTACTTTCAATAAACACCCTGTTTCATTCTATGTCAGCAGATATATCAGTACTAGGGATGAGTGATTTTTTTTTCTGCTGAAATGACACCCATAGACTCCAAATGGAGGAAAAAAATGTTGCATGTAAAAAAAAAAAAATTGTCACACATAGAATTTAATGCATATCTGCACAATTTCGCCAGCGACACATTTTTGGCAAAGTGAAATGGGTCAAATTTGCCCATTCCTAATTAGTACCCAGGTTGGTGTATATTTCCTACTGTATTCTTTACTGTATTCAGAGCTAAGCTTGGGTATTGAACAAAAAGCAGGAGGGGGGGTAAGTACAGTACATAATTGGCTGCCAATGACCATGAGGGTGGCTGGGATTTGATACAAAATTATTACAGGCCAAGAAAAGATTCACCAGGAACTTATTGGCTGTCCTACTGGCTAAGGAAGGACATTATATATTTCCCTGATCTTCTGTTCAACTGACAAATATTTGTCCACCCCCTATATTCTTCCTATGTTAAGCCCCCAAACAAATCTGTATGGCATTGCCTAAAATTTAGATTGATTGGTGGAGATCACAGTCACTTCTTTTTGCCCATCTGAAAGAGTGGCGCATCAGCTGTTTCAATACCATATTCTTTGTATATTTAGATGGGATATTTTACCTTTGCAAAATCTGAAAGTGTTTTTATGAGAAGAATGCATAAACTTGATGCTCTGATGATGAAAGTTATATTGCGAATGACCTGGAATCATGAATCCTTACATCTCTGGCACATCATGTCTGGTTTGCACTGAAGAAATAAAAATTTTTCATTCATACAATTGCATTGTTTATGTCGATTGCGATGGAGCCATTGCCAATCTAGTTTGCATTTCTTTGAGTGGGTATTGAAGATCATTCTAATTATGTTATGAAAGCAACAGCTTTTCTTCCTCCCATTCGCTGATGCTGACATTCCTGCTGTTCTGTGGCTTCAATGAGGTCCTTTGTGTCTGGCGTCTTTGTCTTCTTTGGCACAGGTGGCACATAAACCCAGGAGATAGAGAAAGGTGAGAAAACTGAATGCAGTTGAGAAAATGCTAATTTAGACAAGCTTATAATCTTCTGTTCTTTGTTACGTTCCTGTAAAGTTTTATATTTTAGCATCTCACTCACCCTAGGAGAAACATGGAATTAAACATTTAACCTCTGCATTTGAACAGACTGAAAATTGTAAGACAGCATGTGTTATAAGTCTCTTGGAGACTTATAACACTGGCTTTTGCTGAATTTCTGTAAAATTCCCACTTATTTGTAGAAAATGTATCTGTATAACTGCACAATGTAGACAGCACTAACTGCCAAAAAATCATTTGTTCTTTATTAAGCTCCTTAATTGTGTGAGTATCTAGGTTAATATAGCTATTTTATTTACTGTTATATTATGTAATTGGATCTCAGACTTTTAATGTTAGAAGATTTATTACAAACATCATACACTGGTGCTATAAAGTGCTCAAGGGTATGGTTGCCACATTTGAAAGGTATGTGGTCCAGGCAGCGGGCAGACCTATGATGTTGAAGGGTGGACCTGGTGTTGTCACAGGGTGGGGCTGCTTCTGAAAATCACGCTGCCAGGTCCAAACTGGACAAGTGTCAACCCTACTCAAGGGAGCATTTACAAATGTTGGGGAAGAGTGCTAAGTGCCAAAAACATGCACCCCTTCCCACTTTTTGTGGGCAAAGGTTCTGACATTTCAGTCCTCATCTGCTCCCTTACTTTTATGTCAGATGTGCAAGTTATGACAGATGATGTTTTCTTGCAAGGTAGATACCTTGTGCTTTTCATTAGCCATGTGGGGATACCATTTTGTGCTGTTTTTTTCCCAGCCAAGGACAATTCTTTGTTCTTTCTTATTTCCACCATAAGCCTATATATCACCTATTGCATTTAGCACTGTGTATAAGTAGACCCTCAAATCAGGTTCTCTGGTTGACCCTAGGAGGCTCAGTCTAACACATTTTGTTGGGTTTCTGCCTGATCTGTAAAATAGTGCACAGCAGAGCAAAAGTATGGTAGCAAGGTTTACCATGAAAACAAGTTTTACATCATTGTTTTCTTTACAGATGGCTATTCTAAACAAATTTTGCATTTCATTACATGTACATTCACAGGATGCGTCAATTGAAATCAGGTACATTTCCTAGATATGATGGCTGTCTGTTCCTGCCATCCAAATTAAGCTTTAGAATGTCAAGCTACTGACAGATGAGAATGTTCAGCAGTGATAGAAAGACAGAATGCTATGGCTGTGGGAAATAGGAAAGCGCCAGTGATCATTACAGTACATTGTTTTAAATCTTGACATTTTGGCAGGTACTGCAGCCTTAGCATGGGACATGTAATTTGATGGCATGAAAACCAAGTAGACATTTTTTTTTAACAAGAGGACTAGGATCAGAATAAAAAGATATGAACCATGTTTGATACATCTAATGATGCATGGTTCACACATTATAAAATTCAAAAGAGACTACAAAATGTTAAGATAAACAAAGGCCCGAGGCCAGATGGTATTCATCCCAGGGTACATAGCGATCTTAACTCTGTGATTGCCAAACCTGTTTGCTTAATTTTTCAGGATTCCTTGAGGTCTGGCATGGTGCCGAGAGACTGGTGAATTGCTATCTGGTGCCGCTATTCAAAAAGAGGGTTATTGGGATTGAATACTTAAATTATGAGGGTAGATTGTCCAGGTTGTGGTTTTTTTCTCTAGAAAAAAGGTGCTTGCGAGGGGACATGATTACACTTTACAAATACATTAGAGGATATTATAGACAAATATCAGGGGACCTTTTTACCCATAAAGAGGATCAACACCAGAGGCCATCCCTTCAGACTAGAAGAAAAGGACTTTCATTTGAAGCAGTGTAGGTGGTTCTTCACAGTGAGGACAGAGAGGTTGTGGAATGCACTGCCAGGTGATGTTATGATGGCTGATTCTGTTAATGCTTTTAAGAGGGGCTTGGATGATTTCTTGTACAGACATAATATCAAAGACTATTGTGATACTAAACTCTATAGTTAGTATATGGCCATATATCATTTATGTGAAGGTATGGAGGGGTGTGTGTGTGGATGCTGGGTTTTCATTTGGCGGTGTTGAACTTTGTCTTTTTTCAACCTAATTTAACTATGTAACTACTATATAACTATTAAAAAAATTATCCTGGAAAGTGGAGAAATTTAGCACAGGGTTCACCCCAGGGTTTGTATTCCTTTCATATGTACTGTCTAAAACAAAGTGTAGTTTGCATTATTTGCATATACTGAAGGTCATACAGTGGTAGAAGTAAGTCTAACAGCCCATATTTCATGTTACAGTCCACTAGTGGGTCATAATAACGTGATACAAATAGTGTAGTACCAGTGGAAGTGCTTCCTACACTCTACTTGATATTCTATTTTAGATGTTGTCGTAAGCAATTCCGTTTTTTTTTTGTATCACTAATGAAATACAGAAATTTGATCCTCCACAAGTATAGCTTTGTGAGTAAACTGCTGATTTAAGGACATTACCTAGATTCCCTCTTTACAAAGAAGTGAAGGTAGAAAAAAACTCTGTAATCAGAACGTTTTATATTTCCTTGCCATTGTTCTCTGTAGAAACGTTGCCGCTCGAAAGTCCTAATCTTCATTTAATGATTTTGTGCATCTGGTAAAATGTTTTTTTTTTTTTATATAAAAAAACTCAGATTTTCTGTGCTCTCTCAAAATATTACTTTTATTCTTTGATAAGATTTTTTTTAATTTTGTTATTTAAAAAAAAAACTTCCTGTGTCTTTCTTCCAATTTTGAAACTATAGCACAATTTTGGCATAATGAAAGAAATAACTCTAAACAACATTCCATTATTTTTGTTCATTAAAAATGTTGGGTGAAAACACAGAATACTGCAGATATAAAGGGAGGGGTTGTTTCTCAGCCTGAGCTTATAGCAACTGCAGCATAGTTTTTCATACATTTTCTCAGGATGAACGAACCATCCTGCTTTCCCGTGATACCTTTGTGTTTCTTTTCCTTTCACATTTTGCACTCTCTCCTGCCTTTATTCCTTTTTTTTATTTGATATTTTCCCTCTTTCATTTTATTCTGCTTTCAACCATCACCTCTGCATTCCAGCTTTGTTTACCCTTTCTTTCTCACTTGTTTTTATTCATTTAATACATCTTATCCCCTTGAATTTTCTTTTTACTAAATTTGCCTTTTCGTGGCACCCCTACCTCCATTCCTGTACTCTTACTTTATTTCTATAATTTTTATTATTTCTATTATTTTTTATTGTTTTCTGGTTTGTGGGGAAAAGGCAGAAAGGAGTTCAAAGCGCAAGAGTAAATATTTGCTTTGCATTCTGATAGTTTAGAATATGAAGGCATAAGAGGTTATTTAAAAATGCAACCAAATGACACGTAGGGACAGATTTCTAACTCCGGTGCTCCTAGGCCATCTACATTATTCTGCTCTGCCCCATGCATGCGTGCTAATTCTGTCTCTTTCTTGACCGGGGACTGCGTGCGTCTTCCAGTGTAAAACTACAACTGCCAGATTTCTTGAGCAGTCACTGAAATTGTTACCTTAAATGAGCAGTCCGTTTTATTACCTCATCTCTATTTAATCAGTATATTCTTTCTCTATCAATATTATGAAGTAATAAGTTTCCACTTCCCTCTGCTCAGACGCCTTTTGGCTTTTTGTTTTCCAACATCTCTTGAAAACGTGAGTACAAAGTACACACTACAGTGCAATTTAGTGTCCCTCTGTCTCGCTTATAAAATCTCCATCTAATTCTATTTGTGTCCCAACCATATGTACAAACAAAGCTGCATCTGTCACATTTCAGAGGCTGTTTCTATGGCAGCAAAGAGCTGCACTTTCTCTCTCACTTCTGGCACATGGGAATGGAATATTTTTCTCGGGACTGATTATCGGCTTCTTATTGCGAAAAACACACATTAGTTTTGAATGCCCTTTACCAAACTGCCGATGCTGTAATAAACCCAGACTCACTTTGCCACTAAGATTTAATATTGTCTCCATCATAAATGTTATAGGAGAGCTCACAGAAAAGGCGCAGGTACAGCCTAGTGATGTTTATTAAATTTAACATTAATGTGAATAAAAATGCAGAAAACTCGAGCTGGGTCTGCAACAGGAAAGCATTGACTGTACTTTTAGTGAATGCATATACTAGTATTCATATTCATTATTAAACTGTTAATGAGATGCAGATGAGACCATATTAAGTAAATTGCCTAGACCAGGGCCTGGGGCACACCGGGCCTGCTGCCCCAGGGCCCCCCTCCAGCCCTCCCTACTGCTCCAGTGTGTGAGCCACGTCAGTGCGCATGTGCTCGGCGCAGCATTAGTGTGCATGGGCATGCACTCTGTGATTTTTTTGAGGTCACGGTCTCAAGAAGAAGATGTGGGTGTGGACCTCGACCAGTGGGACCCACTAGAGTCGGGGGGGCCCACTGGGTTTTTTCGTTGTGCCACGTCGCCCCAGTCAAACCCTGGACTAAACTGTATATGATGCTCCTTTCTGAACCACTTTCTATAGCTTTACTGCATGAATTTCTATAACCTTAATTACACTGTTTTACAGGTATGAGACCTGTTATTCAGAATGCTCAGGGACAGGATTTTCTAGATAACAGATATTTCAGCAATTTGGATCTCCATACCTTAAGTCTACTAGAAAATCATGTAAGCATTAAATAAACCCATTTGGTTGCTTTTGCTTCCACTAAGGATTAATTATATCTTAAGGTGGCCATACACCTAGCGATTTGGTTGCTCTCACCCCCAATATGATAGCATTGTGGTGGGTGATATCGAGCTGATCCGATCGTGGACCCTAGGGCCCAATGATCGAATCATATTGCAGCCAATATGGGTGGTCAGATCATGGGACCTCATCAACAAAAAAATGCATTTTTAACCATGCCCAATCTACTGTACCTCTAACCGACTTTCGGCCAATAAGCTGCCGATTGGTCTGTCGGAAACGTTTATGGACTAGTGTATGACCACCTTTAGTTTGGAAAAAGTACAGGGTACTGTTTTATTATTACACAGAAAAAGTTAATCATGTGTATTATTTGTATAAAATGGAGTATGTGGTACTGTAAGTCAGAGCTTTCTGTATAGCCAGTTTCCCAATAACCGATCCCATACCTGTATATTTTATCCTATGCTTGGTAGCTCTGGACAGCTCTCACAAACACCAGAAAGCAAGAACATCTGTTGAATGGTGAGTTTATTGTAAATAACTGACTGGGTAGATTTAAAATGTAGAAAGTATTAACATGTAATTCCATTTATACTTTTTTTTTTATAAGTGTAATTTCATAAATGTGCCATTCAAGGTTTTGGAGAAAATTAGTTTAATTAATGGTTTCAAAAACTTTAATACCACTAAAATTCAACCTTTAATAAATGAGACTTTATCCAATGTCCCCTCACTCTTTCACTTTCTAATGCAGTCTAAAGTATTCTCTGGGTGTACCTTAGTGTGCTGTCCCTATGCAGAACTCTGGCTCACCACCAATGATTGTCTTTCTCTGCAAAAATCATAATGATTAGAAAGTTGAAAAGAAATTGCTTGTACATATTTTGTTAAAAGTACAAGTAATTATAAAAAACACCATGTCAGAAATAGTAACTGATGAAAGACACCCTTGAATTTTGATATCAGCATTCACTAAGCTCCCTGAGAGAGAGAGAGAGAAATTAGTTTTTCATCAAGCTAACATGCCTGCATTTTTTAGAGCTACCAAATACTTTTTTTTTTAAAGATTCCCTGCAACCTTGGAAGTTTTCTGTTCTAATCACAAGGCTTTTTTTCACATTTCATTAACCTACTCACCTGAGGC
Organism: Xenopus borealis; assembly: GCA_024363595.1. Classification (NCBI taxonomy): domain Eukaryota; kingdom Metazoa; phylum Chordata; class Amphibia; order Anura; family Pipidae; genus Xenopus; species Xenopus borealis. The sequence goes on from CM044435.1 coordinate 115,461,030, forward strand.
ATTAATCAATAGCACACCTCTGCATGCAAAGCATATTGATAGCTGTCTTCATTTGGAGATAGGCTATTTGAAAATGACAGCTTCAGGCCTTCACTGGAAGGGGAATCCAGGTTTTTTTACAATTTTGCAGGATGGGGAATGGAAGAAAGAGCCAAGAATATTTGTAAAATAATTTGGCAGTTAAAAGATCACCGAAGAGCTTGCTCTGGCATAGAGAAGATTATAATTGGGAATGTGAATAGAATTCAATTCTATACCTCGACTTCCGAGAGACAATGCATCATCCTCACAGACCTTATTAATGCAATTAAACACAGTTTAATTATCTCTTAGTCCCCATTTTGTTCAACAGTATCTCTTGTCTGATACTGAAAGGATAGTTTCCAAAGATGTTGTCAGAATGGTGCTAAAAAAAAAAATATTCATACTTTAAATGTATGCAAACTGAACTGCCTAGATTAAATTCACTAGAATTTTGTTTTATAGGAACTATATTTGCAAAAATGGAATACTGGTTGGCAACGGATGGAATTACAAATCCAAGTGTTCTTATGGAAGCAAAATTCTAACTGGCTTATACTACTTGGCATTATAACATAGATGGACTTTAATGTTTCATCAAAGAGTACAGTATTTAAACTTGTCTATGCCTTGATCATGCATGGATACTGTCACTAAATCATGGCAATTGCTCAAATATTGCTATGAGAGGATGCAACTAGAACATGAAATCAATATAAATATAGCGACAAGAAATATCAGTTTTTAGATAACTGACGTTTTCTTCTGAGATTGGTTCTACTGAACACATTATTAATGTGATGTTCCTATCATCAGTCTTCAAAGTGGCATTTGTTTGGTCAATGCATTGCTTGGTTTTGGGACAGAGATTGTTCTTGTATATACAGTAGAGTTTAAATTTACCCACCTTATACATTAAGGGGCCTATTATTTAAACCTCAGATATGCAGAGATTTATTATACCCCAAAGCTGCAAAAAATCCTAAAATACTCCAGCTAAAACCTGCTGATGTCATTTAGAAGTCAATGGCAGATGTACCTGAAGATGTTTCTTGACATCATAGTCTATTCTGGTTTTCTTTATTTTTACATTTTCAAGTTTATGTGGGGGTACAGAAGAAAGAAAAAAAAGGGGGAGGGGTACAAGATTGCAACACAGGTACATAAATCGGTTAGCACACAGTATATAGCATTTAGAATCAAACTGTCCCTTCTACTTATACCCTGTTTTCTCTCCTAGGGCTACTTGAAAGCCCTCTCTTGCTTCTAGATATATTTCTGTGCTACTATACTGCTGCTATCTAGAAGAGGGGAAGGAAGTAAAGGGGGAAGCAAGGGTGGGTTGGAAGCAGAATGAAGAGGGTAAAAACTAGGGGGGGTTGGAAGCATATCTAGATGTACTCTTTGTCAGTTTTTCTTTAATCAAGCTCTTGTATATCAATTCTTTATCTAAATGTTTTATGTTAGATTATTTTAGTCTTTTAGTATTCTATCTGCCTATTTGTATTCCCATTCTATTTGATCTTTCCCATCTCTCCAGATTTTTTTTAAATTGCTTCATGTTTCCATTTTATAATGCTAAAAGTTCTTCCATTGTCTTCATCTCCTCCAATTTTCTGAACCAGTCTATTTTGCAGGGAGGTTCCTCCTTGTTCCACCTCTTTGGTATTGTCATTCTCGCGGTTTCTAGTATGTGGAGGATCAGTTTATCTTTTATTACTGTTTGTGTAGCTTTGTTTACATTGAAAATTACTGTTTCTACACTATTTGTATATGTCCTAGGCTTTATTTTCTCTATTATTCCGAACACCTCTTTCCAATACCTTGTAAGTTTCTCACATGTGAACCAGATGTGACTGAAAGATACTTCCTCTTTCTTACATCTCAAACATTATCATAAATTCTGTTTAGTATTAAGGGAGTTCCATTCCATCTACTTAAGAGTTTTAAATTCACTTCTTGTACCCCGGTTGATCTTGACCCTTTGTGCGCTGAACACATTATATTCTCCCATGTCTTATCTGTAAAGCTGATGTATGTTTCCTTCTCCCATCTACACTGGTTTTCATCTGATAATTGGATACATTCGATGCTGAGTCTTTAAAGATTCAATTTCGAAAAAGTTGCACGATTCGAATTGACGCATAAATTTGTTGCAATGTTTTTTCAACCAACTTTTTCAAGAATAATTATTGATAAATGAGTTATATTCATGGATGGGAGTTAGATCGACTTTGTTTTAATAAAGAAAAATTTTAATATTTTGAGTTTTAAATTTCAAATATAAATTCTCAAGATGGTATGTAAGCTAATGGCATTAAAGGACTGAGACAAAGCCTAACAATTTCCCAAAGTTATTTGGCCTAACAGGAGTTTTACATATAATACTGTTATTGATCTAATTTTTTTTTAATTTCTTTTTTATATTTTCCTTTTTCATTTATTGTGTTCACTCCTTCCTTTTTTGATCATGTAGCCCATTTTATATGAATATGTTTTCATGGGAGGAAGTACAGTACCTTATCTGAACAAAAACATTTTTTGGTGACTTTAAGAAGTCATTGCTAAATGAAGCCAAGAAGTTCATTGAGGTTTTTTGTGGTGCAAGGCACCAATATTTAACACATTAAAAGGATTCATAAAGCAGGATGCCTTTTAACCTGATAATTTAATATGTTGAGTTGAGAGAACTCATGATATTCATATGTTTGGTGGTGGTGCTTAATGATGCAATGTTGAGTTCCAGTACAGTACAATGGTCCAAAGGAAGTTGAAGAGCTCACATAACATTGCAAATATTGAGTTTTTTAGTCTAAATGTTGCTCTCTTTTTCATCATGGCAATAAATCTATTTGTTTGGAAATACAGAATTCAATTTCAAAGTCTTTATTATTTCTGTACATAAAGAAAACAACAACTATTAGTTTTGCTACAGCGATAATGATTCAAGAAGCCAACTAGAAATAAAATAACAAGTATTCATTAAAGCTACATGTTACCAGCTTGGCATGTTACCATTATCCATATGTGTCACTGAATCCCCAGCCGATTATCAGAAATTAAATATATATGATAAAAAACATGGTTAAAAAAGGCAACTTCAGTTACACTGTGCATTTACATGTTCTGCAATGTTATCCATAATACAGACATATGTTATCAAGAAATACAGGGAGGCCATCACCTGTAGATTCCATTTTAATCAAATGAATACAATTTTCAAATTTTTCACTGTAATAATAAAACAGTACCTTGTACTTAATCCCGAGTAAGATATTATTAATCCTTATTGGAAGAAAAAACAGCCTATTGGGTTTATTTAATGTTTAAATAATTTTCTAGTAAACTTAAGGTATGAAGATCCAAATTATGGAAAGATCTGTTATCTGGAAAACTGCATAGTTAGAACCCTGTAGTTCAGAAAGCTGCTGTGAACTTTAACTCCCCTCCTCTTCAACAGTTATTCCAATGTGCATTAGCAGCCATTTTAGGTGCTCTCCAACTGCCTATCCAAGCCTGGTTGTGAAAATATTAATTCATGTATGGAAGATTTCACAGTTTTGTAATATTTCACTGGTTGTAAAAATATTAATTCATGTATGGAAGATTTCACAGTTTTTGGATAAAGTACAGCAAGATCTGTCAGTCTGGTTGAGTTCAGCTGTCTGTGGAGATCTGCTCATAATAGTGAGTAGTAGTGATGAGAGAAAAAATTCGGCATGTACTGATTCGCCATGACTCGTTTCACTTTGCCGGATAAAACAAAAATTATATTATGTGTCCTTCCACTTCAGCCAAAGGGATCTGAGCCATCCCACTGCCTATATAAAGACATAAACATAAGTACATAGTTTATTTATTTTAATTTGAAATACAAAGTACCCAGATTTTATCTGCTGGTGGTCAGATTTCATATTAGTTGTTAGTTATAGTGTAGTAGTAGATACCATTACCAGTTGACCAGAGGTAATGTCTAAAATCCCAGAAGTTTTAAAGAAATTGGCAACATGGGAACCTCTCTTTTCTATTGAAAAAGCAGTTATAGCATAGTGAATATGGGATTCTCTAAAATGTAGGGCATGTTATTCCCTTTCTCTAGATCAACTTATCAGATCAGTTAGGCACATTATATATATGGACTGAAAAGGTAGAACTTGATGGACAAGGGTCTTTTTTCAACCAAGCTCACTATGTGGGACATTCACTAAGATCCGAAAAATCGCCGCACTTCGCCAGGCGAATTTTGGCCTGCGCTATGCAAATTCACTAAAGTGCGAATTTACGCTGTGGTCGGCGAACGGTAACTTATTTACGCTAGTGTTACTTCGCTAGGCATAGCGCAATTACGCTAGCGAAGCCTAATTTGCATACGGCGCGAATTGCAAAATATAATAGAAGTGTATGTTACAGCCACTAAACATGCCCAGGAAACCTTTGATTAAAAAAAAATAAAGTTGTCCTATTGCCCTACATGTGCCCCCTATATAGTAAGTGTTGCCATATGTCAGAAAATATAGGGGGAAAGGAGGGTAACCCCCCCAAAAAAAATTATGTTTTTCAGATTATCACCCACAATGGTAAAACATTCCACAGAGTTTTTTGGGACTATCTATTGTATTACACTTCACCAGGTCAGACTAGCATAAATGCTAACAAACAGCAAAAAGTTGATGTTAGTGAATTTGCGTAATTACGATCCTTCGCCAGTGCACAACTTCGCCTGGCGTAAGGGTGCGAAGTTGCACAAGTCTATCTACTTCGCTAGCGTAAATTCGTCAGAGATGGTGTTAGTGAATTTGCGAAGTTACAATTTGACGTCACGCTGGCGAATTTGCTATAGCGTTAGACGCTTCGCGCTTTAGTGAATCTGCCCTTATGTCTGTGGAAGTATACTGAGCAAAAAATGCATGTGATTTTGCCCTTCCAAAGCAGAAATAAAGTGCCAGAAAAAATGCCCAAAGACCCTAATGTAGTTTGCTACAAAATAACGTTTGACAAATAAAATCGTTTAGCGAATCACTAGTGAGTAGTGTTCTGTAAAGATCCTGGACCAGATCTAAGGAACTTATAACTAAATTCATCATTTTGAAACAGAACAGTTTCTGTCTTAAATGTGCCACCACATCTAAGTAGGTCAGTGTTCATAGAATGAATAAGGTCTTGCTCATGTTGAGTCTAAATATTCACTGAATATCTAAACATACGTTGCTCATGGTCAATGGGAATTTACATTCCATTCATGAAAATGTTTAATACCATTAGTAATTGTAAGAACAAAGAACTTTCAATGGTTTGTAAATTCAGTAACACTAGTAAAAGTAAAATTCAACCATATTTAATAGGAAAAGGGGATTTAAGGTTTATTGAAATTATTTTTGCATTTGCAGACAGCTAAGACTTCTGCAAATGCATTGATTTTCTAGTTGCAGGTATGTCCAGTTTCTTTTGCAAAGTAATCCAAAAGAAATGGCTTAAGTACAAGATAATTATACTGTGTTGTTAGAATTTTAACTTTATCAAACTGTATTACAGCAACTCAACTCTTACTTGGAAATGATTATTCTAAAGGAGACTTCTAAAGCACCTGCCAATTCAGATTTAGCTCTCATACAATAGAATGACAAATTAATTGAAAAGGTTAAAAGGAAATGGGGATTTGAATCAAATCTACTTCTTGTGTAGAAAATAACTTTTTTTGTCATGCTTAACTTTTTTTGTAGATTTCAACTATTTAATTTTTTTTTGATTGAATTATTGCCTAATATCTTGTCTCAAACAATGGACAACTGCAGAAAAATATTGTGACTATGATGATTGCTTTCAATAAGACTAATTGAATATTGAAGGGCAATGGGAACTTATAACTATCATCATCTGAAGTGTTTCATGTGGGGACAGAAATCTTTTAACCTGTACGATCGACTGGCAAGACAAATGTCGGGATACTCCACATACGATCAGGAATTCGAATGAATTGGGGATTTGTACGATCAGATCTTTGTGTCTATGGCCAGCTTAAATAATGAATTTTAGAAAAGGCTAAATATGACAAAATGAAACACAATTTTAAATCTGCAATGTTATGGGAGTTATTTACAAAAGTTGAGTTAGTTAAATTTATGAGGCTTTTTTCTCCCTTGTATAAACGCACAACTTTAATGTCTGAATTTAAAATATTCAATTGGATGCAATCGGTGGAAAAACTCAAATACCTCAAATTTAGCAAGTTTTCGAAAGCAAACCACTGTAAAACACCTGAAAATCGTAAAAAAAAAACATCCTCAAACCTGAACAGTTTTAGCTGGAGTTTTTTTAGGATGTTGGCTTTTAGCAACTTTGGGCATAATAAATCATGAAAAATATTCCCCCTACTTTAAGTTTTTTTAGTGAAACTTATCTAGAAAAACTAAAATTTTTGAGAAAGCACAACTCAACCTTTCATAAATTTTCTTAAATTACAGCAGACTTTCCAAGTTGGTTTCAATTCCATATGTAAAGTCTTTGAGTTCATAGTGATGTTGAGAATATATTTTTGCCCTGGTTACTATGTAACTTCACAAACATTGCCCTAAATTGATATAATATACAGTAGAGTAGTATTATAGTACTATCTATTTGCAGTATACATTTACATTATCATGACATTCACTTTTACATCTTTTGAGAAGCTTGTTTTAGCTAACAGATATATCACTTCATTGACTGTATTCTTGTTATAAAGAGCAATATACTGTATTTAAGTCTGTAAGGCTATGGGGCTTATTTACTAACATTCAGATTTCCTTTTTTCCCCCAAATCATGTTATTCCTCTAAAACATTTCTTATGTTTAAAAATCATGAAAAACTCAAATACAAAAAAAGCAGTCGAGGTCCCACACAAGTCAATGGACACTGCTATCATTCTATTGGGCCTTTTTTTAGCCATTCAGACTTTTAGAGGTTTTCAGATTTGTTTTCACTATTAATTGTCTGAAAAATGTTAAGTTTTTTTATAAATGGGCCTCTAAGTATAGAGATTCAATCAAAAGCAAACTTTTTCACAAAAAGCTTTATAATAAATATTGGCCCCAAAAGAAAACAAAATAGACATAAAACCTATTTTCCTATATCACTCTACCCCTCAACACATCACATACTACATTCAAGATTTTGCTAGGACTGCCCTTTTCTATTATTCCCTCCCACTTTTTTTGCCATGCATGGATTTATGGCACAATTCTATAACCTGAGATTTTTTAATTTTTACATGAAACTGAGGAAAATTTTCAGCAAAAATATTTTTAGGATGAAAAATGCACATTAACTCCATTGGATTTTGTGCAGAAAACAAAACGCCCATTGACTCAAATGTTTTTATCCTTACAGCGATTAGAATGTGCTCCTATTATTACTTTATAATTATAAGACAAGGGTCATATACAGTATGACTAAGTTATCCATCATGTCTCTATCGGATTTTTTTTTATCACTAATGAGAATTGAAACATAATAATCAGAATAACTTTTAGCAAAGCTACAGCCACAGAGGAACTCTATATATCAGTCTGAGAGACTTTCACAAGAAACTTCAAATACATATGGTAAATTTATTGCTATTGATGGTTATGGATAAGCATCTGCACATGGGAATGGGACAGTTTATTTATATATTGAATCTCCTGGCACTTTAAAGATCATGCTGTCTTCTCTTATTGACACATTGAAAGATTCTTGGTGCTACCCTAAAGATAATTCTACCATCCTATCTCTTATACCTAAATCCAACTGTCTTCACATCTTCTAGCCAGACAGTCCATCTTCTCCACCTGAGCTGCTGTCCATCCTTTCATTTTATGTTGTCTTTTATAGGGAGGGTAGAGGAAAGAGCATTGTTTGGCTCAGCCAGTGAATGAAAAGGACTATTGAGCTGTCCTTTAAAATGTTCCTTGATTGTCTTACACAGACCTGGAATATAACAATAGGCTATAATTGAATAAATAATGAGTACAGCAACTGGATTTAATTAAACATAGATAAGACTAGAATCTAATGGAAGGGTGCCAGCAGCCTGAGGCTTTGCTCTGTTAACTCTTACCATCCAAGAGTCTACTAGAAATATTATTAATGAATTAATGGTCTGGCATTGCAATTGGCCAATTACAAACCTGAACTGTGATAGAATTTCACTACTATACATTTTTAGATAGCATTATGTCCCCGGGATGTTGGTCTGACACAACAATAGGGATGGCGTGAACCGTGGAAAAAAAGTTCGCAAACATATTCGCGAACTTGCGACAAAATATGCGAACGGTTCGCGAACGTCGCGAACCCCATAGACTTCAATGGGAAGGCGAACTTTAAAAGCTAAAAAAGACATTTCTGGCCAGAAAAATGATTTTAAAGTTGTTTAAAGGGTGCAACGACCTGGACAGTGGCATGCCAGAGGGGGATCAAGGGCAAAAATGTATCTGAAAAATCCATTGTTGACACAGCGCTGCGTTTTGTGCTGTAAAGGGAAAAAAATCACTCAGGTGGTGGTTGTGGACACTGTAATATTATGGATATTTAGACAGAATGTGAACAAGCTCACACAGCTAGATGGCAGTTGTTTGAAGAACACACTGGGCAAAAAATGCCTACAGGGCAAATAATGCCTACAAGGTCAACGTATACACTACTACAGCGGTGGATACGGATTACGTAAAATATATTATGGCTGCTTGAAAAAAGTCACTCAGGTGTTTTTTCTGGAGACGGTAATATTATTGATATTTAGACAGAATGTGAACAAGCTCACACAGCTAGATGGCAGTTGTTTGAAGAACAGTAGATTACTAGCCAGTAAACTTACTTTCAACTGTCCCTGAAATCACTAACAGCTCTCTCCCTACACTAGCTCTTCCAAGCACACACAGGCAGAATGAAAAAACGCTGCAGGGCTTCGGTTTTTATAGGGAAGGGGAGTGGTCCAGGCAGGGGTGTGGGGGTGGTCCAGGAGGGAGATCTTCCTGATTGGCTGCCATGTGTCTGCTGGTCTGGGGTGAGAGGGCAAAAAAAAACGCCAACTATACGCGAACCCAAAATGGCGAACGTGGCGCGACGTTCGCGAATATTCTGCGAGCGCGAACAGCGGATGTTCGCGCGAACAAGTTCGCCCGCGAACAGTTCGCACCATCCCTACACAACAAGAGGGCTATGGAGGTTTACAAGGAGCAATGTGTCCAGAAAACCTGATTCAATGGATTCTTGGCTATTTCCAAATAAACTGTGTAATTATCAAGTGTCAACCTTCAAAAAAAACTGATTTGTTCAGTCAACCTCAGATGTGAATAGTAACTTCATTAAGATTGTGTATAAAATGTCACATATTAAGTATAGCAAGCAAAGTGTAATTTTGAGAGCAATTGCCATGTGTTTTTCCCCCACATTCAAGTGTCATTGTAGTTGCTTAGGGGTGATGCTCCTGAAAAAAATTGCACTGCGGCTAATGCAGTAGTGTCCGAGTCACCAAAATTAATGCAACTGCACATGCATTTAGTTGCAAATTAGGCTCAGTTTCACAAAATATTTTCTAAGTCTGACTGGTGTAATTTCTGATGTTTGGCATGCAAGTGACGTGTGCACCTTATACTTTGTGTGCAACTGAATTCCGGTGATTGACACTGAGGGAACCACCTCTGGACCAGGTGGTAACTCCAAGTCAATTCAGAATGCATTTGGTGCTGAAAAAATGCTGAAAAAATAAATAAAGTGTTTTTACACATTTTACCATAAACCAAAACAAGACACATTCCCTTATCAGTATGTATGTGTGTCCAGGTTGCGTTGATGGGATATTACATTTTACATTCGGGCTGGTGTGGACAGCATCATATTCCCAGTTTCATTACCCAATTTGTTCCACCTCCCATTAAGGATGAAATATTTAGCATAAATCATATTGTTGTAAATAGTTTTGTGTTATCAGTGAATGCAGACATGCTGCTTTTAAAAAAAACACTTCCAAATTAATAACAAACAAATTAAAGTGTCTCCAGTTAAGAACAGATAAAGAGAGGTTTGATTTTTTTTCTTTCTCTCATAAAACATAGCATAAACTCCAAAATGTCATAAACTTTATAGTTCTTAAATGTTGGTTAATGTATGATCTATGCAACAAGAGAGGAAAAAAGTTGCAAAAGTTTTAAATTCCCTGTACATTTTCTGAGAATAAATATATAGCAGTCAATTTAATTTATTACTGTATGATTAATTATTACTTAGTAAAACTTGATGTGGAATTAATTTTCATCATCAATATTATTCAAATAAAACCTATACTGAGTTAGCAAGAACCAATTATAGTTTTCTCCTATCGATAATGAAAGATTGACTAGCCATATTTAATTATTAGAAACAAGTTGTTGCATTGCACAGAGAATATGAAGCTATAATATATTAAATGAAAAATTTATTTCAAATGCCTTCTACATATTTGTGTCAAGGTCATATTTTGTTTTAGAGAGAATACATATATATATATATATATATATATATATATATATATATATATATATATATATATACATATATACACACATATATATATATATATATATATATATAAGGCTTTTGAGAAAGGCTGGTGTTCCAGCCAAAACGTCTTTTTTATGCTCCTTAATAATACATTTATTTTGATACTTAAGATCTGTGAGTGCTCCTTCTATGGACATGGTTGATATTATACTTTAGCATATATTTGTAATGTTATTTGTATAAGTTTGGGATCCATCCATTACCTGAAACCAAATTAATATTACATTGCTTAAGGAGGTATTCACCTTCTGATTAGGTAATAACGTAAACATTGACATTTTTAAATTAGTCTTTATTTTTTATGGCTTTTCAATTATTTAGGATTTTTATTATGAAAATGTAAAGAAAAAATGTCCTCGCAAAAATTGGACACTGCGTTCGAAAATGGACGTGGACATCCATTTTGACTTTGACGAATTGGTGATTTTTTTTTTCGAATTCAGGTTTGGTTCTCTTTTATGATAAGCTGCATGTGAATCAAATTATTTACAATGTAGTTATTTAGGTTTTGTTCAACAGCTTTCCAGGTATTTCAGCAGTTTTCTAGGTATATCTGCAGCTTTCTGGTTGCTAGGGCCTTATTTACCATAGCAACCAGGCAGTAGTTTTAATGAGAGACAAAATTATGACTAGAAAAGGGTATGCATAGAAAGTAATGATAACAATATAATTGTTGACTCTCAGAGCAATCACTGTTGGCTTCCATAGTCTCTGACCCCCATTTGAAAGCTGGAAAGAGTCAGAATACAAAGGCAAGCAATAAAAACCTATAAAAAGTAAATAATGAAAACCAGTTGCAAAGTTGCTAGGAAAGGGCCATTCTAAAACATACTAAAAGGTGCATTTTTGCAATTTACATTTTTATTCTAGTTTTTAAGATATCAGCCATTTGTAAACTGCTAATACAATATATTTGAAACATCACATGATGTTCATTTCATTGGCTAAAAATTAATTTCAATTTAATTCAATACAAATTCATCTGCTCGGAAAATGAAGTTATTTAGCAGTGAAGAATCATCTGAAGTTTTCATCAGTTTTAAGTAAAATGTTATACTTCTTTTCCAAACAGATTTTGCTGAAGCAAGAATGACCGGTAACATTCATACAGTACTCTGGACATAAATTGAGTGAAATTCAACTTGACATATCGCTTTGGAAAAGGTACATCAACAGGTTCAGGACAGACTGATTTAAAGGTGAATTGAAAAGTTCACTATCCCCAAAATAGCCTTCCTTAAGAGCAACTTTAGATTATTGTCTACAAAACATAATTTGATTCTTCCCAGTTAGAATGTTTCAGAACTTATTTTTCATTTCTAAAGTCCCTGAGTGAAGGAGAGTGCTCACACGTCTGCCCTCCCTATCTGGCTGCTCGCCAGGGGGGCTGTTTTTGATGCAGACTTGTCAGACAAAACACTCAATCCTATTCAGACTTTCTCTGGTCTTTGACATGAAGTATTTTCTAAAAGTCTGAGTTAGTGTGGAGGGGGTAGCTGGTTATTTGTATAAATAAAAAAATGTATCTTTCACAACATAGTAGGTATAAATTCTGGCATCGGCTTTTACACTGTGATGAGACCTTTAACAGGAAAACTTACCTTCAAAAAATAAATCAAGCTTAATTATCTCTAAAATGTGCAGTCTTTGCTTTCTTCTTTCATTTTGATGTGAACAGTTGCAATCTGATTTTAATCATCCATAACACTGAAAAGAGACATTGGGCATGATTTGAAAGGAACCATTTGCTATTTTGTCACTTTGGAGTTTGTTTACTACTGCTATCATTTAGCAAACACAACTTTAAACAGAAAGAGAGAGACTAGCTTCCAATTCAACAATTTATGGCAATAATTTGGTCTTTGAAATGAATATAGTTTCAAACATTAATGGGAAATTAAATATAGCTAACCAAGCTCCCACGGCTTCCATGATTATGTATACATCTATTGGAATAATAAACTTGATTAAAGTAAAGTGACATATATATGCTTTTTCCAATATAATATGACAGACTCTAATTTAAAAAGGTGCAGAACAGAAGTCCTGTAAATAGTCAAAATGCTAAAACTATGGGGCAAATTTACAATTATTCCCCAAAATTTGAAATTTCACTTTGAAATTCAACCATTAGTAAATCTGGGTGTGAGTGGGGTGTCTGGGATGCCTGCATTTTCTGGTTTCCTAGTTACATAATTACATAGTTTATTACCTTACATAATTGGGTTGAAAAAAGACAAAGTCCATTTGGAGTTCAACCCCTCCAAATTTAAACCCAACATACATACACACCCCTCCACTCTTTCACACAAACCATATTTGCCCATAGCTATACTAATTGTAGAGTTTAATATCAAAATAGCCTTTGATATTATGCCTGTCCAAAAAAATCATCCAAGCCCCTTTTGAAAGCATCAACAGCATCAGCCACCACCCTGCAGTGCATTCCACAACCTTACTGTCCTCACTGTGAAGAACCACCTATGCTGCTTCAAATGAAAGTCCTTTTCTACTGAAGGGGTGGCTTCTGGTGCGGTGATCCTCTTTATGGGTAAAAAGGTCTCCTGATATTTGTCTATAATGTCCTCTAATGTATTTGTAAAGTGTAATCATGTCCCCTCACAAGCGCCTTTTTTCCAGAGAAAACAACCCCAACCTCGACAGTCTACCCTCATAATTTAAGTCTTCCATCCCTCTTAACAGTTTAGTTGCACATCTCTGCACTCTCTCCAGCTCATTTACATCCCTCCTAAGGACTGGAGTCCAAAACTGCACTGCATACTCCAGATGAGGTCTTACTAGGGATCTATAAAGAGGTATAAAAAACCCAAGATCGTTCTCATTAAAGGAAACTCCCAACAGACTGGGATCTTGAATTTATATTATTTTTGTCAAAGTGCATAACCTTGCATTTCTCAACATTGAACCACATTTTCCAGTTTGCTGCTCAGTTTCCCAACTAAGACAAATCACTCTGCAAAGTGGCAGCATCCTGCAAGGAACCTATAGTTCTGCACAATTTAGTATCATCTGCAAAAATAGAAACCGTACTTTCAATGCCCACATCCAGGTCATTAATTTTAGCCAGTTCTCCATCTGGGTACAAATACTATGTTCCAGGCCAACATTCCTTAATTTAACCAGTAACCTTCTGTGTGGCACTGTATCGAATGCTTTAGCAAAGTTTAAGTAAATCACATCCACTGCCATCCCAGAATCGAGGTCCCTGCTTACCTTCTCATAAAAAGAAATTAAGTTAGTGTCATGATACAGGCCTGTAATAGTTAAAGGGGACCCGTCACCCAGACACAAAAATCTGTATAATAAAAGTCCTTTTCAAATTAAACATGAAATCCAATTTAAAAATGTTATTAAGCATTCATAGCTGTTTTAAGCTCATTTAAAAATCTCAGCTGTCAATCAGATATTGTCTGCCACTCCTCTATGCCTTAGGCATATATATATATATATATATACAGTATATATATACAGACACACACACACACATATAAACTGCAGTACACAGCAGTTCATACAGTATCTATGCACTCGTAAGGCACTCATCCTCTTGAGCGCAACCTAGTTTCAAGCTTTAGATTGTCCTTGAAAACAATAACCTAATAAAAATGCTGAATTGTGTTGTTGTTGTCACATAGCAATATTTCCTAAAGCTTGACATTGATTCATTTTCTTCTTGATGAATCAATAAAAGGTTATACTTATGATAACACACTACACAGCCACTAAGACCAGATCTGTCTAATTCTAGAAAAATCAATTAAAGAATATCTAAGTTCTAGAAAATATACATTTGTGAAGAAGGCTTAATCTTTTTCATTTAAACATTTACACCCAATGCATCTTTTAGGTCCCCAGATGAAGTTACCTCAGATACAGTAAGTGGCAATGCTTCTGGGCCTGTGGAAAGTCCACCCTGGGGGCTTTAAAGAAATTACTTTTCTTACAGTTAATGCACTGCCCTTGGATCCTCCTCTCTAATACATAGTACGCAATGTTCTCTTGGAGCAGCGTGTGTGCTTGAAACCTAATGTGTTTACTTAAAACTTTTATAGAAGGATTAAAACAGATTATGGGCATCTAATTCCTTAACTGTAGGATGAAAACAACGGAGCTGTGCTCGAAATCTTTATAGATCCCCCTGATTTTTTTATAAATATATATTGACACTGCCCCCCAGACCCCCACTGGGCCCCATATACCTCTTGGGCAGAATCAGCAGCTGCAAGATCTACTGTACATCTTCTATAGTTACACCCCTGCTTTGAAGTTCAAGGCTTCCCCTTGAGAAAAATTAAGTACATATGAGTTAGGTAAGGAATATGCTTATACTGTACTATTTTATTTTCATGTCTGGGTGATTGTCTTCCTTTAAGATCAACACGTTTCCATTTCTGCTTCTTTCAATTCTATATATTACCAACTAAAATGGAAGGTCATTGAAATACTGAGTCCTGGGTCTGGTCATTTCTAGAGCATAATGATACTACTAGACTTCACGCCACAGATCCTGAAATGAGGTGTTATCCCATATCTCAGGGCTAGGAGGTTCACACACTGGACTGAAATAGATTTGCCTTCGAGGCTGTTTGATGAAGTTTAATCTTGGTCAGCCGAGTAGCTAAAGCACTGACCTTTAAAGCTCATATCAATCTACGTCTTGTAGTTATTTCTTTAAAGTCGCAAGTCATATTTCCATCGCAGAAGCAATTGCTTTAGAACTCAGGGCAATGTCTTGAATACTGTTTTCTTCCCAATTAACCCGAGAAGAGAAAATATTTCTGTAATGCATTGTTGTATGCACTTTCCTAGATATAACACAAGTATTATCTTCTACCAAAAGCATGACACAATCTTGGCAGTCTCTATAACAGCTATGTTTTTGGAACAATGATAGTTTAACTAGTTTAATTTTGTGTATTTTTCTCTCAAATGCTGTGAAAACCCATTCTGTACATGTCAGTGACACATATACTTCCAGGTCTATACAGCAGAGATCCATAAACATAATAACAGGAAAATAATACCTATTTATGTATAATGTATATTTGTCTATGATTAGACAATTAAGCTTACTCGTATCTGGTTAGAGTACCACAGAAAGCTTTTTGATCCAAGGATTGTCTAGTATGATTTCCCTTTTTTCCCAGGTTTTCAGGAAAAAATAACTACAGGTATGGGATCCATTATCTGAAAACCTATCCAGAAAGTGCTGAATTACAGAAAGGCAGTTAATAATCCACATTTTTATAATTTGTTCTTTGTACTTGATCCCAGCTATTAAATAATTAATCCTTGTTGGAAGCAAAACCAGCCTATTGGGTTTATTTTATGTTTTCATGATTTTCTAGTAGACTTAAGGCATTAAGATCCAAGTTACAGAAAGATCCATGTTCCGTAAAGCCCCAGTTTCCAAGTATTCTGGATAACAGATCCTATACTTGAACAATGGGAGAAACGTGTCTGATTAAACCATGTTCATAAGAGAAACAACACCTCTGTATTGAGGGTATAATATATACTGAATTCAGTACAGTTATAACCTTATCTGATAATTTGATAACCTGGTTACATAGATGAGGTTAAGAAAAGGCACAGTCATATTGTCCAAGTAGTGATAGGAGAATTTATTCACCTGGCTCGAATTAGCAGCAAATTCCCCCGATTTACTACCGGCGAATAAATTTGAGAAACCCCAGCGAAAATTCACAGACGTCAAAAAAAGTATGCCTGTGTCCAAAACAAGATGCCCGCATCCAAAACGAGACGCCGGTGGCATTTTGCGAATTTTTCACTAGCGAAGTGAAATGCCACAGATGCACCCATCACTATGTCCAAGTGAATCATGGACAATTCAGAGATTTGCCTGACTTGGCTAGGGATGGCGCGAACCGCGGCAAAAATGTTCGCATTCGCGAACTTGCGACAAAACGCGTGAACGGTTCGCGAACGTCGCGAACCCCATAGAATTCAATGGGAAGGCGAACTTTAAAAGCTAAAAAAGACATTTCTGGCCAGAAAAATTATTTTAAAGTTGTTTAAAGGGTGCAACGACCTGGACAGTGGCATGCCAGAGGGGGATCAAGGGCAAAAATGTATCTGAAAAATCCAATAGTCGCAGCCACTGAAGCACAGAAAAAATACGCCATATAAATGCTGAAAATAGTCGCAGCCACTGAAGCACAGAAAAAATACAGGTCAATGTATGGCAGTTGTTTGAAGAACAGTAGATTTATTTACTAGCCAGCAAAGCTACCTAACCTAAATGTCCCTCAAATCCCTGCAGACTTCTGTCCCTCCAATACAGAGCAGTATCAAGCAGATTACTAGCCAGCAAACTTTCAACTGTCCCTGAAATCACTAACAGCACACACAGACAGAATGAAAAAATGCTGCAGGGCTTCAGTTTTTATATGGAAGGGGAGTGGTCCAGGGGGTGTGGGGTGGTCCAGGAGGGAGAGCTTCCTGATTGGCTGCCATGTATCTGCTGGTCTGGGGTGAGAGGGCAAAAAAAAGCGGCGACTATGCGCGAACCCAAAATGGCGAACGTCGCGCGACGTTCGCGAATATTTTGCGAGCGTGAACAGCGGATGTTCGCGCGCGAACAGTTCGCGCCATCCCTAGACTTGGCTAAGTTTCTTTTCAAAAATTTCAGACATTTACCCATGATACTCCAAGGCAGCATTACTAGAATGATACTGGTATGGGACCTCTTATCCAGAATGCTCAGGACCTGGGGTTTTCCGGTTAATGGCATTGTCATTTAAAAATGATATATTTTTTACAGTACCTATTGAAAGTGGAGGCATGAATATATTATTTAAGGCTTCACTTAACACCAGGGTTGGACTGGGCTGGTGGGACACCAAGAAAAAACCTGGTAGGCAATGGTTCTTGTGAGCCCCACCAGCACAGACTAGCTTCCTGCCCTCTCCTGTCACCACTCCCCAGACCTCCCTCTCCTGGTCACAGAAATTAAAAACATACATGTGCATGCAGGGGCTAGCAGCAGGAATTTGTGGCAGGGGTTGGAGGGGCTTTGCAGCAGGGGCAGTAGGGGCTTTGCAGCAGGGGCAAGGGGCTGGAGCAGGGCCCCTGGGACAGCAGCCCTGGTGGCCACAGGCACTCCCAGTCTTACCCTGTTTAACACAGTGAAGTGAGCGGTACTTTATTAGACAACCAATAACACATAATTACAAAATAACCCAGAGCTCATGGCAAACACAGGACTTCTGCTTCAAATAAATACTGTTTATGGTTATGGAATGGAATGAAATAGGATGTCAAGTCAAATAAATTATTTTCATTTTTAGTGTTACGTGTTCTTTAATGATTCTGTTTTTCAGAGTTTCTCCTTAAAGACTATACCTAAGGTTCATGTTTATCCCTTGTTCATTTTTCAATTTGTATTTAAGTCCTTTCATTTAGTTAATTAGAAAAATGTTCATTTTCTCCCTGGATTTGTCTAATGAAAAAATTAAAAGATTAATGCTATGTTATTTTCCAATTGCTTTATTTCTCCAAGCGTCGGTGCAGGTATTAGAGGCTCAGCTTTCAGTTTTAGCCTTACTGAAGCCAACCTTTAGAATCAAGCTCCTTATCTCCACCCACAGACTTCCTATTCTAGAAGCCAGAATGGGGCAGGGTCCAGCAGGGACATGTTACAGTTTTATAGTGCAGTGATAGTGTTTCTGATAGCCTTTCATAGAGTGGTACAGCTGTGGGACCTGTTATCCGGAATGTCTGAGACATGGGAGTTTCCGAATAACGTATTTTTCCGTAACTTCTTACCTTGAGTCTACTAAAAAATCATTTAAACATTAAATAAGCCCATTTGGCTTGTTTTGCCAACAATAAGGATTAATTATAACTTAGTTGGGATCAAGTACACGGTACTGTTTTATTATTATAGAGTAAAGGAAATTATTTGTAAAAACTTGAATTGTTTTTCTAAAATGGAGTCTATGGGAGATGACCTTGCCATATTTCTGAACTTTCTGAATAATGGGTCTTAAGGGTTTCCAGATAATGGATCCCATACCTGTATCATAAATATGCAAGCCATATTAGGGTACAGTGGCCCCTTAAGAATATGCAAGTTCCAACCAATAACAGTAAAGGAAATTGCTTATGTTAGTGACTAAAGCACACAAAGGCAGTTAGATGAATTGGTATTTAGACAAAAATGAGGTACATTGAGTTTTTTATAACCTTAGGAAATGTAGATGATCAATGCCATTTGATTATTTGATGATCATAATGCTTAAAGCAACCAACATAAATTAATTCCTAACCAACGCAATTAATTTGGTTTAATGAATGTTTTAAGTATAGTATTTGATTTAAGTAGTTTAAGTAATTACATTTTGCTTATTTGTCCCAGACAAATTACTTTGATTAAATAGCTGGGACAACATGTAACCTGTAATTAGCAATACACTTTCACTGGTCTTGCACATCAAATTAAAATGAAAACCCCTTGAAAGGGTCCTCATTCCGAACCACATCTAATTCATACACCCCCAAAGCTGCTCCCTTGCCCAGTACCTAAGCTGAGTATACAGTGCAGCGAGGTAGCTGGACCATGTCATGGCCCACATAAAGTCCAATGTGCAGTCTCCTAGAAATAAGTAACAATTAGAAACAAAGGACCAGTTAGCATCCAGTGTGCATGCTCCTTCTGTTGGCAATCAACTTCTGGAAGCCTGTGCATCAGACAAGATACAGCCACAAATGGCATTTACCAACTCATTGAACCAAATTACAAAGATGGGCCAAGTAGCATTTGTGCAGGAGGTACTACTACTTGGCCTGATTTCCCTTGCTAACTGCCTAAGTTAGGTTATGGGTTGTTTTGTGCAACTACACCTCTTTCTTGTGTTGCTATGTAAATTAAAGGGATAGGATGCCAAATGGTTTTTGGACAACAGGCTTTATTGTGTAAAATACTCACAGCACTTGAGGTTAATAGTAGAAATTGACTGGTCCAGATATCTGGGAAGACCACAAAGGCCTAGGTTGCAGAATTTTAAGGCAGTATGGAGTGTAGCCATATCTGAATGGCTGGAGACATGGGAGACCTGCTACTTCTTTAATTCTCATATGCCCCATATATATCCCAAGTACTTATATCCCAAGTACTCAGGACCAAACAAGACGGGATCTGTAAATCCGGACTTGAGAATGAATAATACATGATAGGCACAATCAAAGGCAGAGCAGAGACAGCAATGTGGCACCACTGTAGAGACTTGAAAATGGTAAGAATCACCTTCTAAGGTTTCTAGTGAATGTGGTCCAGACCCTTTAAAGTACAAATAGATCAGGGAGAAGAACAACAACCAGAATTCCTCTTCAGTACTGCAGTTCCTATGGCAGAGCCTAGGAGAGAGCTACTCCCCTATCCAAGGCTGCTCTTGATAACTTAATCCTATGTCATGTTCTTAGAACATGATATGACAGTGACTATTCTTGTACTTGACTAAAACCTCATTCACAGTGTCCCTGTTCACTGACTTCAATAGAGGAGCGTGTACATCTAAAGCAGAACAGCTTCACTGGGCATTGTTGACCCCAGGTTCATTGGAACATCAACTCAGATGAGCAGAGGATGGACGAGGATGGAGGAGGATGGTTTCAAAACATTACATAAGTGTGACTGGAAGTGATTATCCAGCTCTGGACCAATAATATAGATACACAAATGTGCAAAACTAGATACATTGGCTTCTACCTAGGCATTAAGGAAAAGGAAGTGTAGGAATTTAAAGCCATAGGGGATATTTCCCTATGGGCCCTACATTACATATGTATGTATATTTATAGTTGCACATGTGGGCAGGAGAATAAAATATTTGTTTGTGGCCATATAGTAGATGCTTGAGGCAGCAATATGAAAAGCACACAGACTACAGAATTTCCATGTTGCCTTCCTATCTAGATGAACAAAACAGGGAATTGATGATTTAATGAAGCATGACACTTATTCATGACACACTCATATTCATGTATTGTCTTTTTTAGCTAATTTTTGAGAAAAAATGCAAAGTTTACTATTCAGTCACAGATAATTACTGTAAATAGTGAACTTTACAAAGATTAATCAGTTGACTGTGAAATATGTTTGCTCTGGCTAAATATTGGGTTGCATCAGCATTCTGAAAATAACAGCTCATCTGGGGAGAAAATCTTACAATGTTATGCTATTCTGTATTAAAGGAGGTAATTCCATTTAAATCTACTTTTAGTATGAAGTACAGGTATTGGACCTATTATCCAGAATGCTCGGGACCTGGGCTTTTACGGATAATGGATCTTTCTGTAATTTGGATCTTCATACTTTAAGTCTACTAAAAAATAATAAACTCAATAGACTGGTTCCAAAAAGTATTAATTATATCTTAGTTGGGATCAAGTACAAACTGCTGTTTTATTATTATAAAGAAAAAGAAAATAATTTAAAAAAATTAGGCTTATTTCATTATAATGGGAAAAATCCATTCTGTAATTCAGAGCTTTCTGGATAACAGGTTTCCTGATAAGCGATCCCATAATTGTACATATGACGACTGTTATATTCTGATACAATTTGTTTTTTCTTATTTGAATTTTTGAATGATTTGTTTACCTTTCTATTCTGCCAGTTGGTGTAGTTAATTTAAAGTGGACCTGTCACCCAGACACAAAAATCTGTATAATAAAAGTCCTTTTCAAATTAAACATGAAATCTAATTTCAAATTTTTATTAAAGCATTCATAGCTTGTTTAAGCTCATTTAAAAATCTCAGCTGTCAATCAAATTTTGTCTGCCACTCCTCTATGCCTTAGGCATAGAGGCGGGCAGATAATTACTTTCACTTTCCATTCAGCACTTCCTAGATGTCACTGCTCCCCACACATTCTCCCCATTCTCTTAACCATTTAATTGTGTAGCCAGGACATGGGGTTAGACATTGGGTCCCCCATTCTGGTGCACAAACAAGATTCTGAGATGATACAAGGCTTGTCTTAATAACAGTGTCCACAAAATGGCTCCTGCCTGCTTGCTATAATTATGAATTCCCAGACTGAAGAAAACAAGATTAAAATAATTGATATCGTGTAATTAATGTTCATTTTGCTTAACTAATGCGATAAAATATGATTTTGAATATTTTTTTGGGGTGACGGGTCCACTTTAAGGAAACATTTCATTGTGCTGATTGGCTGATTACCAACAGGTTGATTCTAGCACCACATAGTTCAAAACAGAGTTCATAGAGACACATATAGGATCATTTACTTTTCCACTGGGCACAAGTGCAAGTGCACTAAGGGGTGCACAAGCACAACCCTCAAAGGAGAACTAAAGTCTAATTAAAGAGCTAGACTTGTTGTACATTATAGTTACATAGTTGCATAGTTAAATTGGGTTGAAAAAAGACCGAGTCCATCAAGTTCAACCCCTCCAAATTAAAAACCCAGCATACATACACACACACACACACACACACACACATCTTTGGTCTTCTGTACCAGCCCAAGGCAACCATAACTAGTAATGGCGAATCTGGGGCGATTCGTTTCGCCAATTTTTTTGTGAGTTTATCGAAAAAATTAGCAAAATGTAGCCAGTGTCTTGTTTTTGGCGTGCCCGTCTGAATTTTCATGACAGTTTCGTGAATTTATTCGCCAGTAGTGAATAGCAGGAATTTGCTGCAAATTCGATTAACCACAACCTTTTAGCAGTAAAGATCTGTGTCTCCAAAGATGCCCCAGTAACTCCCCAACCTCTTTTTTTGCTGATTCACGGATTCACATGCTCTGTGCTGCTGTCAATTTCTGAGCTTAGGACCCACTTACAATATACAGTACATATAGAATTTAACTGCCACAATATAAGGCTGAATAGTAATTGCCACATGTCAGCACAGATACCAGTGAAACAAGCATCAGAATGTATCAGCCCTGTTGCATCAGCTTATATTACAGACAAACCTGCTTGACACTTTGCAACAACCCCTAAGCTTAGCTTCTCAACAGCTGTTCAGAGCATGTGAGTGTCACAGACACTTTCCAAGATGGTGACCCCCTGTGACACATTTGAAATCCTGAATCACTGCTGCAAACTCAGAAACTGAAACTTTAAGCTGGTGCAATAAGTTATGAATATATACACGTAGCAGTATATAAAATAAGGCATTTTTAGCCATATTAATTTCTAGGGGCAGATTTGCTAACCAGCAAAAATTTGCCATTGCAACATTTCGCCAGGCGAAGATTCGCTGAGACAACTCAAATTGAATAACGGACGTTTCCGAATTTTCGCTACCGCATTTTTGGCAATGTGAGTAAATCAAAGGGAAGATGCACTAGCGATCATTTCCGCCTAGCACAAATTTGCATACGGCTGGAAATTTAAAGTGGAATGGAGCTACTTATGGTACATGGTGCATCTAATACATTACATTTACAATGATAACTAGACATGCCAAGGGAACCTTAAGAAAGTCAACAGAATTGTTATAATGCCCAACACTTGAGCCCAATGTAAATGTTCCACTGTAAATGTTCCATATGTTATAAAATGTATGGGGGAAACCTGGAAAAAAAATGAAAAGACGCCATCGATTTTTGAACTTAGATTTCTTTTTCCATGCACAGAATATGATGTAAATAACTGAAGATTGAGGAAGTTCTTTTTACTCCACTGCACTTCACATGATCTGAGCTGGCGAAGGCATGTCTGGTGAAAGAGGTAACGTTCAGTAAAATCAGCATCTTAGTGAGCTTTCGGAGTTACGTTGATTTGTGAAAAGTTGCCTGATGATAGAGTGAGAATTATCTCTAGCGTCTATCTCTTTTGCTAGGGAAGTGATGTCTGCGCCCATTAGTAAATTGGCGGGCAGTAATGCTGGCGAATTGTGGCCAGCGTTAGTCACTTTGACCTTTAGTAAATCTGCCCCTTAGTATTTAGTTCTACTTTAATGTAAATTTAAAGAGTACTTATACAAACATGGCCTAGATTGTAAATATGGAGCCAGATGCAGAGTATAGCACTGGCAGTTGCAAGGCATCCCTGTCCTTACTGCCTGCCATAGGGCCCACCAACACAACAAGCTGTCATAATGTGTTTTTCTTTGAAGTGCTTTTACTGCATTGGATTGTGGAATTGAAGGCAATTGCTCGAGATGTTATTTTATAATTCATTCAGCAAGGCAAAGAAGGAGGCAATGCAAAGAAAATATGAGGGCTTATTTACTAATGGAGAGATGTCAACCCCTATTAAGCCATACCCTGCTATGCCTGGACTACACCCTCTCTTAGACCACCCCCCAGTGAGTGGGTCCATGTTTCATATATTATGTAAGCATGTTTAGAGTGTTTAACTAATGTTGCCTAGGCTGAACTATTAAGGAAAGGGTTCTACAATGAGAATAATATGGCCAGCAATTGGCAGGTGATATCAACCCAATTATGGTAAAGCTTAGAGAAACCGTTACACCAAAACCGTGTTATATGCATTTAAATATTCGGTACTGTTTACCTTCCTTGGCAGAATGTGTTTATCTGCTTCATACACACTTGAAGAGTTTATATAAATAAGCTGCCATTCAAGTTGAATTGGACAAAAAGCAACATGCTTACACACAGGTAAAGGTGGCCATACACCTGCCGACAGTCGGCAGATTATTGGCCCGTGTATGGGGCTCTCTGACGGGCTACTCCAATCGATATCTGACCGAGTCAAACAGATGTTGATCAGGCAGGATTAAAAATCACATCGGACTGTGACCGCATCTGTCCGTTGATTCGGTCCCGCGATCCACCTGCCCGTATGCCCTGTATTGTGATCCGGTCGTTGGTCCCTAGGGCCCACGATCGGATCAGCCCGATATCGCCCAACTCAAGGTGGGTTGTCGCCAAACGAGCGGATCTCTCAGTGTATGGCCACCTTTACAGATACACTCCGTATAATACAATGAGTTTAGTACTTATACAGGTAGGTCAAATGGCATTTCCAGCATTCTACAGGATGATTTGCAGATCTGATGGTCTGATATATACAGGTATATGACCTACTTTCTGGAAAGCTGGGACCTGGGTTTTTCCAGATAAGGGATCCTACTTTAATTTGGATCTTTGTGACTTCAGTCTAGTAAACATATTTATGCTTTGGACAAAACCAAATATGGATTCATTCAGCTTAGTTATCACAAAATACAATGTACTGTTATAATTACAGAGAAAAAGCAGTGGTATTACATACTACAGGCTAAACTCTTTCTATATAGTCACATTAGTTGAAGCCTCGTACACAAAATCATTGCATTTACTTTATCTACAGTATAATGGATCTCATCTACCAGGTCATCCATCTGTTCTTACATTCCTAAAAAGATGGTACACTGTCTGCGTGTTCTATTGCTTTCATAGCTTTTGTCTATGCACATGTAGAGACATGACTTTTAATTACTATATACTCTGTCTTATGAAAGAATGAATCATAAACAACCAAACCAACTGCATATAATATCTCAATAAGCTCTCTTTTTGTATATAAACTCCCATGAGTAATACAATTTTTGCCCATGAGCAGTAACCCATAGCAACTAATACAATGTTTGCTTTAAAACAGGTGACAAGTAAATTCTACTTGCTGATTGGTCGCTATGGGTAACTGCTCCCGGGCAACCTTAGTGCCTTTAATTTCATAACCCCCTTAGACTACAATGTTGTTCATTGTAACCCCATACTGTATATCAGGTCTGGATTGGGATTCAGTATATGTCCTGGCATTTTAAATACACAGAGGCCCAAACAGCCACCAACAGCCCACTAAATGTGGCTGTCTACGGCCCATCAGGCATTTGCCATCCATCCAGTCCAGACCTGTGATACACTGTTCATCAGTAGTATTCTGTATAGTACAGTATGTCTCTTCAATCTGATGTTGCTTTCAGGGTCACACTGCTCATTGGCTCTCTGGGAATATTTATTCTACATTATATTTAGTGATGAGCGACTTATTTTTGTTTATTTCACTACTGGCAGAAAATTGTCAAGAAAAAACACTCATTCACTCCAATACATTTAGGGGCAGATTTACTAAGCTCGGGTGAAGGATTCGAATGTAAAAAATTAGATTTTCAAAAAAAATTTTGGGCTACTTCGACCATCGAATTTGCTAAATTCGATCAAATTGAATGATTCAAATAAATCGAATGATTTGAATAAGAAAATCATTCAATCACTTTAATACTTTTCGCAAATTTTTCACTGAAATTCTTTCTTTGAATTTTCAGCAGTTTCGTGAATTTTTGGGTAAAATTAAATGGGGCAGATTTGTTCATCACTAATTAGATAAAAAACTGACACGACACTAATGGACAGTGGCGAAACTAGATATTGCTGTGCCCCACAAAAAATAAATTTTAGGGAGCACAAGATATCCAGAGTTTGTGCTTTTTTTACCAGTATACAGTATGTTAAAATTGCTCATTATTTACGGCCTCATGGGGCCCTATGCCTCCTGGTCCCTCCTGCAGCCTCAGGGTCTGCTTTATCTGTAGTTATGCCCCTGACAGCACTTCTATACAGAATAGAGATCTTAGTGCTCATTTACTTTGAAAGCAGGGTGTTTAGTGCAAAAAATTGGTTTTATCTGCCAATTGATTTATTGCACTTTGCACCCTGCCTTACATGAATGATTTGCCATATGTCTCTACACGCTTTCTTTTTTGAAGCAAGAAAACTGGCAGTTACCCCTATGAATACAATGATGGCTGAGTATAGCAGTGCTGTACTCTTGAGAAGCAGGCAGGGGGGATGCCCCACCTAATCCTGACCTCTATCCATCAGCGGTGGGTGATTGGCTGATCGCTATATCAATCTAGAAAAATCTGGCGAGTTTTCAGTTTTTACCCGGTTAGCCTTCTGTTTACGGGGCTGTCTGGGTCAAAACCGGACACGTGGCAACGGTACCTCTTATGGCTACACCACCAGCTTCTCTTACCTTAAAGATAATAAACAACAAATAATGTAATCAGAAAACAAATCCCTAACATTATTATTTATGTATTTGTTGCTGCTATATCATGGCTATACATTGTGGATATGTTTTAATGAGCTTCATTAAAACAAAAATTGTTTAAATAAACTTTTGCCGCACAGATATAACACATTCAGATTGTTTCCTAATCAACAGGGTATTGATACTCACTTATACAAACACACACAGTTGCATGGAGCATAAGTACCCCAGAGGGATGCCATATGGAAGGGACTTGTTTATTAATTCTGTTCCTAAATGTTCTGTAGCCTGTTGGTTCAGGATTCCAGCCAAATGAAAATGTACGTGAGTAAATTTCACTTGCCAACAATAAATCTTCCCATCCCATGATAAATAAAAGTCGCTTTCACATCTGTACATTCATCTGACAAATGAGCAGGAAGGGGGCAAGAAGAAGAAAGGATGTGAGAGAGATGCTCCAGCTATCAGACCAAATCTGTTTTATATTCATTGCATCTATTTTAGGCCTTCATATTTCTACCTTATTTCTATCTCTCACATTTCTCATTCCACAAAGAATTTTGTCCAATCCTTCCCTCTCTTGGTCTAGATATATGTATCTCTCCCGCTTTGCCTGTGATTTATCGGTTAGCGGATTTGAAAGACATAGCAGAACAATAGTCTGTGAGCAAATCACTTATCAAACAGTCCCCATCATAAAATATTCACATTGATAAGCTCCATCTAATGTACAGTCAATCCATGGTAACAGAGAGCAGAGAGAAGAGAGAAGTGGAGTTGTGATTTATATTGTGTGTATAACTCCACTAACCCTATGTTATTTCTCTTACAGTATTGCAGTAGCAGAGGTGTCTCTGCTCAGATAGCAACCAAAACAAATACAATTATTGTGTAAATCAGGCTTTCAAGTTTCAACTTAAAATCAGAAAGACTTCATTTTGGCATGACTCATTTGGTGCACATAATAAGCCAGCAATTAAATGGGAGAGAATATGTATTTGCATTGCAATGTCTACAGTAAGGGTTAACAAAAATCATTAACCCCCATATGTAATATAAGGCACTAAGTTTGCCCAGGAGCAGTAACTCATGCCAACCAATAAGATTCTTGCATTTAAACAGGTGACTAGTAAATGCTGTCTGCTGATTGGTTGTTATAGGTTACTGCCCCTGGGCAAACTTAGAAACTTAGTGCCTTTTATTACATAACCCCATAAGTATCATTATTCTGTTGATTAGGAAGCAGCCTGTATGTGTGTTGGATATATGGCAAAAGTTTAAACAACATTTTTTAGTAAAGTTCAATTCAAGAAAAAAATTGTTGAAAATACTTTTTAAAACCTTAAATTTATGCAAGAAAAAAATGCGATGAAGATCCAGAAAAAAACTCTGTACTTAAAAGCTGGGGAGTGTTTATAGAAGGCAATGGGAATTGTCTACAAAAACTTTATTTCCCCAGTTTATTAAAACATTTGAGATTTTAAGCCTCATTGAATATGTATGGAACAATGTGATAGTCGCTTATGTTCAATTTTTTTTTCTGCGATAAAACACAGCCACAAATTTTCTGTCGCATTTTTTCTAAAGCAATGTATTGCTTCAGGGAAAGAAGTGTGCCTTTGCCCCCTCCCCGTTTTTTAGAAATGCATTTTTTTTTCTCAACCTGTAAATAAGTGTAACCCTTTCTTGGCTATAATTAACCAAACCAACTAGCATAGGTAGAGCATTGGTTACATGCGACTCTTTCACTCTCAGGTAGGGCTTTCGCTAAGTGGAAAATCACGTGTGAGGTAGTTGAACTACAACTCGATACTGCATATAGTGTGTAATAAAGGTTGTTGGACGCCAGGGGTTCTTTGTGCAAACAAATAGAACAGTTTATTTACAATAGCAGCACAGGGTATCATATACTCACAAACAGTGGTATGAAAGCAGCAATGCTTAGCACAGGTACAGCGTAGCTTATGCCCTCAGGTAGGATATAAGGATGGGAGTTGTAGTTGCACCAACCAGGTTATCAATGCCCATGTGGTCCGGATCCCACCAGCAGGTTCAGGTGACTCAGGGTTAAATACTTTTCCTGCAGTCCCTATGTCTGAGGTCCCTTCACTTCAGGCAAGGTAGAGCCTGGGGGAGAGCTACTCCCTACTATCCTCCTTGATGGGGCTTTGAGCTGCCCTTTCTCTCTTCCCTCTCTATCTCACCTCTCCTAGAGAGTGCTATGACAGGAATATCCTTACTCTGACTATTCCTCGTTCACGGGGCCCTGTTCCCCGACTTGATACTTGTAATAGTACCTTTACAATACAACTTCTGGGGCCTTAACTCCAGGCTCAATGGATCTTGTGAGATGGTAGCTGCTGCAGGCCAGAGAGGAAGTGCCCCTCCCTGCAAGTACTTTTAATACAGCACTGCAGGGGGTGGGTCACAATCTGTCACATTTAATGCTACATTATAGCTACCTGGACTTTAGTCCAATAGAAGGCATCTAGTGAAAGGGCAAGGGAAGAAGCCATAAGGGCCATGGTACTTATGGGTCCCTACATAAGTAAATATGCATCCATGTCTCAGTTCCATATCTTATAATCAAATGAAATAGTTATGAGTGAAACTGTCCTATTTCGTTTTTAAAAACTGTGAAAAATCTGGGAAACAACTAAAAACTTTGTAGGAACCCCTAGGATTGAATGTGTCCCTAGGGCTTTAATTCCCTATACCTTTTCCCTAGTTATTGGGCAAAAGCTCATGTATCTAGTTTAAAGGAAAACTATACCCCCAAAATAAATACTTGAGCAACAAATTAAGTGACATATTAAAGAATCTTACCAAACTGGAATATATATTAAAGTATTATTGCCCTTTTACATCTCTTGCCTTGAACCACCATTTCGTGATGTCTGTGTGCTGCCTCAGAGATCACCTGACCAGAAATATTTCAACTCTAACTGTAACAGCAAACAATGTTGAAGCAAAAGGCACAACTCTGTCTGTTAATTGGCTGGTGTGACCTAACTTTATAGTTTGTTTGGTATGTTTGTGTGCACCGTTGGATCCTAGGATCCCAGGAGGCTGTCCTTATTTTTTAAAATGGCAATTTTCTATTTATAATTACCCAATGGCACATACTACTAAAAAAGTATATTATTATGAAAAAGGTTTATTTACATGAAGCAAGGTTTTACATATAAGTTGTTTTAGGCAATATCTTTCTATAGAGACCTACATTGTTTGGGGGGTATAGTTTTCCTTTAAGTATTTGCATATCCAATGTTATTGGCTGGGAGGCACTGTGACCACATCCTGTCACACTCTGGTATAGTGAGAGAGAAGGGGTAGACCTTCCTCTTTGGTTGATGATCCAGATGGGTGTTCCCAGAGAAGCCTGAGTACAGCAAGGTCCAGAAAAGCCATGTCCCTAGAGGGACTGGGCCCTCTAATGTCTATGCCGGGGAGCAGGGACCCCCTGAATGAGGTTAGCTAAACAGGGTTAGTTCTATCATAGACTCTCTGGGAGAGTTTTTTTTTTTAGATGATTAAAAGGTTGAATTTATTTTTTTCAAATCGCACCCATAACGTGTGAGTCCAGGCTCCATCCTACAGTCATCACCTGGTAGGCTTGAGATATGAAGATGTCAGAATCCTCAAGTGAATCTTTTTCAATCCCCTAAATCACCTTCTGGATTTATCGAGGCTTGAGCAGTGACAGCCAGCGGACAGGTCATTAGTGTAGCTGCTTTTGTTTTGTTTTATGTGTTGTAGCTGGCATCTTTGGTAAAATTCAGCACATCCCTGACAACAGAAATGCCAGCTCATTCTCATTACAGACAACTGAATGGCAGACTTCCAAAATTTTAACCCCTATTTAACAGTTCTTTCTTGAACCAGTATAATATTAGGTATATAATGTTGTCTGTGCTGGCCTCACAGCTAGAAAAAAATGATGCCAAACTATTGGTCCGTTTACTAAAGCACAGTAAAAATATGTTCACAAAATATAGACAAAATTATCACCAAATATGTTTTTGCTAGTTTACTAAGCTGTGGTAAATATAAATTTCAGAATTTTCTCGCACAAGAATATGTGATCGGCAGTTATCGCATTCACTGAAAATAATGCTACATACACATTAACGCCCAGTTTACTAAACAGCGAAATATGCGAAAGACAAAATTTACTCAAGAATATTCACAAAATTTTATCGCCACCTAAGTAATGGCATACAAGTATTTTTTCGCCAGAATATTCTCAAGGGGCAGGAAATTCTTTGCTGTAGCCATTGCTGACAGGAGAGAGAGATCTGTAGTTATTGCTGACTGGATGTTTTGGCGTCTGCTTCTATCTGATGCAACAGCAGGAGTTTCAGCTCAGAGGCGTATTATGCAGCAGACATCACAGTCCAAGGATTCGTCAGCCTCAACATTTTTGGCAGGTGGTTTGGTTTCATTGTGATTGGCTACATTAAACTGTGTATTTATATGATGCAAAGAGTGACTGGTATGATTTCTTGTTCATATGATTCTATTGACAGAAGAATTTGTGACTGGATGGATGAAGTATCAGTTTATATGATGCATAGGTGGTTAATTGGTTATGTTGTTTGATGGTATAATCATCAGTAGTGATGGGCGAATCTCACCCGTTTCGATTCGCAGAAAAATTAGCGAATTTCCATAAAAATCCGCGAATTGGCGAAAAAATTCGCGAAACGAGTCACGCGTCAATCTTGGCGGGTCGCGTCGTTTCCATCGCGCGTCGCGTTGTTTCTGTTGCGTCATTTTCAGCTCGTGTCGCGTCGCGTCAAAAACAACGCGTGACTCATTTTTTTTGGCGATTTTTCACTGGCAAATTTTTGCTGGCGTTTCGCGAATTTATTTGCCAGCGGCGAATCGCTGGAATGCGCCCATCACTAATCATCAGTCAATAAGGTTTAAGAGTTTTGAAGATGCATTTCTGGCCATAAATGTCACAGTAAAAATATACTATATTATAGCATAAATATTCCTAAAATTAATTTGTCGCCAGAAAATTTGCAGCTCACCAAAATTACCGTGAACGTAAGCTGGTTCATTAACGTAGTTGCCACAAGTGATCGCAATGACCTCTGAACGCATTGCTGATTTAGTTGCTGGGAATATTCTTGCAGAAAAATATTCACAGCAATAACGTGCGCAAATATAGTCAAATATACTGTGCTAAATTTAGTCTTTCGCACATTTCGTTTAAACTATGCGTTAATGTGTATGTGGTCTTATTTTCAGTGAACACAATAACTGGCAACTACATATTCTTACACAAGAAAATATGCAAATTTATATTTACCGCAGGTTAGTAAACTGGCGAGAACTTATTCGGCAATAAATTTCCGCGCTTTAGTAAACGGACCCCATAATCTTTTTTACTTTGTAAGATTATTTCTTATAAATATTGCAATGTTTGTACTATTAATCATTCTGGAAATAATCATCACTGTATAAAGAGATATACATACATAAACACATACAGTACACATGTATGGGCAGTATTTTAAAGAAGCTTACTGTTAGGCATATTCCTATACACATCTGAAGAATATGTTTAAATGCTGGTGACTGCTTTGCATGTTATCTATTAAAGGGCCCATTTAATAACAATCAAATTTTGATTTTTCCCACAAAGCTCAAAAAATTTGTGGTTTTCTCATTTTTAAAAATCAATCTCTGAAAATAGAAAACTTTACCAGGTAAAAGTTGACAATGTCTTATAGAAGTCAATGGGAGCAGCACTGATCCACTTGGGCCACTTTAAATCAATTCGGACTTTTTAGAGGTTTTCAATTTAAAAACTTGAATTTTTAGAGGTTTTTCATAAACCGTACATTTTATTGGATTTTGAAAATTATTGACTTTGACATTTCTAAGAAAGCCCCACCTTTGTCCTCAAGCCATGTTATTTTTAATTTGCAGCCCTCATTAAGGCATGAACACCCTTGATATGAAGTCCATGCCTAGTCAGTGATTTGTGAACATGTTTTTGTATACACAAAACAACAATTTGGCACAATTACATCTGATGCATAATTTCTGGTGCTTGCTGTCAAAATGACACTTGTGTTGATTCTTTAGACTAAATTTTATTGCACCTTTTTACATAGCAGTGTTTAGTGTGAACCTTGTTGATACTGCAGGTGGCAGTAGCTTCTGGATTTCCAATTATAAATTGCTGCACTTGCAAATGATTAATCAGAACAGACAGGCTGGTTATATGGGCATCTAGTGTCAAACTATGTAGTTACAAGGAGCAAGTACAGCTATAGGACCTCTTATCCAGAATGATAGGGACTTGGTGTTTTTATGATAAGGGATCTTTGAAATAAAATAATTTAAATATTCATTAAACCCAATAGGAGTGTTCCGGCTCCAATAATGATTAATTATATATTAGTTTAGATCAAGTACAATGTACTGTTTTATTATTACAGAGAAAAGGGAAATAATTTTTAAAAATGGAGTCTATAAGAGAAATTCGCGAATTTTTCGCCGATTCGCGAAACGAGTCAAACGTGACGCGTCGCGTCAAAAACAACGCGCGACTCGTTTTTGCGCGGCGAATTTTTTTTTTGCGAATTTTTTTGCCAGTTTCGCTAATTTATTCGCCAGCGGCGAATCGCGGGAATTCGCCGCGAATTCGCCCCTGGCGAATAAATTCGCCCATCACTAATGGCTTCCCATAATTTGGAGATTTCTGGATAATGGCTTACTGTATTTCATACCTGTACCTATAATGAATGCAGTCAATTGACACAAAGATTGCAGCAATTGTAACCTGTGCTGAACTGCAGCTGTGGGTTCTTTAATTGCATACAACTATTAAGCTTTTTCTAATAGATTTTCACATTAAAGGGTCAGCATTCCTCCTTGGTTAAAATGAGTACAATGTATAGGGCCTGTGCTGAAATACCTTTTATTGAATACTTTTTTTGTCACAAATACAAAAAAACTTGCTGATGCAGAATAACCTAAATGGATAGATGCCACGCAATTTGAAATTATTAAACAATTTAAAAGATGGATTTTAGTATAGCTGTTTCAAAGGCTGTTACACACATTATTATAATGAATAATAATAATAATACACTCATGTTGTTATAATAATTACATGTATATGAAACAGCCAACAAGGGATAGCTTTAGGGACAGCATCCAGATCAGAAACTGAGATAAATTCTGTAACAAATTAATACAGTGTTTGCCTGTTCTCATTTAAGGAGGGCTAGCTTTAACATGAGAAGAGCACAACCGCTCAACAACAAAGATTAGATCAGAGTTTTATCAGCAACAACACAGAAGATGAATCGAAAGTCTTTATAATGTTGTTAAACCATCATACTTATCAGAATGTCCAATGGGAAATAAATATCATATAAAGAATGTTGATTAATACAAAAGATAAGTGTACACATGTAAGTTGGGGATGGGGTCACATCAAATTTTAAAGAAGGAAGTTTCTAAGCAGTTTAACAATAATAGCCTTAAAAATGAGAGAACACTGGAAGAAGAAGGAAAATTTTGGTCCAGTGTAAATAGAAATGTTTAAAATGCTAATACAGTAAGTAATACAAGTTTGAGGACATTTATAATCTTTTTACGTCACCATAGGGCATGGAAAGGTTTGCAGATAAGGGCTTATTTAAGAAAAAAACAAAAGAATGATACATATAAGAAAATAAAAACAGTAACATGGACCAGGCCCTGAAATTATTTAGAGTTGGGTTCTTGAGGGCTCTTCTTGGCCATTGCAAAAGGTGAGGCAAAGATATATTGCAACCCATCAATAGAAACAGCACTTATGAAAAAATTTTTTGAAGGCACAGGGGACATTACCCAGCAGTCTTACAGGTACAAATATTAAGGGGTTATTTAATTGTCTTTATTTCATAAATCATGAAAAAAAAGGTGGTTTTCCAATATTTCTAAAAAAACTATAAAAATTCAATATTTATTAAGTGAAAATCGTGAAAAGCATTTAATGCCAAACTTTGCAAGGTAAAAGTTGTCAAGGTACTCTAGAAGTCCATGGGAGATGTGCTGATCTTTTTGGACCATTTTAAACAATCAGAATTTTAGAGGTTTTTGGATTTTTTGTTTTGTAGGTTTTCGAGGTGTTCATTTTTCTTTGGATCATTTAGCTCTTTTTCATTCATACTTTAATCATTTTAATCAGAACCATTGATAAATTCAATGACAATTGTGGTTTTAGAGTTTCTGAGTTTTTTAGTCATGGTTTCAAAAATCTGTGAAACCACTGAAACCCAACCTATAATAAATAAGCCTCCCCATGTGCTACACAAGTTACAGTATTGTATAAATTAAGCCCAAGCCAGGGTTGGACTGGACCAGTGGGACACTGGGAAAAAAACATGGTGGGGCCCAGCCCCACTCCCCCTTGTCTTCTTAAAATTCTGCACTCCTTGACCTCTCCCAACTCTGACTGATGGAAGAAAAACAGGTTTGCGTTAGTTGGGTGAGGTTACAGCTCATGTGGGTTTGTGGAGGGGTAGCAGAAACTAGGGCACCCTGGGCTGGTGTGTATGTGTTCCCCTGATATGACATCCACAATGGGCCTGACTTCCCCAGTCCAACCCTAGACTAAGCAGGGCAAATAGGTAGTAAATGACCAGTCTTGACACAATTTAGCCTTCTCCATCAAAGTAAATCTGCAGAGGTTCAAGTTTGTCTATTTTAGTGGAAAGAGATAACTTAAAACTAAAATAAGCTATTAGAACTTGAGGGTAACAAGTGCCGATAATATGTAGGAATGAGTAAATGTGTTACAATGTAATGGTGAAGATGGTGGTTTCGATAGCAAATATTTGTAATAGCAAGTGTTCCTTCTTCTACTAGAAAAATAACCCCTTTCAGCTTTGTGGTACTGACAAATACAAAAAGATGGCAGCTAAGCTGACTATGGATACCCCAGAAGTCTATGGGAGAGCTAAGCAATCTTCTTACCTTCTAGTCACTGCTAAGTTTGAAGTTCCCACTGAGCTACTGTACATGTTTTCAGCTATTGTGCAGTGTATCCTTCAAATGATGCCAATATATCTTAGTTATATCTTTTTTATTTAAAAGTATGGATATAATATGTGCAGGCTGTGAGGAAGTTTCCTGTTTACATTTAGGAAGAGTCTTTTAAAATCTGATGCTGAGATGGAAAGCTTAAGAAATGCAGTTACATACGTTTTGGATGTAGTAAAGAATACCTAACTAGTGATGGGCGAATTCCCGCGATTCGCCGCTGGCAAATGAATTCGCGAATCACCAGCGAAATTTCGGCAAGCGAAATTTCGGCAAAAAACGAGTCGCGCGTCGAAAATGACACGACACGCGTCAAAGTTGACGCAACGAGCGTCAAAAGCGTCCCGCGACTCGTTTCGTGAATTTTTCGCTGATTCGCGAATTTCTCTGGAAATTCGCGAATTTTTCGGCGAAGCGAATCGCGGGAGATTCGCCCATCACTATACCTAACTGGATGATTTTATATGATATTTCTGCAATTGGAGTGGCATGGAACGGAATTATATTAAAGCTCATTTACATCTTCAGACACACTGAGCAACTTGCACTTTTCTAGGCAGTGAGTTGTATCTAAAACCACTTTCATTAAAGTACTTGAGTTCAAATATGCTGCGCACTTCCATATAGTTGCACTCTTCTTCGACCAGTTCTTTCTGCAGTCCATTGTGATTTTTTGAGTCTTCTCTTATTCAGTGCAGTTGTGCCAAAAGAATCGTCCGCAGGCATTGTTTATGCACTGAGCACCAAATGTCACCAAGCAGAGTTTTAAAATGGTACATTTACCTATCATTTATTTATTTATCTCTATCTGTCTATCTATCATCTGTTTCTCTATCTCTCTGTTTGTTTTCTAGCTATTGTATCTTTCTATATAGTTCACATCTATCAATCCCTCTCTATTATCTATC
Organism: Xenopus borealis; assembly: GCA_024363595.1. NCBI lineage: Eukaryota > Metazoa > Chordata > Amphibia > Anura > Pipidae > Xenopus > Xenopus borealis. The sequence continues at coordinate 115,497,601 of CM044435.1, forward strand.
ATCTATTTCCAGGGCCGTTTTAAGGTCTTGGTTGGCCCTGGGAAAAGAATGAAGAAGTGGGTCCCATAATCTGGCGTAGTGCGGAAAAAAATGTCTGTGAAAAAAATGCCCACTTTTGGCCACACCCCCAAATACCACACCCATTTAACAAAACATTCAGTCATGCCAGTATTAAATGGACAATCAGAATATTAAACACAGATGTGACTATATACTACATTTATTACAAAAAATGGATAACTTGCATAGTAACCATAGCTATTCAAGTATAATTACTGTAGAAATGGCCAATTAGCACACCACTGATCCCAGACACGCAAGTAAGATCATTAAAGTGGACCTGTCACCCAGACACAAAAATCTGTATAATAAAAGTCCTTTTCAAATTAAACATGAAATCCAATTTCAATTTTTTATTAAAGCATGCATAGCTGTAAATCAAATATTGTCTGCCACTCCTCTATGCCTAGGCATAGAGGCGGGGCAGATAACTACTTTCACTTTCCATTCAGCACTTCCTAGATGTCACTGCTCTCCCCACATTCCTCCTGTTCTCTTAACCATCTAATTGTGTAGCCAGGGCATGGGGATGGAAATGGGGTCCCCCATTCTGGTGCTCAAACAAGATTTTGAAATGATGCAAGACTTGCCTTAATAACAGTGTCCACAAAATGGCGCGCCAGCTGCTGCAAATGGCTCCTTCTCTGCAGACTGTGGCAGCCGGGCCTTGCTCTCCACCTTTTATAGTTTCAGTGGTTTCCTGTGCTAGCCTGGACACTTCCACTGTTCTGAGTTGGTGGGGTGGCCCGGTGGTTTAATCTATGATCTCTCTCTCTCTCTCTGTTCATTATCTATTTATCTATGTGTTATCTATGTGTTTGCTATCTATCTGTCTGTCTGTTTGTCTGTCTATCTATTGTAGCCTCTCAGATTGTTGTCACTTTTGTTACAGATACTAGATACTATATTTAAACAGTTTTTGGTACATCATTATAAAAGTAAACAAAATGCCTATGTCAATAAATATTGAGCAAGGGACACTACCTATTTTATAGCAGACAGGAATCTTCAAACGGTTGCTTTATCTTACTTATAACATACATTTTTATCAAGTTGGTGCTACACGCCTGCTGTGTGTATGGGAAAAGAGCAGCAGCTAAAGAAAAGGTTTAAAGAAATTTGACCCAGGTGAGAACTTGCATTTGATTTGCTCTAGAAATAGCTGCTTTTTGTCTGTTGAGTGTTTGTGGTCTGCAGTTTGCTTTTACAAGTTCTTTTAAGAAGTGGACTGGGAGCTTTTCAAAGCTGCATGAAGCATATTTCAAAGTTACAGCACAGAGAGGCCTGGTGAGTGCTGGGAAAGAGGCAGTATACCTTGTACAGGTTCTACTCCTACACTTTAATCGCTTTTGGGGCAAACGCTCAGCAGATTCTTCTTCCTCTGACTCTTGGCTGCAATGATGCTGTAAATGCTCATTTTTATAGGCATTTTTCTTTGAAGCGATAAAAAAGCCATAATTTTACTAAGGCACCTTGAATCTTTATTTCCATAAGAAGTAAGGCAGATTATACATAATGACCAGACCTCATTTTCAGGTTTGTTGGTACAGTTATGGGACCTGTTATCCAGAATGATCAGGACCTGGGGATTTCCAAATAACAGCTTTTTCCGTAAGTTCACACCTTAAATTTACTCATGTAAACATTAAACAAACCAAATAAGCTGGCTTTGCCTCCAGTATGGATTAATTTTATCTTAGCTGAGATCAAGTACAAGCTACTCTTTAATTATTTAAAATAAAAAGAAATTCTTTCTTAAAATGTTGATTATTTTGATAAAATAGCATCTATGTGAGACAGTTTTTGTGTAATTCGATGGTTTCTGTATAATGGACCCCATACCTGTAATGGTATTGTTTTCCCATGTTTACATTTACAGATGATAGGCAGATTTACAAAATTCATGTGAATAATTCGAAATACGATCGAATTAGATCTAATTCCGATCGTACGTTTTTATTGGATATTCGAATATGCAAATTTGGCCACTTCGATCATCAAATATGCAAAGTTTGAGCATATCGAATAGATCAAATAGATGGAATTATCAAATATTCAATCATTCGACCATTCAATGATAGAAGTACTTCAACTTTAAAATTTTATTCGACTGCCTATTTCGCCAGATTGAACCTACCGAATAGCAATAGAAGCCTATGGGAATCCCCCCATTGGCTTTTTATTCTATTACCTGCTCAAATACCATTTGTACGATCGAACGCCTCAATCGTTCGAATTGTACGAATTTTTCTAACGATCGTAGGAAACTTCACGATTTTTTCAAACGATTGCTGTTCGATCATATGATTTTTTCGTAAAATCAAATAGCGCACAAAAAATAGCCTAAAACTATTCGATAACCATTTGATAGCCGAATTACTACCGAATTTGTGCCCTTGAATTCGTGAATAATGATAAATTTGCCCCTTAATGTCCGGGATAAAAAGTTATATTTACAGCTACCGTACTCGTGTTCCCAAGAAACATGCTCCTTTGTGCTATAACATTCCCACCCTCACCACTCACCAATGTACTTCCTTGAAAGGGAAATGCATTTCATTTTACTTCATGGCCACGTGTCTCCTCAAAACAAAGCAGATATAGGTATGGAATCCAAGTTATGAATTACGGGAATGTCGTTTCCCATAGACTCCATTTAAGTCAAATAATTAAGATTTTTAAAAAACTATTTTCTTTTTCACTTAATTAAAAATCAGTAGCTTGTACTTTATCCCAGCTAAGATAAAAAAAATAATCCTTATTAAAGGAAAACCAATCCTATTAGGTTTAATTTAATGTTTATATTATATTTTAGCTGACTTATGGTATGGAGATCTGAATTAGGGAAAAACTAATTATACCAGGTTCCAAGTATTCTGTATAACAGGTCCAGCACCTGTGCTTTGAGGTCTGATGGCAGCAAGTGAATACCATATCATATGATTTTATTCGGTTAAACCCTTAAGTATTCTAAAGTTTTAAACCTTAAAGGTCTACAGTAGTTGAGGAGGACACTATTTGGCAGCAAGGTCCAGTTCCCTGGCTCTGGTTTACAGCCGATCCACTCCCAGGAGTAGATTAAGGATTGCAAGTGGTGGTCAAGCAGAAGAACATTTCAAACAAAATCAAGAAACTGGCAATTTGGCCCCATGAAGTCATTTCTTTGAATAAGAATTAAACCTGGAATAGAGTTGCCTTCCTTTTAGCATTTTAGGAGTGAGGATCTGAGGTTAACTGAGTTTTTAATGTAGTACATTACCCGTTTGTGTGACAATGAAAGTGAACCTGGGGCACTGTTTCATAAGCTTTCTCATGAACTTTGCTGAAACTCAGCAATACGGCAGCAAGAGCTGCAGAATAAATAAATAAAAAGCAGTGGCATACATTTATATCTGCTCTGAATCTTGGCCCATGGGTGATATGTCTCTTAATGCCAGCAGAAACATATTTTCTTACTCTAGTTCAAATGCTACGGAGGAATTTACATGATTGTGGATGTTCTCAGCCAAAAGTGTAAAAATGTACAATGAGTAAAACCATTGTAAAACCTTTGTTTTACATTTTAAGAAACATCACAGATCAAAATGTTGTTACTTATAAAGAACAAAGGAATGGAACATGGTTTTAAGAAGACAAACATATAAATGGTATTTGATTGTTCCGGGAAAACATTGTTTCATTGGAAAGTGGTTATAGGGTAGAAATTTTGATATGAAGCATAACAAAAGTGGTGTAAAAGTGATACCTTTATTGGCTAACTAAGATGATAATCACATGCAAGCTTTCAGAACATTGCAGTTCCTTCTTCAAAGCTAATTACTGCGCTACGCAAATTCACTAAAGTGCGAAGTTACGCCAAGGTCGGCGAATGGTAGCGAAGTTGCGCTAGTGTTACTTCGAAAGGCAAAGCATATTTACGCTAGCGATGCCTAATTTGCATACAGCGCGAATTTCAAAGTCTAATAGAAGTATATGTTACAGTCACTACATTACACTACAAAAGCCCAGGAAACCTTTAATAAATAAAATAAAGTTGTCCTATTGCCCTAAATATGTGCCCCCTGTATAGTTGAGTTGCCATATGTTAGGAAATGTAGGGGGGAAGGAGGGTAATCGCCCAAAAAAATTTTGCTCTTTTTCAGACTATCACCCTAGAAAGGTAAAACACGCCAGCGTTTTTTTGGGACTTAGAAAAAATTTCCAATTTTTTTTCAAACTCCTATCTATTGTATTGAACTTCGCCAGGTCTGACCTGGCAAAGTAACGTCTAGCGTAAGAGGTAACGTTCAGTAAAATGGTCAACTTAGTGAATTTGCGTAATTACGATCCTTCGTCAGTGCGCAACTTTGCCTGGCATAAGGGTGTGAAGTTGTGCTAGTCTATCTACTTCGCTAGCGGAAATTCGCCAGAGTTGGTGTTAGTGAATTTGCGAAGTTACGATTTGATGTCACACTGGTGAATTAGCACTAGCATTATACGCTTCGCGCTTTAGTGAATTTCCCCCATTATATCTTAGTTGGGATCAAGTACAAGTAGAGTGCCACCTTTTCTTGAAAAATATACCGGCCTTCCTATATATTTATCTTTTTTTCCTATTAATAACATTCATCCATCAAAAATACCGGCCAGGCCGGTAAAATACCGGCCAGGTGGCAACCCTAAGTACAAGGTACTGTTTTATTATTACAGAGAAAAGGGAAATCATAAATAATGGAATCCATTATTTGGAGCTTTCTGGATAATGCGTTTCCAGAAAATGGAAGCATTCTCTCCTGTAATTCTACCTCCCCATAACTGCAATCCCACTAACACCCTACCTCCATTTATCTATTCTCTTGATGCTATCACCATTGATGCCATGGGGGAGATCAGGTACAGCACGGGGTCTCAGGTGGGAGTGGGTCTGGGTCGGTGGACCCACCAGCTATGAAATAACCAGTATATGTAGGGGTCACATAAATGTTACTTGGCAATTACAGTAAATTTTCTCATAAGCTCTGCTGACACAGCAACTCAGTGTTAAGAACAATCCCAGCTGTATCTACTTTAACCCCCCCAGAGTCTGTTCCCTTAGAAAACCAGAGGCAGCTCTTGATAATATAAACTGAATTATGCTAAAGGAACACCAATGCTGGCTTTGGAATGTCGGAATAAAATGTTTGAAAGCTTGTGGTTAAATCAAACCAGCACTGTAGGGATACAATATTTTGCAATCTCTTGGGTTAAAAGATTAAGTCTTAGACATTTTGTCTCCCCGAGCAATATAGGAACAACAGAATAATAAAAAGTGGAAGATTTCAGCATCTGATATATGATGCATTGGAGTCCCTGTTATCTCCAGTGCTTCATGCTGTGCTTCAGTAATATATATCTACATTTTCAGAGTGGGTTAAAGGCTGAAGAGTTCTAGGCCTGAAAATATAATGGGCCTACAATGAGCACTTTAGCTCAGCACACTTTGGTTTTCCTTTACTAGCATACCTTTTTCTAAGTTCTTCAGTTGAGTTACAGGTTTATTGTGATCTTTTTATGCTAATCACCTATCTATTGTTCTGGTATTTATCAGTCACATACATGCAGAGTGTGGAATGCTCAGAATAAAAAGCACAGAATTACAATTGAAGGGGCTTGTTCATCTGAACAATAACCTTTAGTATCACAAAGACAATGGTATTCTAATGGAATTTGCACTTCATTTGTTATTCTATGGGTTATTTCATGGCTGCAATTTCAATTATGGTCTGGTTGCCTGGGTCCAGTTTACCCTAGAAACCAGAAAAAAAAGTATGTCTGGAATAGTAGGGGGGCTGCATAAATGTATACATAATAAAAGCAATCATATACATACATAGTAATTGCTTTAAATGGAAATGGGGAGTGCCAAATGTTAGGTACCACCATTATTATATTATATTATTATAATAGCTTCCCTGAAACCCCAAGCTAATGCTCCTGTTCACAGAAAAACTGCACCGGTCAGGGGTACTGCTGTAGAGGAGGAGATTTCCTTCCCCTACTTTTCTCCATGGCATGTACAGTAGAGTTTTCACTGGACTGGACTGGAGAAGGAAAAATCCTGAGAAGATGGTGACAGCGGACTTTTTTTTTTTTTTTTTTTAATCAAACAGGAGCACCAGCCCAGGGTGTCAGAAGAGTGATTTTAATCACACTAACACGAAAATGAAAATTTTATATAAGCTTTATCATACTGAAATAAGAAATACAATCAATTAAATATTCTGCATCTTATCTGAAATAATCACGTTTATGCTCACTGTCCCTCTCTCAGCATCTGTTTCTCTTCATTCTCTGTTCATGCAGCAGCTGGGTGACTGATATTCTTTGACAGTTAGATCCAATATATCTTATAGGCGGAGCTCCATTTCCTAGCAAGTGTACTAGAGCTCACTCAAATAATGGATTCCAGTACAAACAAAATCTAACAAAAGAACTGCTTTTTTTCTGCATGTAGAGAGACATGATGTCTGGTTATTTTAATAGAGAGAGCTCTAATACATCTTCTAGGCAAAAGGAGCCTCCATAAAAGATATACTGGATCTAATTATCAATTAATATCTGAAGCCCAACTCCTGCATGAAAAGAGAATGAAGAGAAACAGATGCAGAGAGAGGTATAGTGAAGATAAACTTGATTATTTCAGAAACAGTACAGACTTTTTACTTGATTGTATTTAGAAAGTTTCTTATTTCAGTATGCCGAAATTTATATAAAATTTTCATTTTTGGAATATTTGCCCTTTAAATATGACCAGGTGATGCACTGAACAACATAAATGTTGTGTGTTAGACAATGGAATATAATGACTGTGAATGTTGCATAGTTTGCACAGTAATTTGTATTATTTGTAGCACTTTACATAAAAATATATACAGTATACCAGCCACTTTTCCACCAGACTGTGTGTGAGTGTCCCCATTCCAAATAGTTTCTTAGGGGGGGTGAGAACTAACTTGAATGTCTAGTCTAGCTTAAATTGTTTTATTTTTTTTTAGACAAAAATATGGTTGGCAGTATGGTTGAAATCAGCTAACCAGCATAACCAAAACTAGGCACGCCAGCTTACTGGAAAACATTTTTGGCCTATACGTATTCTTTTAAAATAGGAGCAAAAGATACTTTGCCTTCTGGGGAACCATATCTGTACATCACCCATGTTGGTCATGATATGCATTTCAGGTTATGTTTGTGGAACAGGACAACTTTTTGAGTCCATAAAAATGTTTCAGACATGCTCAGAAACCTCTAGCTCAGTGATCCCCAACCAGTGGCTTGTGACCAAAATGTTAACCCCTTGGATGTTGTTCTCAGTGGCCTTAAAGCAGGTGCTTATTTTTGAATTCTCAGCTTGGAGTCAAGTTATTGGCCTGGTTTGCATAAAAACCAGGTATAGTGTCAAATAGAGCCTTCTGTAGGCTGCCAGTCCTCACAGGGACTACTCCATAGCCAATCACGTGACTTATCTGGCATCTCAGGATCTTTTTGTATGCTTTTGTTGCTCTCCAACACTTTTTACATTCAAATGTTGCTCATGGATAAAGAAGTTTGGGTATTCCTACTCTAGATACAGCACTATGTATACTGCATGTCTTTATTGTGCTTTCTACATCATCTTATATATCATCTGGAGTGTTTTGTCACTCTCTACTACAATACATATGGACCCAATGTAGGATACATGCAGATGCTTTGTTTTGATATCACCAAAGTGATATAAAATTTGGAATAAGGAATTTTTTTTTCCCTGGACAGAAATGAACCACTGCAATGTTACCCTTATACAGTACATACTACATTTAATTTGCAACATAAGTGACTGCCTGTAATCATTAAATACATTTCAATATGCAGCACAATTATTCATGTGGAACCAATGTGTAATTATATGACTACCTACTGCACAGTGAAAACTTTTCCCAAAATGTTTCTGAGTATTTTTATTATAACAACAACTAGGGCATATACAGTGGCCCCTTTTGTAGCAGGGTTTCCGACAAATGACAATATAAGAAAAACTGTTAGTCTTGTGAGCGGCTATGGCCTGAAATGAGTAATTCCCTGTTTTATTACACTTTATAAAATGTAAGAGATCTATTACACTGTTAAAACATGCACTCAGGACATATTTTTCTTTTTAATGGGACTCAAGAAAATGATTAGACAGATGCACTTTGTAGGTGCGACAAATTAAAAGAGCAGTGCTTCTAAGTTAACCCTTTGAAGTTACATAGTATAGTTACATAGTTAAATTGGGTTGAAAAAAGACAAAGTCCATCAAGTTCAACCCCTCCAAATTAAAACCAAGCATACACACACCTCTCCACTATTTCACACAAACCATATATGCCCATAGCTATACTAACTGTAGAGTTTAGTATCAAAATAGCCTTTGATATTATGTCTGTCCAAAAAATCATCCAAATCCCTCTTGAAAGCATCAACAGAATCAGCCATCACAACACCACCCGGCAGTGCATTCCACAACCTCACTGTCCTCACTGTGAAGAACCACCTACGCTGCTTCAAATGAAAGTCCTTTTCTTCTGAAGGGGTGGCCTCTGGTGCGGTGATCCTCTTTATGGGTAAAAAGGTCTCCTGATATTTGTCTATAATGTCCTCTAATGTATTTGTAAAGTGTAATCATGTCCCCTCACAAGCGCCTTTTTTCCAGACAAAACAACCCCAACCTCGACAGTCTCCCCTCATAATTTAAGTCTTCCATCCCACTTAACAGTTTAGTTGCACGTCTCTGAACTCTCTCCAGCTCATTTACATCCCTCCTAAGGACTGGAGTCCAAAACTGCACTGCATACTCCAGATGAGATCTTACTAGGGATTTATAAAGAGGTATAATTATGTTTTCATCCCTTGAGTTTATGCCCTTTTTTATGCAGGACAGAACCCTATTTGCTTTAGTAGCTACAGAATGACACTGCCCAGAATTAGACAACTTGTTATCTATAAAAACCCTAAGATCCTTCTCACTTAAGGAAACTCCTAACACACTTTTAGTGTATAACTTGCATTTATATTATTTTTGCCAAAGTGCATAACCTCAGGTCACTGGGTTTCAGGTCAACCCACATATCACTACTGTCTGAGCACAATATATTGTCTGTTTCACTGGAAAAAAGTGATCTGTTCTGAAGTAAAGAAATGCAAACATTATTTTCTACATCTTGCCTTCCACCTCAACAAATGAGATTGGAACCTTTCCTCGTCTATCTAAGGAGCTGTCCAGACACCATGTTTTGAAGAATCTGGCAACACAGGATTCTTTGAGCTTCTATAACAATGCAGAGCAATGTATATCTTAGAACAATACATTTTCAGATACATTTTCTGGTCATTGTTTACATTAGGAGCAAATACCAAAAAAGCATAGTTTTATTTTAGATTTTTCTATGCTTAAGGCTGGGGACAGACAGGGAGATTCGGGGAGATTCTGTCGCCTGGCGTTTTTAGCAGGCGACAATCTCCCCGAATTTCCTTCTCCCTGTCTGCCGCTAGTATAAATGACAAAGCGCCAGCGCCTGTGCACACGCGGCGCGGCGATTTCCGGAATCGCCCGAAGTTTCCTCACGAAGTATCTTCGGTAGTGATGAGCGAATTTATTTGCCAGGGTCGAATTCGCGGCGAATTCCCACGATTCGCCGCTGGCGAATAAATTCGCGAATCACCAGCGAAATTTCGCCGGAAAAACGAGTCGCGCGTCAAAGTTGCCGTGACGCGCGTCAAAAGCGTCCCGCGACTCGTTTCGCTAATTTTTCGTCGAATCGCGGGAGATTCGCCCATCACTAATCTTCGGGCGATTCCGGAAATCGCCGCGCTGTGTGTGCACAGGCGCTGGCGCTTTGTCATTAATACTAGCGGCAGACAGGGAGAAGGAAATTTGGGGAGATTGTTTCCTGCTATTAAACACCAGGCGACTGAATCTCCCCGAATCTCCCTGTCTGTCCCCAGCCTTAAAGAAACCTTCCAAAACACATTTATTTTTGTCCATAATCCTGTAAATTCCACAATCAGTAAAATAACACACCACTCTTTGTTCATGTTTACTGTACTTTAAACACAGCTTGCCACCAACTATGCTTTCTGCATTCTGTCCTTTGAACAAATATCTAATTAAGTATTTTGCCTCCTGACCTGGAACTAATTGAGGTTAATTGAGATTATTACCATCCATTACATGTTTTGGGAATATAAATTTGGAGAACAAAATCTGTCCTGTTGCAAGGTTGACATTTCATCCAACCCCACACACAAATATAAATATATTGGCAAGGATTCAAGAGTGTGATCCCTGTGTGTGGACAGGTATTGTGTGAGCCTGTTACTTGGGAGCAACTGCCTTTCGCCAAGCAGAGGTACTTAGGGGTAGGTGGGGCTACCTGGTGTAATAGCTCTTGGGACATGACATATGACATGGGGGTGAGGGGTGTATTTATATCATCCCATATGGAGTTGTTTGTGGGACTGTTATATTAAAAGGAATGTGCTAGTTAGTCAGTCAGATAGAGTCTCACTAGGTGAAGACACTGCCCTGTAAAGGTGGCCATAGACGCACCAATAATATTGTACAAAACCAAATTTTCGTATGATATTTGGTGCATGTATGGTGGGAGATGAGCCGACCAATAATGACATAAGACTTGGATATCGGTAGGCTTGTTTATCGGGCTGGCCAGAAAATTTCATCTGGCACCTTTGAAGGCACCTGAGCATCAGGCATTGTTAGTACTGATCACTAACAATACAATGACTGATACAGGTAGAATTCTGTTGTTTCTACCTGTGTATCTGATGATTCTGTCAGGGGGCCTATCGGCTCTCAGCAGGAGTAGTCAGTCCAAGTTTGTGATACAAACAGGGGTCAAGCATATAAACACCACATATTCCCCTATAGTAGAAAAGCATTTGTACAGATGTAATAAACAACATCAATGCATCTTAACGCAATAATATACATTATTCACATCACATAGTCCTGGGTCTATGCAGGTTGTTTTCTGATTCTCTCACTACGCCTTATAGGTTAATTTTCTTCAGGCCTATTGCAGTTGGCATTAGGGGTAGGAAAATGACCTTCATCAAATGTAATGTCTGCAAAGTCATATCTAGCAGGAGAAAGACAACTTGCATTCCATATGCGTCCATCAGACAGTTCATATGTGTATGGTCCTCGCTGGCGTCTAACTTCAAGTGGTTTAGTAAATTTAGATTGTCCTTGTTTCAGTATTCCTGGTTTCTTAATTCTGACTAAAGATCCAGGCTGAAAGTGCACTTCTCTTGCACCACGTTTTCTATCAGTATAAGCCTTGCATTTGGCTTGGTGACATTTGACAATGTCAGCAGTAGATGAGTTTGTAGGAACCGTTTTTGGTGGAAGTTTGATGTCCGCAACATGTAACCTAGTGCGCATCTGTCTGCCATGTAATAATTCAGCTGGAGATGCTTGGGTTGTTGCATGGCATGTTGCTCTGTAGTTATGTACAGTAAGAACTCTGTTGTAAATACTTTTCCCAGTAAGATCTGCTGTCTATAATGCTTCTTTCAGACTTCTGTTGAATCACTCCACTTCTCCATTTTCTTGTGGGTAATACACTGAAGATTTCTTATGCACAATATTCCTCTCTCTCAGAAAGGATTCAAACTCATATGAGACAAACTGTGGTACATTGTCGGATATTAACTCCTTTGGATTTCCCTCTCTGCTGAAGACTGTAGACAGAAATGAGGGTATAACTGCTTTATTAACAGATTCATCCAACTGGCGATCAAGACCTACGTATAACTGGGCTAGGATTCAGCTTCCTGGGTGCCCTTTTATTTAGAATTTTTGTGGTGATATCACGTCAGTGTCACTACACCGGCGCCACATCACCCACGTGCAATGCATGGGCATTGCCATCTTTGATATGCCATTATTGCCAGGAAGCTAAGATGTGCTGCCAGGTGCTCCCAGTAGTCCTGACAGATTCAGCTCTACACGCATGTATTGAAATGATTTCTTGGAAAGATCTTTAGCTGGAAAGATCTTAATTGTAACATCTATGGCCACCATAAATCCCAGTTTCCCATCTTCCACAAGCAAGGAGGCCAGACTTGCTGGATTGCTGCAGGTAATGTGACAGGTGTAAGTGAATGTGATCCTTTTCTAAAGAAGAGTGTCAACAAAGGGTTACAGAAAGAATATGGAGACATTGTTTTTAAAAAAAACAGCTTCTGGCTCTTTCTCAGCCTTCGAATTATATATGGAACTGCCATGACAGTATATAATGCATCATCAATGAATCATCATGGGGTCTCATGATTAGACAGTTTTGTCAATTGCCCTTGAGTTGCAAACACATTTCAGTAGCACATTATGATATATTTATGTTCCTGGTGAAAATCAGAACAATCATCCCATTTAGGATGTTCCCTTGTATAGCCTCTGGCTTTTAGCATGCACAGTACAAGCTGAAAGTACTGTACCGTACATTGCAGAACCCACGGCTGCAAACACCGGTTTGTGATTTAGCTTACTTAATAGCTTGCAGGAATCATAGATCATGTGCAAATTCTTTGCCGTTTATCCTTATCTGGGTATAAGGGATGAATAAATAATGAACAGCTCCAGGCGGTTTAAAAAAAACAGAACGATTGCAGCTAAGGAAGCATTGAGGCATGGCTTGGCCAGTCAACCTGAAGTTCTATACTAGAGGACACCACTGGATGGCTCACATGCTCAGTCAGCTCTTGAGCTGTTCATTTGGAGCTCCAGCTGGGCCCATCCATCTTACTGTTACACACGCAGTGGACTTGAATGTGTTCCACTAAGAAAAAAAAAAAGTAGTAGCTACACAAGGGACTGAAACCGTTTCTGCTGTACCAGGAAAAAGATGGTTTTATACAAGATACGGATTGTTCTCTTTAATTTGTGTGCACTGTTTTCCAGGCTCACCAAACACGTAAAAAATACTGTAGATCCTGGGCAATGCTGTTCTAACTTCCCACTGGGCTGCAGTCACACATTTCTAAATGGCGAGAGGATTACTGTTAATGGAAACATGCTTTATATGAGAATCCCCGGGCCACCATGGGCTTTGCATGATTCAATGCCATTACTTCTGTAGGTGAATTAAGGTGCATAATATTTAAGGCTGTTAAAAGTAATGCCCTGTCACTACACATTAAATATATATATACCTTTTAAATACATTTATTTATATTTTATATAGTATATATACAGTACATATACATATACCATATCACTTGTTTATTTGTATAATATTTTACTTTCCAATTCCATCCCACAGACGGAAATGAAATGTTTTATAAAGGGGGATGCCTTGTGCAAAGTGTTACATTCTGCCCATATTATTTCCCCACAATATGTTATTGTTTTTAACAGATACATGCAAACCCTTACTGGGAGAAGGATTGTTCATCCTACAGGATAGAATATGCAGCCTATTAAAAGATAATTTGCCGGGATAGCAGTTGTCAATACGCATTCACGTAATGTCCAGACTTATTTGTGTTCATGTCTCTCTGTTGCCAGGAATAATAGTTTTATATAAATAATAATTTAAGTAATAAACTTTGAATGGAATATACAAAGGGGGCGATTGACTAAAATGTAAAGTGGTCAACATTAGCCGCAATTCGCCAGAAATCCCATCCGCATGGACATCGCCAATTGACTAACAGGCGTAGGACAATTCTCTAGGGAGAGACTGTTGTGAATGGTCATTACTCCACAAATTCACTAAGAAGCAAATTTTACTGAACATTGCGTCTTTCGCCAGAGTTTACTTTGCCACCTTGGACCAGGCAAACTTATAAACCAAAGCTACATCTTTCTCAATTGTATGTCAGTAACATCATATCCTGTATGCTGTTAATTTGTTATAGCTGTAAAAAACGCTGTCTTTTTTTTTATAGCGGGATTGCCTTCAAAAATCCTAACCATTAAATATTTATGTGTGAACAATTTTTTTTAAATTGATTTGATGGGCATAGCTCATTTGTTTAAGGGTGGACTCATATCTAGGACATTAGAGGATCTGTTCTGTTTTATTATGGCTCCTTGGATGTGTTTGAAAAAATGTCCACTTCCAGCATTTGCACCAACATTACCAATAAAGACGTCCATACAACGTTTAGGTACATGCCCTATTCAAATTAACCTAAGCATGAGCCTGTTAGCGATGTTTCAGTGGGTAAAAATTAACACTAGCAGAATTTCGCTATGAAATATTTTCCCACCCCGAAGTAATGCTAGGGAAAATTCGCTATGAAATATTTTCCCACCCGAAGTAATGCTAGCGAAAGCCTTCAATATGGGATCAAGTCTATAAACCATCATATAGGTGTATTCTACTTACATAAACACAAGTGCAATATGAAGCACCTACTGCAATTTCTCCTTCTTTTTTTGTAAATGAAGCAGTTGGCAAAGAATTAGAATGCAGCCACATTACCAATCAAGCTATTTGCAATAACAGTAATTGGAGACAAGGGCCAATGCTTGAAAATAAGGTACTGCTATTAAGATTCCAGATAATAATCATCCCCATTGTAGTTTTAATGACTATTTGTTAAACTGAGGCAAGCAGAAACTGTAAAACAGTTAAACAAAAGGATTTCCCTGTGAATTGACTCATAGACGCTGATACCGGTGTGTGTTGGGGGGATCTCCTGAGTAATTCTGTTCTCTTCCTGGCTATTGTTTGATTAATATTAATTGTTCCTCAAAGTGCTTCATGTCTTTGGCACCAGATCAAGATGTTTCAATACACAGCTTTGTAATACGAACATCAGCAAAACAGGGTAAAAGAAAAACTTTTTAAAAAGTAGCTTCAACTTTGCTGCACTTTTGTCTCACTGGGTCACATTGCAAAGAAGGGCTTCATGTTAGGCAATGAGAATTTATTCTTTATCTTCTCCTTTGAGATTTGGAGCTACAGTGCTGAAGGACAAGAACGTAAATACTGTGTATAATCCACAGAAGGACAGTTAATGTTTGTTTAATGCACTTGCTTTAATCACTAATTAATTCATACAATTGCCATTACCATTAAAGGAGCATTAAAACTTTCTTTAGATTTGCCTATTGTAAATATAAGCAGCTGCATGACTATGAATTTTCCTTTGACTGCTCCTCTCCTAGCTCGTATGAATTTGTTATTACTCAATTGCTAGTTTTAGTCTTGCCTAAGCTGCCATTGTCTCTCAGGCTGGTTGACTGGTTACTTATCGCCCTTCATAGTTCTCCTAGTGTGTTTTAATCCTTTTACAAGAAGCCATAAGAGGAGGATGATGACATTTGCATTTGGGAGTCCACCAACAGAAGGCTGTCGACTGAATAATTTATAATTATGCATATATATATATATATATAAATGTGTAAGAAACTGGTTTATTTTTGGAGAAGCCAGGCCTCTCTTAATCTTCATTATTCTTTGAATTTGACCAGTGATGGAGTGTTATCATGGCTGGAACTGAACTAGGGGTATGCAGAAGAGGACACAACGATAGAGAGGTGCTGGGCAGGTACCTGTTAAAATGTATTCTGCCAACCCCTAGTCCGTGTTTGCTCACCTCTGTCTTCTGCCCTCCTTCTGCCACTCTTCCATTTCGTGCCCTTCCCTCTGCCACTTTACCCTGTCACCACAGTCCCCCTCTGCTCAATGTCACAGCATATGTGAGCACAAGTCCACGGGCGCACACAGGGGTGCTGGGGGCCAACTGGGTTTCCTAGGGTGCCTGGTTGGGTTAGCTCAGTCCTGGAATTCAAGAGCATAGATATATCTCTTCAAATCACAGAAAAAACAAAGAACTGCAAAAATAACCAATGAAATGGTTCTTCCTCATGGTCAAGGTGATAATGATCAAGCTAGATTGAGAACAGAATCCATACACAGAAAAGTTAAAAGAGATAATCACATTTTTTTTGTTCATTTTATGGCTTTGAAATTCAACCTTTTCTACAGTGTGGCATAGGAATAGGAGACAGCATGAGCAGAAGGATATGTGACATGCCAAAAAATGACAGAGCCTAGCTTCAGAATGGGCCTGCTTTCTGGTTGCCATTCATTGCTAGCAAATCTCTGATTGATTCGCAATAACAGAGCCTATATCAGACTAAAAGTTTATTCTAAGAAAGTTCCCTTTAATGACAACATTGTAGTAGTTTGCAGAGGGAATTATTCATAAGCCACCCTTACTTTATGTTACACAATTCTTGCAATAGTCCTCAAGTGCTACTTGTTTAACTGCTAATGCCATCAAATAAACTGTATATATTTAGATGGATCTTAGGTTTCCATCAGTGCATTTGCTGCCATTAAATGTCTCTCTGGATTTTTCCCCATCATATAACATAGTGCTAAGTCTCTGTCTCATTCCATTTGCATTGCCTAATATATGCAGACAGCTTACTTATGAGCTTCTAAACTATTGAGACAGGGTTATTCTCGTTGTTCTACATATTCTCTCCAGGGAATACAGAAGGTAATTGATAATAAATGATGACCAAGAAGCTATCCTTAATGTACAGCTTGTTAAAAAAGGAAAACACAAACAACATTTGCCATTTGGTTTTAATTACCACTTAGTGTCAGTTTCAGTGGTCATTCATACATGCAACATGTCCCATATGGCTTACAGTGGGACACTTAATAATGTTTTATGTTTTATTTATTATTTAGAAAGAAGCTGTGCAAAATGATATATATATTTAAACAGGAATTGCCGTTTTTGAGCATATCGTGGACATCATTTGGATTAAGTGACTGAATCAATATTTGGGAAAGTGTATCTTCAAAGTTTTATTAAGTATTCAGTAGATTTTCTAGAATCCTTAAGGATTCCCAGTAGATCAAATTTTTCAATAGTTAGAAAACACTTTCCTGACTCTCAGGATATTACTGATTGCTGTTTTATGGGGCATTATTGCTCAGTGGCAGCACCAAGCTCTAACAAACACCCAAATCCTATATACAAAAAACTAATTGGAATTTTTAGTTACTAATTAAGAAACTATACTATACTATTTTTTTTTTGTTTTGTCCAATCTGCCCTACCCACCAAATTGGAAGAAATGCTATACTTTAATAGACTTCAGCCCTATATCCCTCTGAAGAGACCATTAAAAGACAAAAAATAAAGTGAGCTACCTATGTAATCTGTCATAACCTGTTGTCCATTGGCTACATTGCAGAATCTGAATAAAGCCACCTTTAAGGGTTGTTCACCTTTCAAAGGATTCTTTCATGATTTTATGGTGTAGTTATTAATTCTAAATTACACAGTTTACACTGCAAATAATCACTCTACCATATAACATTTCATTCCTGAAACAATAAGTGTATTTTTTTATTTATAATATTGGTGTGTGGGCAGCCATCTCCTGTGATTTTGCCTGGTCATGTGCTTTCAGAAAGAGCCAGTACTGAGCTATGGAACTGCTTTCTGAAAGGCTATTGTTTATCCTGCTCAATGTAACTGAAGGAGCCACAGTGGGACCTGGATTTTTACTATTGAGTGTTGTTCTTAGAACTACCAGGGAGCTGTGACTGGGGGCTCATGGAAAACTGACAATATGTCTTGCCCCATGTCAGATTTCAAAATTAAATATAAAAAATCTGTTTGCTCTTTTGAAAAATGGATATCAATGCAGATGTCTGCTGGAGCAGCACTATTAACTGACACATTTTGAAAAAAAAACATGCCCCATGATAGTATCCCTTTAAATTAAATTTTAGTTTGATGTACAGTAGACAATGACATTCTAAGACAATTAATGATTGTTTTTTATTGATTGTTTTTTATTTTTTATGTTTTTTAAATTATTTAACTTTTTCTTCAGCAACTCTTGTTTTGGAATTTTAGCAGTTGATTGTTACCAGGGTCTTGTTTATCTTAACAACCAGGAAGTGGTTTAAATGAGAGACTGGAATATGACTAGATGAGGGATGCAATAGAGAGATGAGTAATATAAAGTAACAATTATAATAAAATGGTAAGCTCACAGAGCAATGCATTTTGGCATTTTTGGTCAATGATCTCCATTTGAAAGCCGGAAAGATGTTGAAGTGGAAGGCAAATAAAAAAAAAAAAAAAAAAAAAAAAAAAAAAAAAAAAAGAGCATTGTTTGCAAATCTGCTAGGAATAGAACATTCTATAACATACTAAAAGTTAATGTAAAGGTCAACCAACACTTTAAACACCTATATCTGTAATCACCCCAGTTTCTTAATTCTTTTATATATGTCTGCACAAAGATGATCAATTTTACATTGGTCTCTTCATTATTTTTGAAAGATAGAATTCTTTGTTTCCATGGCATTCTCCCGTTGTCTATAATGTGATAAATCGAAAAAGCTGTCAGTTTGATTATACCATTTAGCTTCTTTAAAACTCATGTTTTTACAATACGTCTGGTTTCAAACAATTTTTGATTGCATTTCACTGGTTTCAAGATATTGCTAAGCATTTAGCGACAAACACAAAAACGAAATTATACCTCCTGTATCCTATTGACTATTAATATTGATCTTCACTTAAGTTTTACGAGAAAATTGTGCCGAAATGTCACTTTTTATTTCTTGCAGTGCGAAATTACACCATCTTTAATTTATAACCGCAGTTGTCGATGTGATTCTTTCTTCACAAAATGTCACACTGCTTTTGTAACAATTTACATTTGTACATTTAACTTTTAATAACTGACAAACTGCTTTCTTTAAAGTTTAAACTAGTTACAGATGTATGACTGCCACAGCTAAGACACCTCCAACAGATATCCTCCTACCTTGGGCAATTCTATATAGGGGTTAGCCCCTTGATTGTCTTCTTCATTATTATTATCATTAAATAGCTTGAGTATAACTTGCCATCCATGTCCTTAATTACCTTAGAGATCTGAACCATGCTGCTTTAACTGAAGATAAATAAATAAAATTGTTATACAGATATGAGATCCTGTTATCCAGAAATCTCTTAATTAGTGGAAGTCGGTTTTCCATAAAATCCAGTTTAATAAAATAAATCAGATTCATTTCTTTTTTTTTTTAGATATACAGTAAGTAACCCTTATTTGAGGCAAAACAATCCTATTGGGTTTTTTTTTTAAATGTTAGTAGACTTACACATGTTTGGAAATCCAAATTACAGAAAAATCCTTTATCCAGCATTCTCAATGATAGGTTCGATAGGTATATCATCAAGCAAGGTAAGTGATTCTTTAGTGGTATTTCACAGATCTTCAGCAGATTTTCAGAGGATTGCACCCCCAGTTGTGAAGAATAATCTCAATAATCAGGAACACCTCAATGAAATGGATCTCCTTGTGACCTTAGATTACAAATCCTAGTACTGGTGCATTCTGAGCCCAAGTTGTAAGCTCTAGTGCAGTGATCCCCAACCAGTAGCTCATGAGCAACATGTTGCTCTCCAGCTCCTTGGATGTTGCTCCCAGTGGCATCAAAGCAGGTGCTTATTTTTTAATTCCAGATTTGGAGGCAAGTTTTGGCTGCATAAAAGCTAGGTGTACTGCCAAAAAGAGCCTAAATGTAGGATAATAATCCACATAAGGGCTACTAAATGACCAACCACATACCTTATTTGGCACCCCAGGAACATTTTTCATGCTAGTGTTACTCCCCGACTCCTTTTACTTCTGAATGTTGCTCACAGGTTCAAAAGGTTGGGGATCCCTGCTATAGTGTTTCCTAGAGACTGGAACTGGTCCTACTACTGAGGGCCAATTAGGAAACCAACCCATGGACAATCTTGATCCCTATGATGCTGCCCCCCCCTCTCCGTGGGTTCTCAACCATTCAGCACTGAAGGGGCCTAGGGGGGTCCTTTTGAGAGAGAGAGCAATTGAGCTGTATTTCCTGTTTGAACCAGACATTTTGTTAATAAATTTACTAAGAGTGGCTTTTTGCTGCCTCTAGTTACAACCTTAATTGGCGTGGCCCCCCGGACCACCCCGTATGCACATACATATTCTGTTTTCTGAATTTCTGTTTCTTTGGTAGCTGCCATATGTAAACAGCTCAATTATAAAGATATCTGACAAAATCACTGACATCTTTATAGATTTCTCTGTTATAAAGGATAATAGAATTTTGGCTACAAAGCACAACTGGAAACAGCCACATCGGTAATGAAACACACACTCTTCTATTCAAGCACGAAAGTTGATGTAACTTTTCCCATTGAATCCCATTTTCATGTGTTAGTAAAAGAAAAGTTTGATGATAGTGCCCCATTAAAAAATACAATAGCCTGGGTTTTTGTTCTGTCACCGCGGAAAGGAAGCTATGATGTGTAAATGTTAAGCTACAATGTGCAAGTAACCTTTCAAATGGCTGTATCTTTAACACGGCACAAAATGTATAATGATCAGCATAAAACACTGTCCAACGACTGAAGACAAGGAGACGCCACTGCCTTTGAGTAAAGAAAAAACAATGGCAAACAGAGTTTTTGAAGGGCAGCAGATGCAGACTTAAAAAAAGCCATACTGTGAGCTGTATGTTGTATACAGAATTTTACAATAGACACAATAGAATTTTTTTTTTCTTTTTGCTTTAGAATCAACCTGTCAGGGGTATCAAACAAAGCTAAGGCTGAATTGTTCCGTTCTCCTAAATAGTCACTTGCTGCATTATGTGAAATGATTTCTGCTTCTTTAATATCCCCTCCAAATAACTGACAAGGAGCACAGAAGGAATGGTAAGATGCTTCTCATGACAGCTATTGCTTCTGTAAACAAAATGAGAAATGATCAGGCTCCTGTCTGTTTCTCTCTCTGTTAAATATCAAACGTGAATCCGTGTTAGTGAACACGCCAGCTATTCAGCTGCCACAATCATTCCAACATTCAAATGAACAGAAGGCAAAAAAATAACGTTGCTATATTCTTCATCAGATGCCTTCTCTCTTCCCTCTTCATGTTAGTGTGATGCCACTTGTCTTGATTGGCATTACTTGTAAAGTCTGCCGTCTGATTTTCTGAAATAGGATGGAAAGGCAAATATATCTCAGACATTGCTCAACTCAAAATTATCTCAATGTTTTGAAGCTGAAATTAAAGAGAGACAATGCTAAGCAGTGAAATGGAAAGGATTTTGTTATGGAGGTTCACCATTATTCAACATTATTCCCATGACAATATGCAAATTATAACAGTACCAGGTTTAGAGAAAATGCTATTCCTGAAACCAAAATAGCCCATAGGCATATGGAGTTTTCTGTGAGAGGCACTTTGTACTTGAGGAAGGTAGTTGTCCCCCTTAATTTTCTGCAATAGCCAACAGAACATTGCTTGGGTCTTCTCCCCGTCTTTCATGGACTATTTTTGTCAGGCTTACCGGCAGGTCTGGTGATTGATCTTTTTAGAAGATAGGACCCACAAGCGGCTAACACAACACAGAACCTCCTGAAAATGATACAGGGGAACCGTGAGTGGAGAGAAGCCTGTGAGGCGAAACC
Source organism: Xenopus borealis (assembly GCA_024363595.1). Lineage (NCBI taxonomy): Eukaryota > Metazoa > Chordata > Amphibia > Anura > Pipidae > Xenopus > Xenopus borealis. The sequence continues at coordinate 115,519,171 of CM044435.1, forward strand.
AAAACGAAGTACCAAGGGAAGAAGAAGAGGTGTAGTCCAGTATTGAATCCGAGTTCAGGGGCAGGCAGCGAGTAGCAGGAACGAAGTGACAGGCCGAGGTCAGGATATGTAGCGAAGGTTCAAGGTCAGGAACAAGCAATAGGTCAAACACGGGGAATCAGTTCAATAGGTTTAAGTAGCTAGGTAAATCTGGAAGAACCACGATAACCAGGCACAGTTTATAAACAGACATGGGTTTAAATACCTTAGTGTTGGGGCCAATTCTCCGGCGTTGGAACGCCTGCGCAAACACGCCAGCGTCATGACTTTCTGCTACGTGACCTGCACACGTGCCTGCGCCGTGACCCGCAAACGCGCCTGCGCCTAGACTCCAGACCTGGAAGAGTGCCACCACGGAAGATATTCTCACAATATTTGGGCTTGAAACAGCTATGGATAAAAAAGTACCTGCATGCAGAAATTTGATTGTGTTGATACCTGAACACAAAGGCCTTAGAAGGAGCCCCTTGACCACATTTCATTTGTAAAGCTACAGATTTCTTTTTGTGTCTATGCATGTAATTGCAGACATAAATTGTATTGCCTGTTATTATACCTTAACTTACAGCCATTAGCTTCAGTTATGAGTCCTTCTACAAGATTATGCATATTTAGGTGTCATTCAAGCTCCTTTTCACTTTTGTGGTCTACCCTTCAACATAGTATGCCGGAAGTAGCCACTTCATATGATCTAAAATGAAAAACAGGTGAGGTTTTGTAGGGGGTTGATTGGGTTCTAGATTGTGGCTTCATTTTCCTAATGTGTGAATCAAATCACAGAAATCCCATAAGACAGTTAGGGCCAGCCAGTCATAATGCCTTATAAACTTTCTTGTTTTTCTCTTTTCTTGGCTCAAGTATTGAGGTTTAGCCCTTAGCTGTTAAAATGTGTGTGTAGCTTGAGTATCGTTGTCTATCACTAAATGATCTGGCATGCTTTGCCTGAGAACTATTGCCTGACCTTGTCTGTGAATCCTTGCATGAACCCAAACCTTTCTTGCTTAAGTTTCTTAGTCTGCCCTGCTGTGCCTTTCCATTGCATTCTTGTTTCCAGACTATCCCATTCTATCCCTGTTTTGTCCTTTTGTCCATTTTCTCCAGAATTTTGTCCACTTTTACAGCCATAGGCAGATTTTCTGTAAGGCTAAGCCTCCCCAAACCCGTCTGTCACTTTGCGCGGAATTTGAGAGGCGGCATGCCACCCAGCCACATAATAAGCACCTGAAGCTGGAGGGGACACTGAAGGGGAGGGAGTAAAACAAGAAAGGAATGGATATCAGAGGGGAGGGGGTGAAACCAGAAGGGGAGGGGATAGCTGAGGGGGGGGGGACAAAACTGGAAGGGGGGGCCTTGGGGCAGCACTTACATAAATATGGGCCTGCTTTTATAAGTGTAAAGAAAATAAAATATATAAACATAAAGAACCAAATTTCTGACCTTCTTTTCCTCCAGATGAAGGGAGGGTTAACCCCCCCCCCCGAACACTGATTCTATTGGTAGCATAATAAAAGAGGAAACTCCCCAACTGCAAATAATTGTGTGTGTACAGATCCATACATTTTCTTTGCTGTTGCTACGGGACTTTGCACAGTCAACGGAAGACCAGCACCACCAGTGCAATAAGAGTGGATTACAGATGTGCTGATCTATCACATGAATCTCCCACCATGCCAGCATTAACCCTTCTTATATCATAACCCTGCTATTTGTTACCTAAATCCCATCCCAGGTGGATTAAACATTGGTTTAAATACACATTAGATGCTATAAATACAAGAATGTTGCTTAAAGTGTAGAATGATTGGTGTGTACAGCAGAGTAAAATGTATGGGTAAGATAAGGGTTAATGCTGAACACAATATTCATTCATCTTGATACACTGTATGTTCTGTGGGTATTATACATTAAATTGCCTAATTCATGTACTGAGGGTCTTCTACAAGAAACTGCACTGTAATTAACCTATGATTTTACTGAGGTTATTGGCTCATATAGATAGAATTCCAGTAGTTATAATTACAATTATAGCATTGCATTTATCCTACATTGGTTGCTGGTGGCATGATACATAAAATGTGCACAGCATTAATGCTACTCAGTGGTGGGAAGCATATTAAGTGAAACTGGCAAATTATTTACCTTGGATACATCTATCACTAATGTTTCTGCATCTTTTAGATAATGTGCCTTGTGCTGGAGGGTGTCAGTGCCCACTGCTTCTCACTATGGGGGGAATTCACTAAGTGGCGAAAATTTGCTAGCGTTGCCTTCGATAATGTTCGCCGCACTTTGCCAGGCAAATTTTTGCCAGCGCTACGCAAATTCACTAAAGTGCGAAGTTACACTAAGGTCGGCGAACGGTAGCATAGTTGCGCTAGTGTTACTTTGCCAGGCAAAGCGCATTTACGCTAGCGATGACTAATTTGCATACAGCGCGAATTTCGAAGTATAATAGAAGTATATGTTACAGCCACTACATTGCACTACAAAAGCCCAGGAAACCTTTAATAAAAAAAAATAAAATTGTCCTATTGCCCTACATGTGCCCCCTATATAGTTGAGCTGCCATATGTTAGGAAATGTGGGGGTAAAACCCTAGAAAGGTAAAACACGCCAGCTTTTTTTGGGAAAAAAAAAAATCTCAAATTATTTTTTCAAACTCCTATCTTTTTTATTGAACTTCTTGAACTGACCTGGCGAAGTAACGTCTAGCGTAACCGTTCAGGAAAATGGTCATCTTAGTGAATTTGGGTAATTATGATCCTTCGTCAGTGCGCAACTTCGCCTGGCATAAGGGTGTGAAGTTGCACTAGTCTATCTACTTCGCCAGCGAAAATTCGCCAGAGTCGGCGTTAGTAAATTTGTAAAGTCAAATATATATATATTATATGCTTCGCGCTTTAGTGAATTTCCCCCTATATAGAACATGCCTGTTATGAAATTATCCACTCCGTTTCACTGGTTGCCATGAATTAGCTGGTTAGGAAGTTTCATTTATAGAAAAGGCTGAAATGAAAGATGTCATGCTTCTACTGTATATCAGGGCATAAATGAAATTGGCGTATAAGCATTGCCTTTTACAGTATGTAATGTACTTGGGGTGCCATTACCCACTTGCTTTGACTGCATAATGTACTTCGGGTGTCAGTAATCACAGCCTTTCATTTAATATAAAGTGCATGAAGTATGGCCACTGCTCTCATTGTATAATATGACTGTGGTGATTTTCATTACCTATTTCCCTCATGGTATAATGTGCTGGAGGTGACTGATAGGATACATTAACTCTCTGCCCTTCAGTGAGTGCTGCCATATCAATAATTGTTATAGCCTTATATGCGTGGTTGGACAACAAAACGCCCCCCCCTCACACATATTTTCTGATTGTCCAGAATTAGAATCACAATACAATTATTCCAGTACAGGTATGAATAAATCAGAGGGTATTCAGTGGGAGCTTTGAGTGGTTATAGGGTTGTGTAAGTCTGTGTATGGTCAACTTTAGCCTCCAAAAACAAAAAAGTCCCCCTATGCCTATGCTTCCTGCATGGTTTTAGTTTCAGACTTCTTTCCCTGTAGGTGACAAGTCACAAAGTGAAGATGTCATGGTTAGGTAAGAGCAGGGATCCCCAACCTTTTGAACTCATGAGCAACATTCAAAAGTAAAAGTAGTTGGGGAGCAACACTAACATGAAAAATGTTCGCCATCAGAAATAACGGGGCCACGTACAACCATCCCAGCATCCCCCCCCCTTACAAGTTAAAAAGATAAAGGGTTTGACACCCAAAACATGTTGTATAAATAAACACACTTTGTAGTAATTGCTGCTTGGGCTTGTTCCTACCACTTAAATGTTGTAATTAAATTTGGAAAGGATGTGGAAGGAGAAGCCACACTAAAATGTGTGGCTATGTACGTATGGCCAATTAGATGCGCAAGTTAAAGAAAACATAGTGGTCTGGGGCCATATAGGAAATTACAAAAAAAACATTGGTGGCCAGGTACCCCATAACATATTTTAAAAAAATATTGATGGTTTTAATACTATAGAGTATTAAAATAATACATTGGTGGCCAAGGGTTCAGTGGAACTTACCTTAGGTTCTTCTTCCTTGTCCTTGGCAATGAAAGCTTTGGCATCATTGCTGGCTTCAGGTTTTTTCTGGACTTCAGGTGTTTTTGTGGATTTTGGTCTTTTCCTGGGTTCAGCTTTGTCAGCTGCTTTAAGTCTTCAGCACTTCAGTTTGCATGCTGTCAAGGGCTTGAGCTAATTCGGGAAGTGTAGCACAGCCTGGCCCACTTTACAGCCAGGCCCAGTACAATTATACCCCCTGTGCCCCCCTGATGGTGGCCCTGGCAGAAGAGAATTTTGTCCTCTTCCTTCAGATGTCCACGTGGTAATGCCATCCCTTCCTGCTTCTCCTTTTTAAGCCTTCTTTTTCTCCTCCCACCTACTACAAATCCTATAATGCCAATTCAATCATACCTATGCCCCGTTTCACGCCCTGTCATGGCCTCTGCAGCTCCACTTGTTCCAGGCTATCTTCTGAGCTACTTTTTAAATTGTTCTGTTTAGTGATAAGGTTTTCTAGACATTCTAAAATCTATTTCAAATGCTAGCCTAAGTTTAAATATATTTCACAGATTTAAGGTCAGTAAATTTCAAAGAATAACAAATCACATACAGTATGTACCTACTTTTCCGATTTTGTATGTTTTTTTAAACTGTCTAAGATCTGTCATTTTTATCTCAATATAAAACTATATTTCTGATGAAAGTGCACAGGGCTTCCTGCTGCTCATCCATTATGATGCATCCCTTATCACCCACTGTTAATCTTGAGTGTGAAACCAATAAATCCATTATGGGGTAGCAAAACAGTTCTTTTAGAAGACTGATACTTTGAGAACTGTCATTGAATAGTCTAAACTTGTTTAAACCTGTTTTCTCTGTTTTTTTGACTATACAAATTCAAAGGTACATACTGTATCAGAGTTCTGTTTCCCTCTTCTGCTTCTTGACTACCCTCTCTGTAACTAAAAGAGTGCTGTTTCTGCTGTGTGAGGAAATGTGTAGAATGGTTTTATCCAAAACTCTGGTACAAGCTCAATAGAGTATCAGGTTTATTTGCATGTTAAAAAAAAGGATAGATTAGATACAATTAAGACACACAATTCCATTACCATGACGTGCATAGCCACTTGGATCGTTTCATGCCCCTCACCAGCTCTTCATCAGAAGGAAGATGCAACAATTAATACATGTGATCTGTCTGCCTAGAGGGACTAACATAATTCTGATGTTCAATTTGATTAATCTGATTGATCAAATTGTTTAATTTTGCTCCTCTGAAAGTGTGTTCTTCACTGTCACAGAGTCACAGAGGTCCCATTTTCACCTTTCTTGCAGCTCATGTCTTGCTGTCAGGGTTCTTCATCATGGCCCCTTCTTGAAATGCTAAGGGGCACTGTCTTTGTCCTGTTACTGCAAATAAGCAAAACATTAAACAACCCAACTGTTTAGTAAAGGTTAGATTAATTAACCATGCTATGAATCAGCAGCAGAGTTAGCCAATATTGTACAGCTACATTTTTACTCTCTGTATGTGAGATGGTTGTTGTTTGCCCCTTCCAAATTAAACAAGTGCTGATCCAACAAATCTGGTATATAACCTAGCACAGGAATCTTCAGTCTCCTTACATTCTCCCATTGCTAAAAGGGGCTGACTTACAGATGAATAGAGAACCAATGCCATGCATTAAACATAATACTTAAAACGTCCTCTGGGATTTTTCAGCAGGCAGTGCCCACTAACATAAATGCTTAAAAGGAAAAATACTTATTTGTGTGATCAGGCATAATTAATAGTATAGTCTGCATGACATATTATAGAAAGGCTAATATTAACATAATTCTCTAGTAATAATAATAATAATAATAATAATAATAATAATAATAATAATAATAATAAAAGAGAGATATCTATGGAGCTTTACAATTAAAAACATTGTATCCAATGGTAATATATACATAAATCCAATAACATTTAAAAGGAGAAAAGGACTTTGATGAAAGAAATAGGTATTATAGAGAATGAAAGAAGATTCTAGAAAACTAGCTTTTGCTTTAAGCAGAGACTACTGTAGCCATTGGATAGGTACACTGCATTGCAGCCAGTCAATCAACTTGCCTATCAACATAAATTGTCAAAAAAGGGGGCTCCGTACCTTTAAAGAAGAAGAAAAGCTACAAAGACAGTGGATGGTAACCTCTTTGGGCAGGGGTCCCAGTAGGTTGGTGGATTACAGTTTCCTGCCTGCTCACCAAAAAATGCTGAAGAAGGTAGGGTGTGTTGTGCGGTCAATGGAAGGGAGGCAAATGGGCATGCAGTGAGTGAGAAGATTGCCAGATTGACCCTACACTATCAAGGAACCATCTTTGTGTTGTTATAAAGAAATAAAAATGCTGAACTTTCATTTGTCTCATACAATTAAGGACATTTGGATAATTCCTTAAATACATAATTATGTCTATGAATGCATTTTCTTCTAACAAATGTATCAATTCAATTAACTAAATCAAAAAGTCAATCTGAATCACAAGTAGAGAGATGAGTGAATCTATTGAAATCTAGTTCATCTTAAGCAGACGGATTTAATCTGTTGGGCTTGTCCAAATTCTTTATTGGTGGTGATAGTTATGGGGGATGCCTTGAATATTCTTAGCTTCCTCCAGTCTGCACATCAGAACCACGCCAGATAACTGAAAAGACCCAATATTTTGAGGGCAGCTGCTACTTCTCTTTTGCTGTCAACACTGCTTTAGAATCCAAAGCAGTCACAGAGAGAACTGTGCAGAATGCCAACATAAAAGATCAATGCTTATAAGCCAAAGCATAAAAAATATAAACATATTGTAAATTGCAATTAGGTAAATTAAGAAAATATTTGCATAAATATTTTGCATGAATTTTTGCACATAATTGAGCCTTTCTGTGAAGGAAAGTCACTGAAGCATCAAAGTTGCCTAAATGTTTTCAATCCAGATATTCTGCAAAGGAGCAGTAAGATTTAAATTCTGTATCTGTTCAACCAGCACTTAAAAAGCACATATTTCAGGGGTGCAATTTTTAAAGAAACCCCCCTGCTGGGTTCCTACCATTATACAAAGGAGGAATTGGCAGACAGTTCTGTTAAATTCCTGCTTGACATGCACCACCCTCTTGATTTAATGTGCAATTACTGTACAAAGGAGGTATCAGAATGCTGTTGATGAGAAGTATTTAGGCAGCACCTGTCTGTTGTGGGGGGGAAAGAAAACAATAAAGAAGAACACACTGTAACAAAGCTGCTCTCACACATTATACAATTACATCATTTGTTCCTCTCCACATCTTGTCTACTGAGGCCCCCCTCTCTGACACGCCAAGTATTTTGTTGTTAAAAGAGAGGTGCAAATTGCATGATAGGTGTGAGATACATGCTGTTTCACACAGCTGCCAAGGCCTGTGATTTCCACTAGCTAAGAATCCAACATTGAGCATTGGATATTTTGTTGAATATCATGCAGTAAGATTTAGTCATGTGTACAGCAACCCTGACTATACCCCATTCTACAGACATTGGTTCCTTTTTATATATGTTGCCGCTGTTATACTGAACAGGTAGCGGCATGTATTTAGCCAGAAAGGTCGTGCAGTGTAGGCAGATACATTTATCATTCTCATCAGTAAGTTTAAATGCTCTACTGGGCTGGGATGGCTGGGACCTGTTCTTATTTGGCAGAGGCATCCAGGTTTGTGATGAGCCTTTGGAGCAGTCATCTCTGAAGTGGATGAGCTTTGAGGATGACACTGTCAGCAGCCCATTAGCCGGTTGTTTTATCTTTCTGAGTTTCATCTGTCAAATTAAATTGCAGTATAATTCCTTTGCAGGGTAGAAACTATGGACAATATTAAAGGGATTCTGTCATGATTTTTATGGTCTTTTTATTGCACTGAAAATAATTCACTCTACCATAAAAAAAATTTTTTCCTGAAAGTGTCATTTTTTGTTGTTGTAATATTGTTGTGTAGGCAGCCATCTCAGGTCATTTTGCCTGGTCATGTGCTTTCAGAAAGAGCCAGTACTTTGGGATGAACCTGCTTTCTGGCAGGCTGTTGTTTCTCCTACTCAATGTAACTGAAGGTGTTGCAGCGGGACCTGGATTGATACTATTGAGTGCTTTTCTTATATCTACCAGGGAGCAGTTATCTTGTGTTAGGGAGCTGCTATCTAGTTTCCTCCCCATTGTTTTGTTGTTAGGCTGCTTGGGGTGAGGGGGGGTGATATCACTCCAACTTGCAGTACAAAAGTAAAGACTAACTGAAGTTTTACACAGTACAAGTCACATGACTGGGGGCTCCTGGTAAACTGACATTGTGTCTAGCCCCATGTCAGATTTCAAAATTAAATATAAAAAAATCAGTTAGCTTTTTTGTAAAAATGGATTTCAGTGCAGTAATCTGCTGAAGCAGCACTATTAACTGATGTGTTTTGGAAAAAAAACATGTTTTCCCATTACAATATTCCTGTCTTTAATGGGAAATTGGGAAAATGTTCCTTGCAGGTATCAGTGTATAGTGTTTTGTGTACATTACAGAGCTAAGAGGCTGGTCAGTTTAAAATATCTTAGATATAAGTATTCTAAGTCTTATAAATATATGAAGTTAATTGTATAATAGAAATGTGAAATTATTCAGTTTTCTGTAAAGTAATGTGTCCCTTAAGTATCATTGTCAACATATTTTAATTTTACATTTTTGTTCCACCTTTTAGAATCTTAAATCTAATTGTTAGTTCACTAAGCTGGATTACTACAAGCATCTATTGGCCAGTCTCCCTGACCTTCCACTTTTAGTGATGGGTGAATTTATTCGCCTGTGATGAATTTGTGGAGAATTCCCGCGATTAATACATTTGCGAAACGCCGGCAAAATTTCGCCTGGCGAAAATTTGCTGGCATCTCATTTTTGACACGGGGGGTTGTTTTTGGACACCGGCGCCCATTGCCGGCTTCCGTTTTTTGAACACCGGCCCTTTGTCGGCATTGAAAAAACGGACGCCGGCGTCAAAATGAGATGCAGCAGTGTTTCATGAATTTTTTGCTGCAAAGCGAAACGCTGCCAATTTGCCCATCACTATCCACTTTCAATGTTATCTCTTGTTACATGCATATATCATTTTGTTTCCATTTGTTGGTTTTCATGGCTTCCAAACCAAAGAATAAACACTCCACTATGTTTACAAATGTGGATTTGGTGCAAATAGTAACATGACTATGACCAGGGCAGCATCAAGGCAGGTGGGCATTAGCACTCCTACTTAAGTGCTGCAACTTACCATTACCCTGTTCAATCTAAGAATGTGCACACAACAGTCCTAAATGAATGTGAAATATCACAGCTTTATCAACACTGTAATCAAACTGACAAATTACAAATAACTGAATAAACATTGATCCAGATGATCAATACTCCCCTGGAATGCTTGCCTACTCCACTGGAGTGAATGGTCTACCTGCCAACCAACTGCACTGCTCTAAAGTGAGCAAGAGAATGTTATGCCCAAAGCTGTGACTTACAAGAAAAATCCACCAAGATAAGCCAAAATACCAATTTCCTTCTCGCTCAACCAATTTTAGGGTGTGTGGGCAGGGTGCTTATCTCCATACTGAAAATGTGCAGTTGATTCCTGCTGCGATCTCCTGGCAACCCAAAGTATTCATGCCTCCTCACTAAGGCCCAGTCTAATCCTTCTGCCTCCCTGCCATCCTAGGCCTATTCTTCAAGACCAGGTAGCTCCATTTTCATCCCAATGGCATCTCATTGTATCACAAATTCAAAATCAACATCTATCAGAGATCCAAGTTTAGTTACTGTCTCTCTTGGAAAGTTCCTGGCTGATTTCACCAGTTTTTGAGCCCTGACCTTTGCCTGAATCTTGACTATGAGACTTTGGATACATGGCCTTCATCTTGTGCCAGATTCCTCCTAAAGCCCCCAATACACGGGCCAATAAAAGCTGCCGACAGACCGAGTCGGAAGCTTATTTAGCATGTGTGTGGGGCCATCCGACAGGCTTCCCCAATCGATATCGGCCACATCTCGCGGGCGCATCTTCACGTGTATGCGGTCTTGCGATCTGACCGCCCGTATAGCATCAATTCTGATCCGATCGGATTGGATCATCCCGATATCGCCCACTTCAATGTGGGCATATCGGGGGGAGATCCGTTCATTTGGCGACATCACCAAACGAGCAGATCTCTACGTCTATGGTCCCGACTGCCACTATAATCAAGCTCCTGAAAATACTTCCCTATTGTGTCTGTAAATTATCCACTAATGTTATTATGTTCAACATGGCATGGGCCTCCTCCTATCTTTGCATAAAAAATTTGGAATCTAATCTTTGAAACAAATGAATATGTTTTAGTAATTAAGTATTTACTTGCACTATTGGTTCCCCTATATCTACAGTAAGAAATGTGGAGCACTACATACGCAAAGCACCAGGGCCACCATCATAAATCACGGGAGCCCTGTACAACAGCATCTTCTGGGCCCAGTGTCGCTACCCACTCCAGGCCCCAATATCCTCCCCCAAGTTGCACCACAGATACCACCCACACCACAGTAAAAAGGACACACAGACATCAGTCAGTTGATTATCGCCCCCCCCCCAACAAGTCAAAAAAATGGTGGCCTGAGCCCCCTTCAAGTAAAAACGAAAAACCTTGGTGGCTAGAACTCCCCACCCCACCCAATTATAAAAAGCCATTAGTGGTCAGGGCTCTCTTTCAAGTTAAACAAAAACAAAACACAAAAAAAAAAACATTGTTGACACCTCCCCCCCAAGTGAAAGCACTATTAAAATGAGTGCCACATATGATTGTCCTTGATCTCTTTACACAGGCATTACTTGGTGATATATATATGGTTCATAAGGCAGTATATCATTAGTAGTCTAAAGTATGTTATTGAAAATTCTAAAATGCCAAAACCTGGTTGCAACAGAGAGCAGCATAATATCATTACCCTGTTAAAATGATAAAACATTCTGTAATGGACCACATTTTGGGGTGACTATTATATACATATATCACAGAACTTCATTTTCTTATGTAGAGGAAAAAACAGAAATCAGAAGTACATCTTTCAAGGAAACAATGACATTACCACAAGATGGCAGTTAATGTGCTTCTAAGAATGAAAGTTTGACAGTCACAGAATGATGGTAATGTAAGGCTGGTATGGTAACAGATCCTGAAATGACTTTTTCACAAGGAAAACAGTGTTTTGATAATAAAGAAAAGGATTTTTTTTATTTATTATACCTCTGGAACTGTTAGAAATGCATGCACCTTCTACTCCGCTGTATGTGAGGAAAAAGGATTAGAATTATGTTTCTGCTGATCCCTATAGTGTTTCTTACAGCTGCAAACATTTTATATCATATTAAGCTGAAACAGAACTTTCTGTAAAGGACAAACTGCATGTTAGAGGATAGGGAGGGAGGGGTTGCTGGAGTCATTGCAATAGACAGAATGAAAGAAGAGGTGCAGAGCGAGTAAGAATTAATCTTATACTTGGAGTTGAGACGTGGCCCAGTTTTGTTATAAAAAAAAATAGAAACTATAAGTTTCTATTTCTAGAGTAATGAGACAAAGAAAAGAGCTGAATCAAGAAATCAGGAATCATTAAGGGTTGCACTATGCAGTTTCCCGTACGTGTTGGGGACTAATTGCTTGGGAGCATCAAGAGGTGGCAGCTCAGTTCTTTGTAGGAGCTGCTGCCAATTTTGAAATGAAAAAGCAGAGGCATTCTGTCCTAATGGTCTGGCTGGCTGCTGGACATTTATATCTATATGGGGGCTCCTTTTCTTTAACATTGACCTTGACAAAATTATGTGATCTGATCCAAATCTTCCAAAATATATTTATTCCCATTTCTAAATGGCAATATCATGACAGGGATAGAAAAGCCATTGAGATCCATGGTATGATGTCTGCAGGACACCAGAGATTAGATCCCAGTCTGTAGCTCATATTCTCCTGAACCCCTGAATTCCTTTGATTTGAATAGGAAGGTATCCTTTATCTTAATTTACCATAAGGCAAATCCATACTTTATAACCCCACAAAGAAATAAATAAGGAATTATGCAATTATAGAAAGAAAGCCTTAGCCCAAATGGTTTAGCAACAACTAGTTGCATTCTGCCAGAAATGAATGTGTATATTGATGCATAGGCTGAGAGAGGCAAAATACCTGTAAGTAATATTTCTAGTTCAACAGTATATTGAGCAACAACCATTAGTGAAGTAGCAAATTGGTCTTCCCTATTGTGTTGGATGGCAGCAATTTATTATGTACATTTCAGTGACAATATTTATTCCTTCCCAAGAAGGAGGGTTCTCAATTATGGACACATATGTAGATTTTGGAAAAAAAAGACTTGCCCATTACTTGAAGAAAAAACTTACTGCAAATGCATTAGAATGACGGATTATTCTCAAACTATGGAGCTGGTCCCCTGGGGAGGGGGGGGGG
>CM044435.1:115531857-115609943 GCA_024363595.1 Xenopus borealis
GGGGGGGGGGGGGGGGTGGCTAGAGCACCAGCTGGGTGACTTTGTGATTTGGGGTTGACAGTTATTTGCTCCTTTAAAAGGGAACTTAACCCTAAAATGAATGTGGCTAAAAATGCCATATTATATATAATGAACTTCTTGCACCAGACTAAAGTTTCAGTTTCTCAATAGCAGCAATAATCCAGAATTTCCAACTTGTCACAGGGGGGTCACCAACTTCAAAAGTGTCTGCAACACTCACATGCTCAGTGGGGTCTGAGCAGCTGTTTATAAACAAAGCTTAGGGGTCGTCACAAATTATCAAACAGAAAATGAGGTTGGCCTGTAATATAAGCTGATGCTACATTATAATTATATTCTATTTGTACTGTATATTGTGAATGGGGCCCTAAGCTCAGTAAGTGACAGCAGCACAGAGCATGTGGAGTGAATCAGTGGAAAAGAAGATTGGGAGTTACTGGGGCATCTTTGGAGGCACATCTCACTGCTAAAGGGCCATGGTTGCCTTAGGCTGGTATAGGAGCCCAAAACATAATGTACAACATTTCTAGTCTACATCTTTAGTTAAGCCAGCTAAGTTCTCCTTTAAAGCATAACTTGAAGATCAGTCAGGGTGACATTTGCGTGGTAAACACTTGATGGCTGGGTAATATCTGTTAAACAATTTTTCCTATATCTACAACTTTCTCTAAAACCTCTAAAAATTTTAGTTTTTCTGGCAATTACTAGCAAAAAAAATCTTAAAGTCTCTAAAAGTCTGGCTAAAAAATGTCCAATGGGAGCGCAGCTCCCATGGACTTCTATGGGCCCTCAATTGGTTTTACTTTGGGCCCTCGATCTAAGCAGTTTAATCATATTAGACACACTTTTAGCACAGTGCTAAATAGAGGATGATTGCAACTATTTATTGGAGGCCTCTTGTATCTCTGGAGGCCTCTTGTATCTCTTTTGTATAGCTGCCTTAGCAAGGACATATGTTTGGTGCTATCATATATGTACAAACAAATTCTGATTTTGGGTGGGAATCTAGCACTGATTGATAGCCCCTCAGTTACAGCGTACTAATGGGGACATTTATTTAAGCTACTTTATCAATTAACAACATGGACTTATGGTAAGAAGGGAACTAAAATGTTCCAGTACAATGTAAGCATTCAATATTTATGTGACTAAAGTAGATCTATTTGACATGTAACTTTATTGTTAGCCACAATGCAAACATGATATGTTGCCAGCAAACACCAGATAGACTTCAAAAATATTTGGCACAAGTATGCCCACTTTGTGTCAAAACTCTTGCACAGTTGCATCTATTTTAACAAATCTGATGCAACACAGTTGCCTTGAGAACTGCACACTTACAACATTAATAAAGTCTGAGTTCCAGGGAAAACATTGCAATATTGCTCAAAATCACACTTTGCTCACTGTGCCTCAGAAAGTGATTGTGTAAACTACAATGATTTTTTTTTTCATTCTGCATTTCTTTATTTCAGGTTGTTTTTTTTGCAGTGATCAGATCATGATCTGCGCTAGGTTTCATACCATAACTCAAAAATGTCGGAATTTTCGGTGACAACATGAAAAATCAAGCAATTCATGCATCAAATCCAAAAAAGTTGTACGGCTTGAGTTTTTATTCCAATTTGTCGAGACTTTTCCTGCTCTGACTTTTTCAAGATGATTTTTTGATAAATTAGTTACATTAGTGGTTGGGAGTTAGGTTCAGTTAGTTTGAATACAAAAAATTTCATAAATTAAAATTTTTAGTAAATACCCCCCCATGTCTACTGAAATCATTTAAACTTTAAACCCAGTAGGGTTGTTTTGCCTTCAATAAGGATCATTTTATATTTTAGTTTGGACTAAGATTAGAAAATCTGATTAATTGGATTCTATTAGAGTCTAGGAGCTGGCCTTGGAGCTTTCTGGATAACGGATCCTATACCTGTACTCTGCTAAGAATAATCTTCAGATGAAGACTCATACGAGACTCCTAGAGGAAGGACCAGAAATCCCCTTTCAAGAAAAAATATTTAGAAGTTCAGTGGAGAAGGAGTGAGTCAACGTGCTCGTTGAAGTTAAAGTTGTAAAACAAATCTTGGATATTTTTTATATTTCAACAGTGGTAAGAGATGTTTATGAAGCTGTACATTAGAATATACATTGTGGAGGAGGATATAATGAATAGAAAGCGGTCAATGAAGCAGTTTATTATTGCTGTCAAATGAGGCTGTTCCCTTTTATTCAGTGCTCACTATGTATTCCGAAATAACAGCATCAATAAAACCTGTCCTTACCCAGTTCTTTATCTTAGGTGTCAGGAGCAAATACCGTTGACTTGAAATAATGAGATAATTATGAGACCCTCTTAGTACCAACAAGCATGCTTTCCTTGCCATCTGTCAGTCAGTCCGTGGCTCAATATTGGCACTGATAGGCTCATAATTACAGCAACTGTATGTTAAATAAATGTCCCTATAATTTCATTATACAGATTTCATTTACATAATAAATGTCAGACAGAAAAATGTTAATGTGTTCTTCTTTGCACAAAAGAGAGAAGGTAGGAAACTAAAATGCCAAAACAGGGAGAAAATAGGTTTAGTGGCTTCCTGTTTTCATGTTCATTTTCCATTCGATTTGATGGACTTGAAGAACAACCCTTTTGGTTACTACTGTTTGGTAGTTGACTGAAATAGAGCTCTTTGTGCAGAGTTTGTTTAACCTTTCACCTGCTGGTCTTAATTATCAGTTTATGAGTATTGCAAGAATAAGGCAGATTTTCATGATGGTTCTTAAGTCTGACTTGGGGGATATTGTGTTTTCTGTGTGCTGTTAAAGGATAAAAAGAACTGTAAAATCCATAAAATATTATGATACCTATAATCTTCTCATAAAAAGACTGTGTAATACATTGATTGAGTTACTCAATCCTCAGAAAATGGAAACTTTAGTGCCCCGAAAATGTGTAATGAAATAAAAGAAAGCCCCTGTCCAGTAGGCAGTTATCTCACTCAGGGACCTCCACCCATATGTTATAGAATCACTGTATTCAGGTATAGTATTTTACAAGGGAGATATTATACACAATAGTTCTTATAAAATGTTTGGTTTGTATGTACTGTTCTAGATGCTTAGATGGCTTGTAATTATTTGCATGTATACATATACAGTATTTGTTTTTATGGTTACATCGTTAACTGGCATATGCATTCTTGTTGTTGGATTGTTCTCTTTTACATTATATACTGTATATTGTATTGTATTCTGAAGAAGCTCCCATTAGTAACTGCAGAATATCAAAATAAAAAAAAATCTGAATTCTTTTGCAGTTCAAGGTTGTAGGGGATATTTTAACTGGTTTGCTTTTTGGGTTTAATGTGGTTTATACTGGACAACCTGTCACATATCCCACCATTGACAGCTGCTCTCACTTCCAAATTTGTCCAACTGTGAAGAAGCAGTTAAAATATGAGTTTAGATGAAATGAGTGTGACCTGTTGATAATGCTTCAAAAGCCTTCCAAAAAGAGTAGAGTCTGTTATAGCAGCAGGGAAAACAATACATTCATATTTTTTGTTTTTAGAGAAAAATATAAATTTAAAATAAAGAATACTTTTGACCAAATTCATAATGTTTGACCAAATGCAACGTTTTTCATTTTGCATGGAATGGTCTACAGCAGTGATCCCCAACCAGTAGCTTGTGAGCAACATGTTGCTCTCCAACCCTTTCTATGTTGCTCCCAGTGGCCCCAAAGCAGGTGCTTATTTTTGAATTCCAGGCTTGGAGGCAAGTTTTAATTGTATAAAAACCAGGTTTACTTCCAAACATAGCCTGAATGTAGGTTGACAATCCATATAGGTGCTACCAAATCGCCAATCACAGCACTTATTTGGCACCCTAAGAACATTTATCATGTTAGTGTTGCTCCCCAACTCATTTTACTTCTGAATGTTGCTCACAGGTTCAAAAGGTTGGGGATCCCTGGTCTACAGGGACACCTACTGACTTCCACGGTGGCATCCTGATCAGATTCCCAAATTGACACATACTGAGGCTCATCAATGAATTGCACAATATACCAATCAACATATGTAGAGCTATGAAAGTGAAACCACTAGAAAATAATTTTGGTTGAGGAAAATCTATCCTCATTTGCATTGCAAAGCAAGTGGAAATTCCTAAATTCCAGCTGCTTTTGGTACAAATGAGTAAATAAAGTCTCATGGCAGTCTCATGGCAGGCAATTACGGTAGATATGAGAAATTACTTATCTTTTCTATCAAAAATGCCATGTTAGTATCAGTTTAGCTGGCTGCACCCCAACAGCTAATGTTCTACTACAATTTCTGTGTACTTAAATTTTCCATCTTTGCTCATAATATTTCAGTATCAGAATTTTAAAGATTAAGGTGTTTGCATTGTAATCTGTGCAAACGTGTGATCCAGAATGGTGATTTATAGCAAACAATTTGATGTTTCCTTTGATTATTTTAAATGTGTAGTATTAACAACATCTGACACATTATTATAGAACCTTCTTGCTTAATTTGTTATTCTGAACTTTCCTCATATATTTATTCTAATAAAAAGGGATTTTCAACTTAAGAGTACAAGGACTGGATAAAGTTGTTCTGACTATTTCATTAGAAGTATCATGAAGCTATAGATAGTCATGGGAGAACAAGATTTAAGGTGCACATAATATAGACCTTCACTAAAGAGGATGCAGTAATGTGTTGCAGAAGTGCCACCTGCATTGCCTTCTTTATTATAAGATTGCCTCAGTCAAACATGTCATGTCATCAAGTGCCCTTTGCAAAGTCAATGAATGTTACCAGCCTGAGTTTCATTTCCCTTAATTAAGCCCTTGCAAGCACTTTGGAGCAAGAATATATAGAGTCTGCATCATTCAGCTTGTCTAACTGACATGCTACCAAATGTTCTCTATTGGGAGATAAGAGTTTGTGTCAATAAGATATTTTTCAAAGTCATTATATGCAAAAATATAGAGGGGCAAGAAAACTGGATGGGAAGGCACTTTTAGGTAGCGGTTTTAAGAAAAGATTGTTGTGCTGAAGGGTTTATCTTTCCCTAGTTTCTAGTTTAGCCAGTTAAATGTATGATCTGTGTTAGTCAGATTAGCAATGTGTAATTTGTATTCCAACTGGTAGTATGAGCAACTGCAGTCACATAACTGTATTTTTATATAAGCCCATAAAACAGTGATCCCCAACCAGCAGCACACGACCAACATGTTGTTCACCAAACCCATTGATGTTGCTCCCAGTGGTCTCAGATCAGATGATTATTTTTCATTACTAGCTTGGAGACAAGCTTTGGTTACATTAAAGGACCAGTAACATCAAAAAAAGAAATTGATTTTAAAATAATAAACATATATGGCAGTGTTGCCCTGAACTGGTAAAACTGCTGTACTTGCTTCAGAAACACTTATATTGTTTATATAAATAAGCTGCTGTGTAGCCATGGGGGCAGCCATTCAAAGGAGAAAATGTTCAAGTTACATAGCAGATAGCAGATAAGCTCTGTAGAACATAATGTTATCTGTTATCCACTACTTATTCTGTGCCATATAGCCATTTTTCAATTTCCGCCATTGCTACTAAGCAGCTTGTTTATATGAACTATAGTAGTGTTTCTGAAGCAAACCGAGCAGTTTTAACAGAGCAGGGCAACACTACATTTACTTTAAAACACTTTCATTTTTTATTGTTACTGTTCCTTTAAAAACAGGTGTACTGTCAAACAGAGCCTCTTGTAGGCTTCCAGTCTGCCTAGGGGCGACTCAATGGACAATCACATCATTTATTTTGGGCCACCCAGGAATGCAAGCAAGCATTGCTCCTCAACTCTTTTATATCTGAATTTGGCTTATGGGTATTTCATTTTGATATTGCTAACATCCATATTTGATTCAAGTGTGATATTGGAGTCTAGTCATAAAAACAGATCCAGTTAATAGATCAAGTTATAGATCTTTATTCTATGTATATTCTAATTGATGAATTACTTAATTTGAATGTGTCCGTACATGCACAGATTTTCAATTTAGCTTCATAATTGTATTTCAGTGTGTCCCGCTTCTTTGTTTGACAGTGACTTCATACCTAGTTGATCACAATATGAGGCTCATGCCTCATATACTCTATGGAGCAGATATACTAATGGTCAAATTTTGAAGTGAAAAAGACCGCAATTCGACCATCAAATTTCTTTTTGGGGGTATTCGATCAAATAAAAATAGTTTGATCACATTGTTCGAATTGAACGATTTATGCGCAAAATATCGTAGGAATAATCCTAGGACTAGAAAAATTTTCAGGACAGGTTCTAGGAGGTCCCCCATGGGCTAAAATGGCAATTCGGCAGCTTTAAGGTGGTGTAGTGTTGAACTCGAAGGTTTTTAAATATATATATAACAGCAAATAAGTTGCAGGTAAAAGTTAGTCCCTTTGTAAAATGTGTAATGAAGCAATAGAATTCTTAATGAATCAGATGCAATTTGAGAGTAGGACTCATCCTGTGCACAGCGGGCACATCAATCTGCGGCAATCCTACCCCATCCAGCCTTGTGGTAGCATTGTTGGTCGGTATTGTTTATAACCCAAGCCTATCTATAAAGGCAGATCATTATTTACTTGTTTTCTAATTGTATGCCAGTTTATAACATGTCCATGTACAGTTACCTCATGGCCCTGCTATATATATTTCTGTTCTTGCCCAGGTATCTAGGCCTTGTATATTATGCAGATGCCGCTCACCCATTTAGTGTAATATATGCTTCCCTTCCTTTATGCATTTATGCTGTGTTTATTCGTTATGTGATATGACATATTTTACATTTTACTGAGCATTTTCTGTTATCCTTAGTTTTACACCTTGACCTTTGTTAATAAAACTGAAGCTCAATATCCTGTGTCAGTGGATTAATGAAGCAAGGAGTTTAGCTGCATATCAAGCTACACACTACCCCAGGGTAACACGCAGTGAGGACAGAACAACTCATTTATGTTTTCTTTGTCCTACCACCTTCTTATCTTGATCCAATCTTTAAAGCATCTTAGCAGTACTAGGGTTAGGACCAGAGTTAGGGTGAATGGAGGAGAGCTGACAGTGTATGTAGGAATATCAGTGTACTTTCAAGTAATGCAGAATACTGCTAGGCCGCAGAAATAATGCTGATGGCTCAATGAAATGCACATGCAGGAAAAGTAAGTGGTATAGCATGACCTACAATACAGCATGACCAAGGCTTGAACTGTAATGTATATAATAACAAGGGGCTAAAACTGAAATGTTTGTAAAGAGTACAACAGACCTGCTTATTGCATGCACTTGGTAAATCACAGTTCAAGTAGTTATTAAAAAAAAACTTTATGGAAAGGAGTTCTGGAGCTGATGGCACATAAATCTCTTTCTGGCCATTATGTAAATCGACAAGTCCGATGAGGTACTGCATGGCTGCACTTTACTTCTGCTCCAGTGGTAACAGTATTCACACTTCACCAATGATATGACATTCCCACTATATTAGCATTTATAGCCCTCATTATAATGTCATCTTTTTCACACTGAGTTTTCTTAGATCTAGGTTTGTCCTCTGCAGGCCAAACAAGACAAGGGCAAGACAGTTTCAGACTGGGGGTTCTGGGCCAGGGGAGCTGCAGCATTTGGACCCACAGTCCCCCCTGGTCCCCTGCTCAGCCGCAACACCCCTCCAACCCTCTCCGTGTGTAATGTCTTTTCTCTGCTGACTTAATTGGGGAGGTCAGGGCGTGCAATCAGTTTTATACAATGTTGGCATGCCCATTTTCTTTAAATGTTTAAATGAATATCTTGAAAATTATATCAAATTATGTTGATTCATTAGTTCTAATTGGTGCTTAGTTAAAAATTCTGTAAATTATTCGCTTAGAAATTGTGGTTGGTGATGGTTATTTCTGTCACATGACTAAACTTGTGTATTATGATAAATAATGTTTCCCCTATTGTAAAATATGGAGATGCTTGAAGTCACTTTGGCCTTTGGCCTTGTACATTTATATGGTCATAGAACACCTTGGTGACTTAGAAAATCATTATGTAGGGGAATGATAAATAGAGTCCCCATTTATAGTGCGATCCCCTAGTTTAAGTTTGGCCACATAAGGATCCCTTAGTTTATATAGGAGCTAGGCTCCAGGGCCGGAACTAAGGGTAGGTGGAAGAGGCGCAAAGATTAGGGGGGCACTGAGCTGGTATTCAAAAGTTTTCTTCTTACACCTAGTCCAAGTGGCTCGCTCCCCTGCTGCTCTCCCCCTCCTCCTCTCTCCTCCCCTCCACTCTAGCAGACCCCATCAGTCCCTCCATCACTCCCCTCTCCCTTCCCTGCCATTCCCCTTCCCCTCTTCTGCCATCTTACTATGATGCGTGCGCACTCACATATACATGTAGTTGCAACTGCGCGGACATGGGCCGGGAGTATCTGACGGGGTGCCTAGGGTGCCCCGACGGCACAGCCTGGCACTGCTAGGCTCCTCTTCCTGGGTCTAAGCATGACCCTTAGCTTTCTACAGTTTAGTCACTAGATGGCAATGTTTAATAATATTTAAGCTGAGCACACACGCTCAGGGTCCATTTTGCCACTCCCCTTACCTGGTCAGGTTGGAAGGGTTTGCACTTGGAACCTAGTCAAGGTCAGGTCTAGATAGTGATAGGCTACTTACTTTAATGGGTTACTCTAAGGGGCAAATTCACTATGGATTTTCCCAGTGCAGTCCCATTAAGGGTATAAGTGGCTTGAATATTTTTACATCACAGGTACATGACTTTACATTTATCAATATTGAATCTCATTTGCCACTTAGCTGCCCAGATTGCCAGTTTGTCAAGATCCTGTTGCAAGGATGCCACATCCTGAATGGAATTCATTGGGCTGGATAGTTTTGTGTCATCTGCAAACACTGATACATTACTTACAACACCCTCCCCTAAGTTATATAAATAAGTTATAAGAACCACTGGTGCCCATTTATTGCATACTATATATAGTTATAGTTGCACAAAACCCTGCCTCCACACTATTGTGAGGGCCCACATCTGAATGCACCAAGTCTCATACAGGCAGATTTATGGTAAAACTCATAGCATCAGGAGAAAAGGTGACACTCCATTTTTATATAGCCTTACATTACATTTTACAATAAGAGGTACACTATTCACTATATAATTCACAAGAGCCATAAGTATCATGCAAATTATGTACTTATAGTTATGTTATGGAACACCTCTGTGACTAAACATATCCTTATATTTTACAACTGGGCATACATAATGCCATAACCCTTTCATGTGGTGTCTTTACCCCCATTCTATGTGCTCTGCAGTAGTTCAACATTGTGCTCATTTATATAACTGTCAGAAACAGACAGTTGTTGGACTGCTGTTATAAGTTGAATATCTTTCTGTTCTACTGGATGTTAGCACTAAACAGTTCTCATTTAAGTATCCAACCTTGTAGCAAACCAAAACTGATCCTTTGGAAAGTCCTCAAAGAAATTTCCCTGTAAATGAATATGATTCTCAGTAACTACTGCCTCAGTAGCACTTGAGGTTGACTATGCCTTCCTTGAACCTGGAACCATGAAGGCCTTGTGTATAAATGTAGGATCTCTTCTGTTTATTCAACTATCCTATACCATTATATGATATATAATGTGATACTCTATTGCATTAGAGAAGGATAAAAGAAGAAACATATAAATAAAAAGAGTAGGTGGGCAAAAAAAAAAGTTGTGATCACTTCATTGATAAAATAGCCTATTTCATTTCTTTTCTAAAAGAAGTAGAACCTTAAATTATTCAGAGGTGCTCAGCACCACCAAGCTCTCCCACTCCTCTTTGGCAGAGCAGAAATCAATTCTTTCCTCTACATAACTAAGGCTGACACAATTTACATGACAGAAAAGCAAAATGACTGTGTGTAAAGCAGGATAGGATCAGAATGACAGCTATGCATACATCTTACTGGGAATGATGTAAAGAGAAATGGATCTTTCAGAAGTATCACAGCACAGTGAGTAATAGAAAGGCATTTGGCAGAGGCAATATATAATGCCCATCAAAATATCCATGGCCTGATCTAAAAAGCATAATACAGGCACAGCATGGAAACACTCTGGTTTATACAAACACCGCAGACCTTCTGCAGCCATTTAATATGTACACAATCCAAAAAGGTTTATCTCTGCACAAGACTAATTCATTGCAGCTTCATTTCATTCATAGCCCAGAAGATGACACATCTGCAAAGGGAATCCATCAGTTGCTTCATTCTTCTTCAAGCCTGCAAAAGGCCATTAATTTCTATCAAGTGTTGGGTGACTCTAGAAGTAATTTCACTTTTTTGCTTCCCAGTATTTTTCCCATAAGATTTCTAGCCAGAGCTGCCAACATGCTTTCTAAACAGCTTTAGCCCTGAGTGGTTTAGAGAAATTAAAGCCGAACGCAGGCTGGCTTATTACAACTGGAGCGTGCCCAAATGCCTAAGCATTTAGAAACACACCGTCACTCCTGAAGTGAAATTTACATCTATAATCATTTAATTTCCAGGGAAATTGACTAATGGTCCACGTCTCAAACACATAACCCAAGGCTGAGGCTTGGCTTCAATGTACTGTGTGATTTTCTGATTGCCACCGAGCCAATAGCACATTTCTCACAATCTCTATTCAGCTGCCATGCCAGTGTGTGACAGCTCATGGATGCCTTCCAGTAGTATTAAAAGTGAGGAGCTAGAGAGATATTTGTTAGTCTAAAACTGTCTATTTATAGGATATTTCTTATGATAAAACAGCTGGAGTTTAGATACTGGTCACTTCTATGAACTCACTTCATAATAATAGGTTACATGGTTTCAATACCCCTTCAAAAACTCAAATATTGGTTTTTATAAAGCACACACCAAAAAAACTTGAATGTAAAACTTCAGCATCTAAAAGCTTGCAAGTTCATATAGAATTGTCCTAGACAATCCAAGCCAATTTTTGTATATCCAGATATTTGAGTTTCTCTCACCTTGTAAACGCTTTTAAACAAATTCAAGGTATTTCAGTTTTTTCCATGACTGTATTCAATATTTTTTTTTTATTATTCAGATTTTTTTCATAAACAAGCAAAAATTCTAGTTTTTTTTCATTTGTCAGTTTATTCAAACAGAAAACCTTATAAAATTGATTTTTGATAAATAAGCGCAAAATGTTACTTTCTGCTACTAAGTGGAGTAAGTAATAAAGGATTCATTTATACAAAATGGCAGTAACTGAAAAGTATGAGTATAAGGGGCCATGTTGCCATGGCTTTAGACCTTGACTATGTGGACTATGCATTTTGTACCCACTGGTTCTTTTATTTGCACTGAAAGAATAGTTCTTCAGGCAATAGAAGTAAGAAAGTTGTATTGCCCTAATAACTTATAACTGAACTCTTTATCATGTTAAGCGCTACTAAAAATTCTTCATCATGAATCTCCAGTCAAGAGAGAAAAAAACTAGGCTGTGAAAAGTTTTACAAACTTGGCATTTCGGTCATTCACCAAAGAAACCTAGGAAATAAATGTTAAATTGTGGAAACTTGGCATTGCCTATCATCTTGCCGTTTGCATGCTATGGAACATGTGCAGAGACTAAAAATAAGGTCCAATTAGCTGTGAAATTTGTCAGAAAAAGAATGGCAAGTTATTTTTAAATACTTTTTAAAGCAATGTCTTTATACATTTATACACTGTATATACAGATGAAGCCACTTTGGATTGTGCATTTGACACAGAATAACTTAACTCAGACATCCCAATTAACTCACTTATCACGGAATATTGTGTCACAGCATCCCATCCAATTAAAGAGTTCACCATTGAAAACAATGGTGCTTTGGTATGCTAATGAAAAGGTTAAATGCATTAAATGAGTTAAGATGACTTTAGATAACACAGTTTCTTCAATTAACTCGAGTTAGTCGAGTGAGTCACGACGCATTTAACACACAACGCATTTAACACACAAATCCAAGTGGCTGCATCTGTATATATATATATATATATATATATATATATATACAGATGCAGCCACTGATTTTTAAAACCATTAGGTGGGGGTGCAATGAGGCTGTGACCACAAAATACATATAGGCAAATACAAGAGGTCCTCTGCACTCAACCCATTATCAATATATTTAAGACATTAAGACATTTTGTGCATACAGCTACTAAAAAATGCCTACCCTTCAAACAACAGGGATTGTTTGTCCATATATTGCAATATATTTAAGCTGGCCAACTACGTCAAAGTCATCCCATATCTGGCCAGTCCTACGCTCAATTTCATCTGATTCATTAAGAATTCCATTGCTTAATTATACATTTTACAAAGGGACTAAGTTTTACCCACAACTTACTTGCTGCTTTCAAAATAAAATTCCCAATCTGCCCTTTTATTAGACACCAGTAGGATCACCTGACTATAGCTGGGAAGGGGTGAGGGCTACAACAAGGAGCTGGTCACTGCTCCAGTATAACTACAACAAACAAAGAAAAGTTGTGCTCACCACTGATTTTTAAATCCATTAGGCGGGGGAGCAATGAGGCTGTGACCACAAAATAAGAATAGAAAATTACAAGAAGTCCGCTGCACTCAACCCATTATCAATATATTTAAGACATTAAGACATTTTGTGCATACAGCTACTAAAAATGCCTACCCTTCAAACAACGGGATTGTTTGTCCATATATTGCAATATATTTAAGCTGGCCAACTATGTCAAAGTCATCCCATATCTGGCCAGTCCTACACTCAATTTTCATCTGATTCATTAAGAATTCCATTGCTTAATTATACATTTTACAAAGGGACTAAGTTTTACCCGCAACTTACTTGCTGCTTTCAAAGTAAAATTCCCAATCTGCCCTTTTATTAGACACCAGTGGGATCACCTGACTATAGCTGGGAAGGGGTGGGGGCTACAACAAGGAGCTGGTCACTGCTCCAGTATAACTACAGTATAACAATCCCGTTGTTTGAAGGGTAGGTATTTTTTAGTATTTTGCTGGAGTTTTGAGACTGTATTACTACCATGAATCGCAGGAATTTGCTGCAAATTTGCCCCTAGGGCATTGTTTTTTTAAATGAAGAAAAAATTGGATTATTTGTTATTATTATATAACTTATTGGCTTGTTTATGTTATACAATCAGCTTATACTGAAACAGCAAGAACAAGAGTTTAAAGAAGTGATTCATTTGTAATAAGATTATTTATGGTCACCAGAGACAGTCCTCCATCCAGCACTGCCTGACAACCCCTGGCAAGGATCTGATTAACTGGAACACTGCACACAGACAATAAAACATGAGCATCAAAAGGGTTAATTTGCCAGAAAATTACTCTGCTAACACTAAACAATCCCTGAGCAAGATCTCCATTGTACGGATGACTGTGTTACTTCAATGGATAATAAAATGAGCTAATTAATTAGTTTTTAACTGCCTGTGTGTTTTTATTGCATGGAATTGTGTGTAATTATGATAATATGCAGTCTGTGCTGTGTGTTTGTTACAGCAGCCATCCAGTCCTTCTTTTTGCAGAGCCATACTCCCCTCCCTTCTCTCTGTGCTGATTTGGATAGCAAGATGGATGTCTCTAGTTTTTCTTCATTCTATTTTTGTTTGGGATGCGGCTAACATATTGAATGTATAAATGCCTCTGATGTCCTAAGATGAATGGTGGTGACACAACAAGGAAAGCAGACGCTCTGCAGGTTTCTCCCACTTTTACCACTGGAAGCTTGTTGAACCAGAAACCACCCTTTCTTGTTCATTTTGTAAATGGAATAAATCAAATCCAAAAGAGGAATGTGGAGTTGTAATTTTCAATAACTGGATGTGTGATAATCTGGTTTAGTATGTAAAAATCAATTTTACAGGTATGAGATCTGTTATCCAGAAACTCATAATACAGAAAGCTCCAAATTACAGAAATGACATCTCCCATAGATGCCATTTTATCATTTTTTTAATTATTACCTTTTACTCTGTAATAATACAGATATAATTTGAACAATTTCATTCTAGGGGATATGCCTTTGAACTTATAGAGGAACAACTTTAGAAAGCAAAGTGTAAGTCCCAGGAAGAACTTCTACTGACACATAACAAATCTGTGGAGAAGGCCTCCAAGTTGGTTTTTGTGATGGACTGGACTGATAAAAGTGCACAGGTTAACAAAGCTTTTAACAATAGGTGGGAGAGCATTAGTTCTGATTATAGTCTACCGTTCTATGGGAAAAAGAGAACTTTGGTAGAATATAGGAGGAGGGGCCGCAACTTAAGTGACTTGCTAGACAAGAAGTATTTTACAGATGCCCAAAAGTGTGAAAGACATGGCTAGACTATGAAGATTCTCATTCATCCAGGTCCTGGTATATCTAATTGGATTGTTGGAAGAGTCTATATGCCAAGAACTCCCCTACACCAGTTAATTGAACTGAAGAAACTGCTCAGATGAGCAGTGAAACGTCTTCATTAAATTTTCTCAGCAAGTCCAATTGTTTTGAGTTACTTGTGTTAGATATAACTGGCTGGACACACCACTCAACAAAAGGTTGCTTTAAATGTGCAGGTTGCCTTACGTGTGGGGGCTTATAACAAGAACCTAATCTCACATACCCAAGAACTGGGAGGAAGTATAAAATTGAACATTGACTTGCCTGTTCTTTGGATCATGTTGTCTGCATGGCCTGGTGTCCATGTGGGATATATTATGCGGGAAAGGCCTCCACCAGCTACAGGGAACACATAAACGACCACCACAGTGCCATAAGGGCAGCACTGGCTACGGGGAAAGCAGATCAGCCAGTCGCTAAACAGTGGCTTATGCTGAAGCACTCCCTACAACAATTCAGACACATGCTTATTGATCATGTCCCTGTTTTACAGAGAGGGGGCAAAAGAGAACTTACTCTTCTACGCAGAGAATCCATGTGGATTTTTAAACTAGATACTCTGGCTCCTAAAGGGTTAAATAAATCCTCCCGATTCCCCCCTTCTATTAGGGATACCTTTAAAGTCTATCACAGTGCTTGTTGGAACATTAGATTGTAAAACTAATATTTTATTGATACAATTGATGAGACTTTTGTTTGAGACTTTATTGACTCAATCAACTGATTTTTGAACAGGATACATTCACACTCTGTTATGTATTTGATTAGAACAACATTTCATGTACATGAGACATACGATTGACATATGGATATATACTGAATGGATATAATATGCTTAATAACACACATTGCTCTTTTTTCAGTCAACGCTATTCCCCAAACATGGAGACTCTGTACTGAGATTTGGAGAAATGGGCCCTGTATATGGATACTCACCTTCCTGTTGGTGGTTCTGCTCACCCTATATATTTGGAGTAAGTAACTACCTGCTAACTAGCTCTTTATGCTGACAAGTTACAGTGCCCCTTGATCCTCCTCCAGTAATTATTTGATGCCAGCTGTCAGTACTAGCACACCAGGGAATGGGACACATGGGACATGGAGGGTGAGGGCCATTTGGTGTCTCAAACTGCACATCCATGTGATATACACCTGCACACTCCTGATAGACCTCAACTTTAAGGAGGAGGTTGGTTTAGCCAGTGCTGTGAAGGAGCTCAGGTGCTGGGAGCCTGTACTGTGCTCCAGCGTGATTGGGACTAATGAGGAATACTGTACGTGCAGTTCTGGTGTAAGGTGGCTGACGGAGCACCTACAGAATGGGCTTAACAGCGGGCCAGTGAGATTGTTGGAGTAAGGTGGGATCAAAGGTCAGGGGGTGTAACACTGAAGCCATATGAAGCCGATGTTTGGTTGGACAGGGAGACGCTGACACAGATAAAAAAAATATTTTTTGTGTATTTAAAAAAGACCTGTGAGTGCGTTTTTTTTGCTGATGCCTTGATATTGATTATATAACCCAGCACCCAAGCATTATTATATATAGGATTTTGAGTGCACCAGCTTTGAAAATAAATAAATAAATAAATAAATTATATATATATATATATATATATATATATATATTATAACAAACAAGGGAAAGTTGTGCACACTCAAGTATTCCCACTGAGTGTGGTACTATGTTATTTTGTTTACCGTTTTTACCAGCACCAGCCTTAGGGTGTGCACCTCCATGTTTATTGATATATATATCCAGAAAGCTCAGAATTATGGAAGGCCATCTCCCATAGACTCCATTATAATCAAATAATTTAGATTTTAAAAACAATTTCCTTTTTCTGTGTTATGATAAAATAGTACCTTGTCCTTGATTCAAACTAAGTTTAATGAATCCTTATTGGAAGCAAAACAATCCTGTTGGGTTTGTTTAATGTTAGCATGATTTTCTAGCAGACTTAAGGTACTGTATATACATCCAAATTACAGAAAGATTTGTTCTCCATCCCCTCTAAACCAACAGTATCTTCTGTGGACTACCTCACCAGGTATGGATGCACAGTAAAATTTGCCATTTGGCCATCTGGGAAAAAAAATTTGCCAAGACAAAAAAGTAATCTAAAAAAAATTGCCCATTGAATTGTATGCATTTGTACAAACAGCAGCCTACACAAAAAACTCGCCCAGATAAAAAAAGTCACAGCAAGGAAAAACAACCATTGACTTTAATGCATTTGGAGTGAGGAAAAAAAGTTGTGCTTGTAAAAATTGTCGAGTGTTGAAATTAATTGTCACCTATTGACTTCAAAAGCGTTTCCCAAACTTTTCAGCAAATGCATACATTTTTTGGTGAAGCAAACCAGGACAGATGCTCTTTTCACTATTGGCAGTTGGTTCACTACCTAGCATGACCTGTGCCCACAGAGCATATAAGAGCATCCACATTGGCTACATAGCTCTAATAAATCTGGGCATAAACCCCCAAATGGTAAGCATTCTCCAATCAAAACACATAATTCCCTATCAAAACACATCATGCTACATTTCATGTCCCAACACACTGGCATAGAAGGGCATAGCAGCACTTCAGTTGCACATACTGTATGTTGTACCTTTAATACATGTGCCCCTTTATGATGCTAGACCTTTTTAAAATGTGTCTATTAAAAGAAAAGAATGTTAAGGTCATATCAAAGTTTCCTATCCGCCTATTTTGCCATTATCATTAGACACATAGTATAACAAGATGTTAATATAGATTAATTCTGAGCCACAGTGTTTACTGATAGTCTTAGACTTTAGTTTCAATTCTTATTGTGGTTGATTTTAACAGTAATAGGATAGCACAGAAGCCTGAGGGAAGCAGAACTCAATGGGCAATTCTTTCAGTCAAAATTACTCTGTTACTGTGTAAACTGACATTTTATATAAAAGCAAAAGAAAATACTGTGTATTTACAATAAATCCAAACTTTCACCTTTTGTGATAGAAAGATGAAGGAATACACTCTTGTACAGTGTATTGAAACAAAAACAACAGGAGCCCTGGACACTTTGGGGGTAATGCAATAAAAATGTGCAGAGATTGCTGCAGGTCTAATTACTCATAGCAACAATTCAGTGTAATGGTCTATTTTATTAGGTGCTGACTAGACCTGGGCAAACTTTGCCCCTTTTATTACATTACCTCATTAAAATAACCTGAAGGTTGTGTTTTTTACTTTCGCTTTCTTTAGAAGTGCCCTGTGAACCCTGATGTTCTCTACAAGCAATTCCTTCTCCTTTATGCTCTTCAGGGTGTTGGACAAAGTAGGGCTTTCTTCTGTGCACTGCCAATGAGCAATAGTCAACTCTGACAGGTAGGAACCTTTCATGTGTTTCTGTAGTAATGCCTTCTGCCTGTCAAAGCACCATCAGTACAGTAAACCATCTTTATCAACATTGACATTTAGAAAGTTTCTGTTCCAGTCCTGCTAACATTGTACAAAATGTATATCATATGGTATTTTAAAAAAAGTTATTCCATAGGATATGCTCTCCATAAGACACACCAAAACAAACCATTGTGGGTGATAAATAAGGTATTTAATATAGGAACAAATCTGTTGATTTCTGGATACTTACATAAAGTTCAGCTTCTCGATTTCAAAAACATCAATCATAGGTATTTCATTCAAGGAAGTGCAGCAATTTCCAGGCAGCGCTTTACCCACAAAACTTCAAAGCATGCCCATTACTTTATATCTATGTTCTTGAAATGTTCTGTATCTGGCACAAGAGCAATTTTTGTTGTAGACATGTCTTCTATCAGATTGAATTTCATGTGGGCCTAAAGATAAGTGGCTTCTTGATGATTAGGAATGGCCAAAGTGTTTTGGAAGTGACCAAGATTGACATGTTAGAAAATATATACATAACAACCTACAGTATATCTATGACTTGGAATGATATGACGGTATTGAATCTAGAAAGCTCAGAGTTATGGGAAGGTCAACTCCCATAGAGTACATTTTAATCAAATAATTCCAATGTTTAAATATTGTTTATTTTTCCACAGTAATAATAAAACAGTAACTTGTACGTACTTAACTAATATATAATTAATCCTTACTGGAGGCAAATCAATGGTATGGGCTTAATTCATGTATTTTATTTAGTTTTTCTTTAGAATTAAGGTATGGAGATCAAAAATAATGGAAAAATCCCTTATTAGGAAACTCCCAAGTCCCAAGCATTCTGGATAGCATGTCCCATACCTGTATTTTAATTAAGCAATGAGTTGGCATGCAGCAATGTCCCAAACATAAAAGAATTGTATTGCAAAATATTAGCAACATTCCATAGTGTTCCATGGCAGTGTTTAAAGGAGAAGGAATAGCATTTTACACTTGGGGTGCCAAAAGTTAGGCACCCCCAAGTGATTACGTTTACTTACCTGACACCTTGGGCCGGTGCTCCTATCAGGAGAAAACCGCACCGGTCTGGGATTCTTCACTCTAGCATAGCGGAGTGATCCTCCTCCTGCTCCCTTGGGCCTTTACTTCCCAGTGAAAAGTCAAACTTTAAAAAAAAACTGGGCTATTTTGCTCTACTACACATGGGTCTGCCCCGGAATATTTTTAAACCTGAAGAAGCAAAAAGAGGATCTCTCCACTGTGCTTGAAGGAAGAACCCCAGGGCCATTGTGGTTTTCTGCTGATAGAAGCAACTGCCCAGGGTGTCAGGTAAGTAAAAGAAGTCACTTGGGGGTGCCAAGTGGAAAATTCTATTCCTTCTCTGTGATACAAATGTGACATGGCAGGCCATGTGTGAATGGGAATGTGTGTCCAATATGGCTCCTTAGTTGCAAAATGGATGTACTGACATGAGTTGGAGACCAGGGAACTGCAGGAGTTGAGGTAATTAACTCATAAACATATAAACATGTTTATCAGAAAGGATGTTCATATCTTATTCACATGGTTATTATTTTAAGTGTCCGGTAATTATCCTCATTCACATGGTTATTTGGATGACCAGGGTCATTCTCATGGCCATGGTTCTGGGCACATAGCCATTATTATGGGCACAAAGCCATTATTATTATAATAGATGTCTACATGAGAAAATCCAATTGAAGTCTATAATGATTTATTACTTCATTATTGTATCAATATAAAAAGGACCTCAGCAAAGGGGGCTTCGGGACTTCATCTACAAGCAGACGTGTTGTGTAGAACTTTGGTTATGAAGAACCTTGCTCAAATGATCTGAGAGTTCGCTGTATTTGTATTTGGCCCGGGGTTCCCGAGCTGATGTTCCTCTCAGATGTCTGCCAAGAGAAGTGGAAGCTCGGCTAGACGTTGCGTTGTATTCAATCGGTGATGTATTAATTTTCTTACAATATATTATTCTTATCTACAGCTTGATCAATGTGTGTGTGAGTTTTATTTCTATCCTCGTATGTAATAAGTCTGTCAAGGGGAGCTTGACTAGACATTTTGTGTGTGATCAGTCTGCCAAGGAAAGTTTGCGGCAAGACATTCTCCTTTAAGGAATGAGCAGTGTGTAACACTCTGTGATAGTAAACATTAACTCCCTGCAGGCCAATGGAATGCTAGGAGTTTTTGCTTAAAAATAGATGTAGGGCCACATAATAGACACCATTGGTTACATTGATTATTGTATCATAATATATTTGTACAAGAAGATTTCTCTTTCTCAGTACACTTCAAATGACAAGGGTACATAAACAAAGTGACAAAGAGAGAGGACTTGTGTTATAATCCTGTGCAGGGTGGTGTGGAACTGGAAGAATGTACACAGAGATGCCAGACTGCAGGGTAGAAGTCAGCGTTATGACTGCTGCTCTCTCCACACTGTGTTCTCCTCCCCCTTCACTTCCCCTTCCTGTGTCCATAACCTTTCTCATTTCTCCACCCAGTGCTAAGCTGCTAATGCATATTAAAATGAACATTTAACTCATATGAATGTATGGAACAACATTACAACTTGGAGTTGTTATCTTTTATTTATAAAGTGCCAATATTTCCACAGCGCTGAGGCAGCATGCACATAAATCTTACATTTCCATTAAATTCCCATTACATTTACCACTGAAGAATACACTACACTGACTCACTTTTTCATGCTAAAAGTCAATTTGGTTTTAATCTGTATTTCTGTTGTATAAAGATTTGCAGGAGCTCCAAACCCATGCTGATCCCAGTTTCTATACAAAAGGATATATTTGGAATAAATCTATGAAATGAACAATTTGCTATTGCATTGGTTCATGTAGTAAGTATAAACATTCATCTTACAAAAAAAAAAAAAAATAATGACAAAAAGACACAAAACCAGATGGGTCTCATGGGTTTGAACTCTGTAGAAAAGAACTTGGTATTGTTCACTCTTGTAGAGACGGATAAATGCTGAATTATTATTTCTTGTGCACCTGGGTCTTCTTTCATTTTCAATGTAAGTCTGCCCCCTCCCAACAAGCTCTTATACCCTGGAGAACTTATAACACAAACACCAGAAAACAAAACAGTTCTAGCTAATGTTGCCTAGTGAAGGCTTTTGTCCGGTTCACTAAACATAAGGAAAGACCCAAGAGATTATTCATGTTCATAACAAAGAGGTAAAAGGGCACTAATAGAAAACCTTGCTTTTTTTTCGTTCATTTACAGTAGAAAATGCAATGGATTTCTGTGCTGTGCTTTTAAAGCGGAGAAAGCGCCATGGCGATCCAAGATATTCTGTAATGCAGTGAGTATGTAGGAACCTAAGCTGCCTCTTTTTTACTGAATTGTCCTTAAAAGGGTTGAGCTAATAATAAGAGATTTGAAAAAGAGAATGCACGGATAAAAGAAAACAATGTAGGGGTAGGTTAGTGTCTTATGGACAATGCATTTATAAAAGAATGTCACAACACAGCTGCCATGTTATAAAAGAAGACACTTTTCATTGGTATAGGCAATATTTAAAAAAAAAACTTTAATATACCCCTAAATGCTTCACAGAATAGTCTATTTAAATAGGGAAATATACTTTGCCATAAATCTGATGCAATTGTGCTGCAAGTTTTCCAAATCTTTTAACGTGTTGCAGTGTTCAACATGAGAGTCATGCATTTGCCCAAATTTGCTCCCCACCTTTTGATGCACAACACTGATGAAACCCTAAAGCTACCTTCACCTTGACCAGGAAATTGTTGATCCCTCTGCTTCAATGGGTTCAACTGTGCACAATTCGGAAAGGAGCCAGAAAGGACTAAGTGGTGCTGAGTGCAGCTATGCAGTACAAGTATTTTAACCCACTGCCCAACTGAATGTGAGGAAATTTGCATAAACTACGATAATGAATGTAAATGATCCCAACAGTTTTTGGACAATGAGCATGACATACACAAAATGGGCAAAGTGGTGACTCAGTTATTAGCATTTCTGCCTTGTAGCACTTGGATCCCCAGTTCAATGCCTGCTTGAGTTTTGCCTGCTGTATGTTCTGCACATTTTTTGCATGGGTTTCCTCCGGCCAGGCTGGTTTGAACCATATCTGCATCAGATAACAAAATAAAAAGAAGAAACTACAGCAATTACTGTTGCAGTACCATCATTCCAGTTGTCATGCAGAACAGTAGAACTGCTGTTCAATGCATGGGCTAATCGTTCTGATAATACAGACACTCTCATTAAGTGTATGGTTGCCTTAAATAGGCAATAACATAACTTTTTGCACTTTTTGACAGAAACTGTAACATTTTTATTAGGGGTGAAATACATTTATCATAATTTTTCTTGTAATAATAATTGTTTAACTGATACCAGGTTTCTCTGTAAAGCATTTGTCCCAAAAACTCTTCCTTATCAACTGGGTACAATAGACCTATGCCCCTAGTTGACCATGACTGATATATATATATATATATATATATATATATATAAAGGCATGCAGGAAGTTTATTTAAAAGAGAGCAGAAAACAAATCTCAAAATGCCTACCACCTTGTTCTATGTAGGCTCTCTCTGAGTAAAAATGTAAATAGTTTTTTTCACTAAATCCTAGAGGCAGATTCACTAAAGGACAAAGTGGCTAACGCTAACAACAATTCAGCAAAAATCCCATCTGCAGGGACATCGCCAATTCACAGGAGTAGAGGACAAATTGCTAGCTAACAGGACTGTCACTAGTGTACGTTCACACCCTATCACCAGTCAACTTTTTTTGCTTTGTTGTATGTTAGTTACTCCGCAAATGCACTGGCAACTTTCACTTTTTTAAAGTGGGAGTGCCTTAAAAAGTCTGTAATATTAAAGATTTTTGCGTTAACATTTTTTCAGACATTGGAGGGACATGACATATTTGTATCTCTTCTGTCTTTATTCTGGTTCCTTGGACATTTGTAATAAAAATGCTCACTTTAAGCATTTGAACCAAAATCACTAATAAAGATGTCCATACGATTTTTATGTATCTGCCCTACTTGACGTAAGCGTAAGAGTACTAACAAAGTATTGCTAGGCAGAAACACTAGTGAAAAATTTGCTATGAAATTCAAGCACTGCTGAAGTAACGCTAGTGAAAATTCTCCAGCGTCCGGCTACTGAGACAAAACTTTGCATTTTATTGAATTGGTGTAGTGGTAATGTTTTTGCACCTGGCAAAGTAGCGCAAAGTGTGGCAAAGTGGTCGCTGATGAAAAT
The DNA here is from genome assembly GCA_024363595.1 of Xenopus borealis. Taxonomy (NCBI): domain Eukaryota; kingdom Metazoa; phylum Chordata; class Amphibia; order Anura; family Pipidae; genus Xenopus; species Xenopus borealis. Next base: position 115,555,045 of record CM044435.1, read on the forward strand.
TCTCCTTTTGAATTTTCCCCCTGGTATTTTTGAGTGGGCTTCTGAATTGCCATCTTTTCACTACATCTTGCACTTGTACAGTGAGGAAATGCAAAGTCACATCCTTCTAATCCTTTAATGTTACTGTACTTTAGATAATCTCAGCTGCCGAAATAGAAAACCCTTCTATTAACATAAGCCTTGACCAAACTGTGGCCCTCAAGATGTTACATGATGTTGGTAGTTGCAGTGCAATAATTAACATGCTATAGAATTGTAATTGCTACCTATAAATATGTTTTACCTGCCTCAGAAATGTGCCAATAGTCATTTAAAAATGTAAGATTACATTGAATTTATCAAGTGTACTATGACTTCTGTACAGAATAAAAGACTTAATGAGGATGATCTGCCAAATTTAATTAAAAACAAATAAAAGAAAACAAGGTAACAAAATGAATATATAAAGGGAAGTAGATGTAAGAGAACAGCTTCCTTTACACAATGAAGTCTTTCTAATGATATTCAGCATGTTGGCTTATCCTCACGGGGAATGGCAAAGCGAAAACTGTCAGGCCAAGAGCATAGATGGGCAAATACAGTGGCGTGGAACGGTTACCTGGCAACCAGTGCTAAAAAGGATAAGGTGGGAAATGCTATCATATTCTAACTGGAGATTTTAAGCTTTAACTACCAGATTTTAGCCACACAAAAAGGCTTTTCTTCAAATTCTCCAGCACTTATGGTTTGACATTTTCCAACTGCCATTCTATTTTTGGAAGCGCAGTTCCTTGTCTTTGTTCACTATTGAAAATGAATGTAGCAGACAACGCTCAGCACATGTAGGAGAAATGACTATTGTCCTTTATTTATAAAGTGGTGGCTTGCAATGAAAATGTCATGTGAAGGAAGACCTAGGCAGCTGGAAGTAAATCTGGATTTAGCAAATCTGCAGCTACTTATGTTTTAAAATGTGTGGAGGGGCTTGAACATGTAACAAAACTGGTGCAAAAAGGGTTTAAAATTTAGCGTTTCTGTTGGTGGTGCTGCTTAGCGCAATAATGACAATATGCCTGCACCCCCCCTCAAAGAGCACAAGTTGGGTTGCCATATGTTTTTTTTTAAATGCGAGACTTAGAATTAATTGCATGCACTAAAAAATGTGATATAATTGGTATCATTGAGACCTCGTGAGATGACGCATGTGATTGGACTGGGAATTTAAATGGTTACACTCTTTTTACGAAGGGCAGAGGGATTAAAAAGGGCGGAGGAGTGTTTTTGTATGTAAAGCCTGGATAAATATACACTAAAGAAATATCCATTGCTGGCACTGGTGAGGGTGCAGAATCCTTCTAGGTAGGGATTTTGACTGGGCAAAAGGTTATAAAGAGAATTATCATTGGGATGTGTTATCAAGCACCTCGTATAAGCCCAGCTACTCTTACAGATACAAGCGGCAGCTGGGTCAGGTTGTTGCTATTATCCAGACATTGACTGGGGTAATGAGGTTGCCAAGACAGATAAAGCTAGTAGGTTTGTAAATATGCTGAATGACAACTTTCAATTGACAACAATTCCAGCTTGTTCAAGAACCTACTAGGAATAACTCTCTTTTGGACCTTGTAATAACTAATGTGGGGAGTTCATAATTTAGGTATTAGCAGCGGCAGCTCCATTCACACAGACAAGAGACAGTACACTGGGTTTTTAGTAGTGATGGGCAAAACGGCCGCGTTTCGCTTCGCCGAAAAATTCGCGAATTTCCAGAGAAATTCGCGAATTTTTCGCCATTTGGCGAAACGAGTCGCGCGTCGTTTTTGACGCGCGTCGTTTTTGACGCGCGTCGCGTCAATTCCGACGCATCGCGTCGTTTTCGGCGCGTCGCGTCAAAAACGACGCGCGACTCGTTTTGACGCGGCGAATTTTTGGCGGCGAATTTTTAGGGTCGTTTCGCGAATTTATTCGCCAGCGGCGAATCGCGGGAATTCGCCGCGAATTCGCCCCTGGCGAATAAATTCGCCCATCACTAGTTTTTAGCTGATCTTTGTATGTATTTTATTCCACACACCAACTTACACATAAACATAAAAGTTCATAGTCTTTGTGGAGGCAGAAAACAAAATAGTTCCAGCTGTGCTGTTAAAGAAAATGTGCTTTTGCCAAATAACCCACAGCCCCACTTGGGCAAAATAAGTCCAGCAAACAAAATATACTGTTAACTCACAGTTCTTTGGAGATTCACTCTGTTTTCCTCCTGGAAGCAGCTCACTTCCCAATCACTTTAGGAAGTAGCGGGTAGCCAATCCTTGCTACCAGAGACCATGTCTCCTTGTGAAACTTGTGCCCAGCAATACACTCCTTATGTTCAACCACACAGGTCACATGCATTTTTACACTGAAAACTTTTAACACAGCCCCAGTAGCTCTCCTTCCTTTCTTTCTCCTTTCCAGGGCAGACCTCATTTAATTGAGACCCCACCTAATCATTCCTCACTGCTGCTCAGAGCCTCATTTTCACAGCCCTCTGTGCTGCTTCATAGAGGATTCTGGGAGGAATATACTTTCTCTCTATGATTTTCCCAACCATGCTACACTAATAATACTGAACTCATTGCTAGCATTTGTGTGGGTGAGCATTTAGGGAATCGTCATCATAACATGGTCTCCGAGATTCTGTTATCTGCAATGCAATAAGGGAGTAACTAAAACACAAAATTTCAGACGTGCAAACTTTGATAGTATAAGGATATCTATGCAACATATTAAGTGGGAAATGCTTTACACAGGGTTAAACACCGAATAAAAATGGGAAGTCTTTAAAACGCTGCTTAATAAATATACATGTCAGTAAATTCCCTTTGTAAGCAAGGAACGTCATTGCAAAGCAGAACCTTTTGCGTTGGTGTTGAGGTGGGTACGAAAAGATGTTTCGAAGTTAGCTGGGACAGCCAAATCATTTGTAAGGTGGCCAATAAATCATGCATAAAACTATGTCAAGCTAAATTGATAAGGAAAAGGATATTGCAACAAGCAGTAAAAAGAATCCAAAATATTTTTTTAAATATGTTAAAAGCCAAAAAAATTAAACTGGAGGGATGGGACCTTTAATAACAGAGGGGGGTCAGCTGGTTGATGAAAACAAAACAACAACAAAAAATGCTCAGAACTCATATTTCTTGTCTGTCTAAACAAATAAGGAACCAGTTAATTAAGGTTTCCTTTTAAAAAATTTCCTCATGTGTGGTTCACACATGAGTAAATTCAAAAGAGACTAGAACACATAAGATGAACAAAGGTCCAGGGCCAGAAGGTATTCATCCCAGGGTACCTTGGATGCTTAGCTATGTGACTGCCAAACCACTTTCCTTAATTTTTCAGGATTCATTGAGGTCCGGCATAGTACTGAGAGACTGGTGAATTGCTAATATGGTGCCGCTATTCAAAAAAGGATACCATTCTCAGCCTCAAAGCTATAGGCCAGTTAGTCTGATGTCAGTGGCAGGAAAGCTTTTCTAAGGATAAGTAAAGGATAAGATACTAGACTTGCTGCCACTTTGCAGAGTGATTTGTCTAAGTTGGGAAACTGAGAAGCAAACTAGAAAATGAGGTTCAATGTTGATAAATGCAAGGTAATGCAAGGTTGATAAATGCACTTTGGCAAAAATACTATAAATGAAAGTTATACACTAAATGGCAGTATGATGGGAGTTTCCTTAAATGAGAATGATCTAGGGGTGTTTGTAGATAAGTTAAGTTGTCTAATTCTGGGCAGTGTCATTCTGTGGCTACTAAAGCAAAGTCTTGCATACAAAAGGGCATTAGCTCAAGGGATGAAAACACAATTATGCCTCTTTATAGGTCCCTGGTAAGGCCTCATCTGGAGTATGCAGTGCAGTTTTGTACTCCAGTCCTTAAGAGGGAAATCAATGAGCTGGAGAGAGTGCAGAGATGTGCAATTAAACTGGTTAGGGGGATGGAAGACTTAAATTATGAGGGTATACTGTTAAGGTTGGGGTTATTTTCTCTGGAAAAAAGGTGCTTGTGAGGGGACATGATTACACTTTACAAGTACATTAGAGTACATTATAGACAAATAGCAGGGGACCTTTTTAACCATAAAGAGGATCACTGTACCACCCCTTCAGACTAGAAGAAAAGGAATTTAATTTGAAGCAAAGTAGGTGTTTTTTCACAGTGAGAATAGTGAGGTTGTGGAATGCACTGCATGGTGAAGTTGTGATGGCTGATTTTGTTAATGTCAGGCAAGGGTCAAACATGGAATTTGGGACAGACTAGAGCACCCAGGAACCAGAAATGAACTTTTAGATTAGGCAATGTAAAGGATGGCAGATGCGCCACGATGATGAAATAATAAGGCCAAAAAGAGCAAAGTGTTGTGCGAACCTGGAAGCAGCTATTCAATGCAGCAACGAGCCATCAAACCCCTTCTTCAAGCTATCTAATGTACCAGCCAGTATGACTGATTTAAGGAGAACATTCCTCATCTTCAAAGCTCTCACTATAAAAAAATTCCTTCCGAATATTTAGATGTAACCTCCTTTGTTTTAATCGGAATCAGGTTTCTTCTTGTCAGCTGGAAGGACAAACTGGTTAATAAAGCATTAGAGATGTTATTGTATGATCCCCTTATATATTTATACATAGTTAACATGTCACCCCTTAAGCACCTCTTGGCCAGCATGAAAAAACACAATTTGACAAGTCTTTTCTCATAGCTAAGATTTGCCATACCTTTTACCAGCTTAATTGCCATTCTCTGGACCCTCTCTAATTAGATAATGTCCCATTTGAACATATGAGACCAAAACTGTTCGGCATATTCTAGATGAGGCCTTACCAGTGCTCTGTACAGTAGAAGAATAACTTCCTTCTCCCACAAATCTATGCCTCTTTTAATACTGTTCAAGGCCTTGTTTTCCCTTGATGCTGCTGATTGGCATTACTTGCTACAGCCAAGTTTATTATCTACTAGGACTTCAAGGTCCTTTTCCATTATAGATTTGCCTAGTGCAGTCCCATTAAGGGTATATTTTTACATCCCAGGTGCATGACTTTACATTTATCAATAGTGATGGGCAAATTTATTCGCGATTCGCCAGCGAAATTTCGCCTGGCGAAAATTTGCTGGTCTAAAAAAAAAAACAAGTTGCTCGTCGAAAATGCGCCGCAACTCGCGAATTTTTTCGCCAATTCGCGAAGCAAAATGGGGTAGATTCGCCCATCACTATTTATCAACACTGAATCACTTCTGCTACTTAGTTGTACAGATTGCCAGTTTGTCAAGATCCTACTCCAAGGATGCCGTATCCTGGAAGGAATTAATTAGGCTGCATAGTTTTGTGTCATCTTCAAACACCGATGCATTACTTACGATACCTTGCCGTAAGTCATTAATGAATATATTTTATAAAATTGTGAATCTATACAGACATTCACCACATACTTAACAATTAGAGAAGGTATTGTAGGATCCCCTAATATATTAAACATACACAAATTAATAAAAATATTAATATATAAAATAAAATCCTCATGAGGGTCCTTTCATCTATAATCTGTGTATCTAACAGACTTCTCTATGAAGGCTTATATTCTGTACAAACCCTTTCCTATGTAGTTGATTGACCTTGACACTTAATAAAGGGCACACTAGCCCAAAACATGTTGTGTACCAGTAGTCGGCAAATAAAAGGAAAACCACAGCATTAATTTGCTTGCTGAGTGCTCTGCTCCTTTTTCTACAATTTGACTTGCATATATCAGGATATCAGTGACCTGATTGAGGAAAGTTGCACTCCTATCTCACATTAAGTTGGCAGTGTGTTTTTGGACAACATACTTTCTAGATGATTGAAATGTGCTTTCACAAAGAAATTTTTGTTGATTACAATTATCAGTGATCATCTGTATGTAAAAAAATGTTTTGGTACCAGCAGAACCCATCCCTTTAACAGTAGATCTTTAATAAGTATTATGATTTGTAATCATATGGGTGGTCTCCCTTATACAGAGGAAGTTGCTCAGATAATTGCATATACAGATGCAGTCACTTGGATTTGTAAGCTAAATGCGTCGTGACTCAGAGCTAATTGAAGAAACTGTGTTATCCAAAGTTATCTTAACTCATTTAATGCATTTAACCTTTTCATTAGCATACCAAAGCACCATTGTTTTCAATGGTGAACTCTTTAATTGGATGGGATGCGGTGACACAATATTCTGTGCTAAGTGGGATAAATGAGATAGATGAGTTAAGTCACGACGCATTTAACTTACAATCCAAAGTGACTGCATCTGTACACCTATTTTCCATAATGTGCAAAGACTGACTAAAAAGGAATACATAAGGAAATGGCCTTTAGGGATGAGCTACAAGGATGATTTGAAAAGGTCAGTGGCATATCTGTTGGCGTCCTTAACAAACAAATCTCTAGTCAATAACTTGCCAGTTCTGATTACTACTACATCCAAAAAGGATGCTTATTGACAATTCACCATCAATGTAACTCTGATATTCAATAGACAATTAAGGCAGACCAGAAATCTCTCCAGGGACTCCCACATCAACCAACTGAGAACAAACATGTCATTGATGTATCTCCATAAGACTGTCTTCTGAAGACCCCATGCATCTTTACACCAAACTCTATAGGCACTGCTATATATTATTATTAACATGTATTTCTATAGCAGCAGGGGCATGGCCAGAGCCTGTAGACCAGCTTTGATGATGAAGTAAATATTTGCTAGAACAAAAGTAATTGGTATACAAAATAACTCTCTTTACAAAGATAGAGAGAACTAGTTTGTGATATACAGTATGTACCTGACTCAGTTAAAATACATTGCCTAGGCTCCAAAACCCAATTTTCTGGCATGATGGGATAGAGGCTAGACATGTCTAAACAAGCCAATGCCAATCTTACTACTGAGAGAGAACAAAATTCTGTGTATGCAGCTTCACCCATGAGCCCTGCTGACTTGAATATATTCTGCTCTCAAGCTAGCCTTGGCCACTAGTACCCTGGCCTTGAGGCAGAGACACATTTTTGGCTGTAAGGGCAGTTCTTTGTTTTTTTTGTTGTTGTATGCTGTTGAGTAATATCTCTATGCTCTCCCATCAGTAACTTCCATTTACTCCTGTACATTCTCATATCATATGTTCACAAGCCTATAAACTCTGTGATTCCTTTGTTTGGGGTTCTGACTCTTTTTGAGTTACGTCAAATGATCTACAGTTCCTGAATTAACATGGCACCACTGACTAAAGAAAAGAGTGACATTCTATAAATGGGATTTGCCCTGTGGGACCTGTAGCTCAAAATTCTTAAGGGCATAAAACAAAGTTGGTTCCAGTAACAATAATGCACCCTGGTGGAGAGGGTCCTGACACACTGTAGATGAAATAAAAGTTTCTATTGATATTTTTTTTTTTTAAATGTTATCAGTAATATTCTTATTAAATACATCATATTCAAGAGTAGAAACAAGTTTCAGAATAACATCCAAAGCTTCCCTGAGAAGCACTTCTTAGACATTAACATCAGACTACTGTCTTAATATCTCCTGGTTGTTATACTCTGTGTACATCACAACAATTGATCTATCCCTGTCAGCAGGATATATGGTAATATCAATCTGATTAGCTAGCCCATCCAACAAATTGTTCAAAACAGATATGGTTCACTGTCTGTGTCACAATCATTACAACAAGCTAAAGGAGAAAAGCTCAAACCTGTAGATACTTAATTAAGTTCAATCTCATCCAATAGTATCGAAAAAATATTAAAAACCACTTGTTCTTTAACTTCCCTGATTGTTATTAATCGCATATTGGCAATCTTGCTGAACTTGCAGTGTCTTTGACTTTCTATCTGTAATTATTTAATATGTGTATGAAAAAACAGACAACTGAATTAAGTAGTTGTGGAATCAATGTTTGGCTGCTGCTCCCATATTCTCATCCTCTTTTGATTGGATGATGGTTCTCTCCACTAATAAACATGTTTTTCAATGTTGTCCATAGTCCACTTGATGCCAATTAAACTTGTATCTTATCTGATATTTGCCAAATTTGTATTCAAGATTGTGCTTTCACTTCACTGTGAAGCTCCAAGTCAATGACTTCTGGTTAGAAACCCTCATGTAACCCCCAAGAGCCCAATGGATTCTATTGCTGAATCATCATAAAAAAATTTACTTAATTTCCAATAAATTGATACTTGTCTTTCAAGTGAAAAGGCAGTTCTACAAGGATAACATTACAACTAATTGCCACCGTTTAGTACTTGAATTTTATTGCTTGGGTTATTTGCCACTTTTTCCTCCAAGAAACCTGCGAACAATGGCTAATAATTTTAAGTGATGGGATAAAGGCTAGAAGAACTCACAGTACATTGTGGAATTTTTAGTATTCTTACATGTGCCAGTCTTGAAAAGTCCAGCTATTGTTGTTGTATTTGGTTAATACCACTTTTTTAGAACTGACCCTGCGGGATCTATCTTTTTTTAATGCAAATGAATTATTAATGCCAGCACTCTTATTCTTTCTCTCTGCAATCTGTTTTCACTACTAGGGGCTCTGGAGTTTGTGGTTTTTTACTTCAGATAGCTCTTTAGCTAAGACAGCTGAGTTAAAAATCAAGACCACAGCTCCAGAAGCCCTGACTTCTCCCTCTTGTGGGGTCCTAAAGATAAATAAGATAAACCAATAAGACAGTTCATGGGACTTCTCCACCATCTATAATTTTCAATTTCCTACTCCTATTGGGCATTAGATTTTATCAGATGAACTAGATTTCCGTAATTTTCTGAATGAACTTAAGACAAACCAATCAATTTATTTATACCAATCACTTTTGAAAACCTCTAAGATTTTTTAAATGAATTGATTTCTTAAATATTGGCACTATTCACTTTAGACCTTTTCCTTAACTTGTGTGTATCAATTTTCTTAACCTCCTATATATTTTACCCAAGTGATGAATTGGCTTTCTTTCCATGTTAGATACTGATTTTCTCCTCTTTTATCTTATTTATTCTGACTTAGGCAATAGCACTTTAAATTTATACTATTCTTTAGTGAATTTATAATGGTTGGAAGTTACTATCAATATCCTGTTAATTGAGATTTGATTGACACATGTGTTATTTATTTAATTATGGTCAGTATTGATTACTCCACTTATATAATCAAATGTCAAGGGATTTCTTTGGGGTTTCTTCTTCAATAATTTCACATAATTGACTGACAGAAGTCAGATTCTCTTTCAACAGATTTACCAACTGATAGATCTTTCTACATTCACAAGTCCAGCTATACAGATACTATAATAGTTTATGATTGTTGCACTAAGGCTATCCCACCGCATATCTAGTATACTATGGGAGGCAATGGTTGCTTATGATAGCTGCAATAGCTGCTCTCTAGTGAGTATAGACCTTCCAAAGCATCAGAGAAAATCTGGTCTTTCTGTATGCCCTAATGATGAAAAACTAAAACTATACTTTTGGCCAGATATCGATCGGGGAAGCCCATCGGAGAGCCCCATACACGGCCGATAAGCTGCCGAGTCTGTTGGCAGCTTTTATCGGCCCGTGTATGGCCACCTTAAGACTATTTCTAAAGCTGCAATCTTTTTATTAACTGATCCCAACATGATGATTGGTGACAATACAGCAATCCAAGGAATGGTAAAGAAAAGAAAATGGGTAAGAAAACGTGGATTAATTAATTGGGTAGTCCCACTGAGAGGGAGATAATACCTTCACTAGTGATGGGCGAATCTGGGGCGTTTGGCTTCGCACATTTTTCGTGACTTTCTTAGGAAATTCATGAAACAGCAAAAAATTCTTGAAACGCTGCTGGCATCATGTTTTGGAAGCAGGCATTTGTCTTTGGATGCTGGCATCTGTTATTGGAAAATAAGGCGTTGGCGAATTTTCACTAGGTGACTTTTTTGTGGCATTTCGTGAATGTATTCACCAGCTGCGAATCACAGGAATTAACCACAAATTCGCCCCAGGCCAATAAATTCACCCATCACTAACCTTCACGCAAATAAACCTAGAGGATTGAGGACTTTAACTATTGAATGAAAATTGCCATCATATTTAGGTAGGAAAGCAATTGCCCCAAAATTTCAAGCTGGACATTTGGGTGTTTCTAGAAGAGCAAATGTCCTTCTCCTCTATTGTCACCATAACTGGTGTAGGGGACTGGTAAATTAGTCTCCCAGTATTATTTAGCAGGCAGTCCCCTAGTGTTATAGACACCTAAGTGGGTCCTAAAGTAAAGTTAGGAGGCTTAAAGGAGAATTCAACCCCCCTTGATGTTAAGTTCCCATTTGCCCCCCTCTGTTTGTCCCCTTCCTGCCAGGCCCGGATTTGTGGAGAGGCCACCTAGGCCCGGGCCTAGGGTGCCCGGATCTTAGGAGGCGGCATGCTGCCCAACCACACCCACATTGGTTCAGAAATTTAAATTTCCTGTGTGCCAATTCCTATTGCTCCGTCACGATGATGAAAATTTGAGCAAATAAAAGGGAGGGGCCAGGGGCGTCAAATGACAGTGGGCCTAGGGGCACCAGCAATCTAAATCCGGCCCTGCTTCCTGCCTCTCCCTGCACAGTCTTACCCCTGAATCCTTCTCCCTCCAGAAATAACGACCGTAAAAGCAGAGAGAGTGCAGCAGTGCTAGCAGCCGCCATCTTCTTATCTTTGGAAATATGGGAGTGGCTTTTTACTGTCTCTGGTACCACTTGAGCTTTACAGATTAAATGGCACCGGCCATGAAGCCTCAGTAAATGCGTTTGGAGTTACTGCAATGAACATATACTGCTACTGCCTGCTTGACAAATGCAAAAAACAACTTTTTTTTACTGCCCTTGATGTGGATTCCTCTGTTGCAGGCCCCCCACATTTTACACTGTGAACTGCTTTCTAATTGCTAAAATTTACTTTTTAATTATATTGTGATACGAATATTGCCAGACATTTTGGGAATGCTCCAATGGTGTGTTGCTGAAAGCATAAACAATGGATACATGTTCAGCTAACATTCCGGCATGTAGCATTAAAATTCCATTAGCATGTGCAGCGTTGGATTGGGGGTGTCCGGGCCCACAGAGGCTTCCAACACAGGGGCCCGCATACACCCCCAACCACACATTTAGGTCAGGGTGCATCAACCCTGGCATGGAGTGGGTCTGGGCAGGCGGAGCAAGTGTACTGCAACCCCAGTCCAATACTGAGCATGTTATACTTTAGGTGATGATATACTTGGTGATGCAACCAACTATGGGAACCCTAGAATTACCACTATGTTCAGGGTGTTGATAGCTGGACAAAAGAGAGCCTAATACAACTATATAAATATGGAAACTACAGTATGTGCTTCGGTGCAAGTACCTTTAATGAAATAAACATGTGCATCCATTTCAGCATGTCTGCACTTGTGACTGCATTTGTAAATTACCTTTAACAGGACAAATGCAAATAATAGTGTAAAAAAACTAAAATAAATAAATAAATATAGGGAAATTATTTTTAGCAGAACTTCTTTTCAGCAGCCAACTTTCCATTCCAAGCAGTGGCTATTTTGAGTTTAGGTGACCCTTGAACCTAATATGGCAATTATCCAATGGGCCACAAGATTAAATATTTCTAGTCAAATCTTAGAATAATGCTATGCTGTGTTGGGATGGAGTCACACCAAAACAACTTGTTTCTCCCCCAGTGATATTTATTCATTAGTTATTTTAAATCCCTTGCTAGCTGATACGGTTAAATCCCAATATGTAGTTCCCGAGCATCATTATTTCTTCACTTAGGATGAGAAGGGGAGGGAAATGCCTGTTTCAATCATAACCCATCTTGTATTTACAACATCTTACTACACTATGCACTCTATGGCACCACAAGCCTATTAAATTTATTTACACAAACTGTTAAGCAACGCAATAAAAACTTCAACACCATCTACACAGGCTGTAAATGATTTATCCTCATTATAAAAGTTGGCAGTTTGCTGAATATTTCATCCCAAAAAATGCAAAGGAAATTAAAATTGCTTGTGGCACAGCAAGGATATTGCCAAGCTGGTACCTTGCAGATATGATGGCCACAATCCCTTTGTACAAATAGTTTTATAAAGATTGCAAGAACATAATTACTGGGCAAATGATATTAGAATAATGTTTTATGATTACATTTTTCCATTGCAAACTCAAATAGCTTAACCTAAGTAAAAGTGGATATAGGTGTCGTAAATACTTTGCGTAAGTGGACTGGAACTGTTGGAAATGTGTCCAGTGTCCAGTAAGGCTAAACCCTACTTCAAGTCAATATTTTTTCAACATGTTTTGTAATTTATTTTGTTCAAAGATAGTATAGTGATAAATTGTCCATCAACATCGGGTCATAGTAAACTCCATATGGCAGGCTTAAAGGAAAAGTAAATGTTTTTTTTTTTCTATCTTTAAATTTGCTCTAAACAGCTCCCCAGATTAATGTACCTTAGTCCCTGCTGCAAGTCTGATCTGGTTTCTGTGTTATCAGCAGCTTGTTTACCCTTCTTCCTGGTGCAGAGTGAAGCCCTGCCACTTAGCTTACTGAGCTGTCAATTTGCATGCTGTGACATAGCAGAGAGGAAGGGGGAGCCAGTGTGTGCAGCACCAGCAGCTTTTTTTTTTCTCCTCATGTGCACTCCCTGCACAAATCACTGAACCTTTACTATAAATTACAAATGCCACAACATACTGCCAATCTGATTCTAACACATTCCACTGTACCCTAAATGACTAGTAAACTAAATAGCAATGTTCTCTCGCTCTGCCTTTCAGTAAAAATGAGAATGCTTCAATCCTCCAATCTGGTCACCGCAGTCCCATATGGATATAGATATAATCTTCATTCAACAAATGAGGAGAGCACTCTGACAGCCGATATGCTGTGAAATTTCTTTAATTTCAGTGACTACCAGTACACCGGTGTACTGGTAGTCACTGAAATTAAAGAAATTTCACAGCATATCGGCTGTCAGAGTGCTCTCCTCATTTGTTGAATGACTAGTAAACTAGCATCACTAAAATTTCTTGCATAAGTGAACATTCACTGTAATGAACAACTCCCAGAACAGGCTGCCATTCTTATTCTTAATAAAATCCCCACTTGCCATTCTAACTGATAATAAATCAGCTCCCCCAGCCTCATCAACAATCACTTGCACAACCACCATAGTTAATCTATGTCAGTATGCATAAATGTAGAAGAAAAAATCAAATAGCTTTGTACATAAATTGATCAGTAAATGAGACAAAGGGACACATGAATGAGTTAATAAAACTCAGTTAAAAAAACTGCTTTATTCTTTACATAACCAGACAAAAGATCAGGCATAGCAATCAATAGCATTATAAAATGTGTTATAAATTGAGAAAGGGCTGTTAATTTACCTACAGGACATCAACAGTGTCAGAGAAATATTCCTCTCAGTGCTGCTGTGATATGGACAGAACCAGAGCAGACTTGCAGCAGGGACTAAGGTACATTAATCTGGGGGGCTGTTTAGAAAATTTAGAGATAGAAAAAAAAATGTTTACTTTTTCTTTAAGTGTTTTCCTGTCTTCATAGTTTTCCTTTTGGTGGGAAAAGTGTCTCCTGACTAAATCATAGGTCTCTCGCCACTGTAAAATTTATAGGGGAGTAATAGCGACAAACCCATTTTTAATATTGCAAGACCACTATTAACAAGCATGGGGTTTTAAAACCACATAAAAGTTTAGTCTTCCATCCTGCAAAATAATGCAGAACCACCAACAGAAAGTGGAGAATTCCTATCATACTTACCATAATTTTCTTTTCCTGGCCATTCTTGGAAGGCCTTGGAAATGCACAGGGTAATCCATCTGCTTGAAGAGGCAGCAGCTTGTCCCTTCCTGCTTCCCGCTGGGACAACAAATAGTCTGTTGGTTTTTCTATCAGGGACCTGATATCTCCAAGTAATGCTTAAGACACCATTCTGGATCAGTTTTCTCTGGATCCTTATGCCCTTGAATATCCTCCGGAAAAATGGGAAGTGAAAGGTTGATATAACTTTTTAAAGGAAGGATTTAACAGGCTTTAAGATGACTCTGTCATGTATGAATGAGATGTGACCTTGAGCACAGAAGAGAGCCTGTAGTTCTTCAACTCTGCATGCTGAGGCTATGGCCAACAGGAATAAGGTCTTGAGTGTAAGGAACCAAAAAGAAATTGACTCCAAGGGCTCAAATGGCGACAAGGATAAAGAACCTAATACTGATGAAAGACTCCAGGCCGGGTACCAGGGGACCCAGAAGGTCGTATTTTGACAAGGGCTTTAAAAAAAATCTCTGTACTGTTGGATGAAGCCCAGGAAATACCTGCCATAGCTGAAATAGCCGTAGTATGAGACCCTAGGGTTCTATACTGTAGGCCTTTTTCTAGACCGAATTGGAGGAAAACTAGAACATGTGGGAGAGCTAATTAAGATTTTCTTGCCTTCAATAGAGTATCAACAACTCCAATTGGAAGCTCTAGACTTTCCAGTCTCTTGCACTCAATCGACGGGCCCGAAGGGACGAGGCTGCTGGTTTCGGTGAAGAATGGGTCCTTGGTTCAACAGATCCCTCCTTCCCAGAATGGGATCACTCTCCTGGACTACCTTCTGGAGAGTCCTTAGGATGAGAGGAAATGGTGGGAAGGCATAGGCTAGACTGAAGAGCCAGTTCTGAATCAGGATATCTGAGCCCTGGGCTGTTGGGGAAAATCTCCTTGAAACTAGTGCCTTAACAAGCAGTTTCAACTGTCTGCTTCTATGTTGTTCTTCCCTGGGAGATGTTCCACAGTCAATAAAACCAGGTTCTTCTCTGCCCATTGCAGGATGGGCTGAACTTCCTGGAGTAGGGGTTTGCTCTTGGTACCCCCTTGTCTCTTGGCAGTAGTGTTGTCTATTAGGAGCTTGACCGAGGTGCCCTTTAGAATTTCGGCAAAGGAGAGCAGAGCTAACTTCACTGCCCTTATCTCCAGGATATTCAAGGGAATACCTATCTGACATAAAGGCAATCTTCCCTGCACCCATCTCACATCTAGATGTGCCCCACAGCCCCAGGTTGAAGCATCAGTCATTAAAATGTTCCATCAAGTTTGAGATAACAGAAAACCTCTTATCAAATTTTCCTCCAAGGTCCACCAGAGAAGAGATTAAGGTGACTAAAATCTTTGTGAAAACCCTGGGAGCGGTGGCTAAACCGATGGTAGACATTGACATTGAAATGTCTTTCCCCAATGGTGAAGCAAAGGAATCGTTGATGTGAGGCTGCAACCAGAATATGCAGGTATGCATCTCTTAGGTCGATGGAAAGAAGCCAATCTCCTGGAAGAACTGTAGCAATAATGGAGAAAATGGATCCAATATGGGTCTCCAACCCCATTAATTATATTTTTACCAGAAAAAGTACTGAATAGAATCCTTTTCCCCTTTCTACTTGTGGGACCGGAGTGATGACATTCTCTTCCACTAGCCATTGTAAATGATGGTCCAGGCTTTTCTTTTTTCCCTTTTCTTAACCTGGCTCCCACTCTTCCTATGGAGGACAGTTAGTCAGGAAGGTATTTTGGTAAATGGAGAGACCTTAGATCTGTCCCCCTTGAAGGCTGCCTGTCTGTTAGGAATTTAATGTGTTAGTAGAACCCTGAATTGTGCAGCAATAAGAACACCGTGATGAATTCAATTAAACTCTTTATTTTCAGGTCTCACAGAAGTACAATCCCTGCACATCCCAGGAAGGAAAACCCCACAGTAGTTCTGGAAATAAGCAGGAACTTCTAGGAGAGTATACTCTTTTGGGAAAGTCCTCAAATGTTAAACAGTGTTTGAGAATAGTTTTCTTCCCACAGAAAGCCAGAGGAGTGAATATGACATTGGATGAGTCCTCTTTAGGAAAGGGAACTCACATGGAGTGAGAGGAATTCAATACTCAAGGTAAGTAGAGGTACACACAGGAAATGGAGTAAGCATGAAAGTTCTGGATTAGGGAGCAACCATTTGTAACCCCATTAAAGGAGATAAACAGTAGATCAAAGTCCATAGCATGCAACAGATAATCAGATACTAGGATTCACAGTTCAGATTCAAATGAGCGCCAATTCAAGAATAGGATTGAATAACACAGTCTTAAATACTAGGAACAGGCAGGATGCAAGCAAATAATGAGCACGATCTTAGTGTAGACACAGGCAGAATGCTATGAATTGCTATGGGGGTTGCTGTGGAAGAGTTGTTGGTGAGGATAAGAAGCTGTTAGTACTGGCCTGGAAAATGTGATTGGATGTTGGCTGCTGGAGGAGCAGGGAACTGAGGAGAAGGGCTGATGAGAGCTGGGAACAAGAGGCTGCAGACAAGATGACTCTTCACATGATGATCTTGGATCAAGAAGGACGCCAACCTTACTTAGAGTAAGTTTAACTGTGCAGTGCCTTAGCTCCTGCGCTTGAATTTTATAGGAGGCAGTGGATGCGCAGCGTAATCTCACCTGTGCGAAAACCTAGTGTCCGAAGAATGCGCAGCGTGAGTGCTCCTGCGCGCACTTCCAGTTTTTTACAGAGGAAGGAGGCCTAAAGCCATGGTGCCTTACACTGTCCCTTCTTCCATGTAAAAGGTTTGGAAGTCTCACTTCCTGGTCTGGAGACCTAACGACTATATTTGGTTCTTCCTGAGCCACAAAATATGGAAGATCTAAAGTGAGAAGACCTGGGGGTTGTAATGCTTTTTCTTCTCTTGAGGTAAGAATAGGCTTCCCCCCCCCCAGGCTTTCGTAATGACATTGTCTAATGTTGGGCTAAAGAGACGCAAACCTTCAAAGGGCAAGGTACGAAGGCTCATCTGGGAAGAGACATCTGCTGCCCAGGATCTGAGCCAGAGAACTCATCTAGATGCTACAGACATGGCCATGGATCTGGCTGGCAGTCTGGTGAGATCTACTGCTGCTTCTGAAATAAAACCAGTGGCCAGTCTTGTCTACTCCTTCAGACAGGGCTTTATCAATTCAAAAAAGACATGGCTTTTGCTACTGAGATAAGAGCTACCGCTGGTTTGCATGCAGCTCCTGCAACTAAAAACTCTTTTTTGAGATCTGAGTCTGCTCGCCTATCCATGGGGTCCCTCAGAGAAGAGCTGTCATCAGTTGGCAGGGTGGTTTTCTTTTCCAGATGAATGACTGCTGGATCCACCTCAGGGGCCGTAACCCAGTCTTTTACCTCTGAGTCTCTGAAAGGGTACATTTTGGCGAACCTCGTCCCCTGAGACATAAAAGACGCCTTTTTAGCCGTTGCTGCCACGCGGATCTGATGAGGTCAGAGACTTCTTGAAAGAGAGGTAGAAAGTAGTAGAGCCTGACACCTCTTCTTCCACCGCCAAGGTCTTCTTAACAGCTTTTATGAGCAGAGCAACCAAGGCAAGATCAAAAGTATCCTCGGTACCATCTGTTTCTTCATCAGAGTCCAACAATGATTGTTCTGGTGATAGGAATTAATCTTCAGAAGAATCCTCTGCTGTAGTACCAGCATTCCCTGTTTTAGAAGCAAACCCTTGACTTTCCTCTGCATTCTCATGGGCCAAGATGGGGAAAGAAGATGAAGAACTGCAAAAATCCCTCCAGCAACATTTGCAAAACTTTTTGCCTTCTAGAGGAGGGCTAAAGCAATCTATGCATTAGAGGGAAGCCAGATGTGAGGCATTGGGGTAGATTCATCAAAGAGTGAAGTTAAGAGTGAAGTTCCACCACTAGAGGGAAATTCCGCAGCTCTCCACTCATTTCTATGGAATTTTTGAAGGCGTATTTATCAAAGGATGAATTTTCACTTTCACCCATTGATAAATTTGCCATGTATTTTCCTGCAATGTTGGGCTTGTTCCCATAATTTTGGCATTATTTTAGATGCAAGGAATGATGTTCTTGGCATGATTGCGTTGCTTCTATCTCAGTTGCTCTTATTTGCCAAAATTACTTTAGCTACATGCACAAAAAGAACTCAAAGACTATGTGATGTAATTTCCAGTGTTTGGCATAAGAATAACTGCTGCTCCCTATTCTTTAAAGGAGAACTAAATCCTTCATTAAAAAAGACCTACCTCTCCACTTCCCAGCGTAGTTCTTACCCAGGGCAAATGCCTCTTACTTTTTACTCACCCCTCGTGGCAGTTTCAGGCATTGGAGTTCAAGGCACCCATCTTCTTCTTCATTGGTAATCTTTGTGTCTTTTTCCAGGTCTTCGGCAATGTCTGTGAGTTTTGGCGCATGCAGTTGTACATAACCAGGAAATTGTGTCAACTGCGTATGCACCAAAACGCTGTTCAATAGACGAAGATTGACTGCCTTGAATTCCAACTGCCAGGAGGGGTGAGTAAAAAGTTATGGGCATTTGTCCAGAGTAAGAGCTACACTGGAGGGGAGCGGGGAGGGGGGTCTGTGGGGCCTAGGGTTTTTTTTTAATGAAGGGTTTAGTTCTCTTTTAAGGAACGAGTATTGCTCCTTTTGATGCTTTCCAATCAGGGAACCTGGAGCTACTGCCTGATCGATGATAGATCTACTGTTCCCATGCATCAATGTGTCAGATGCAGCAACTTTGGATTGAGAATTGAAGGCAGGAAAGACTGAGCGTTGAGTAGCACAACTATATGGAGTGAAAGGAAAGCATTTTAATGCAAGTGCCCTTAAAGGGGTGGTTCACCTTCCAGTTAGCTTTTAGTATATTGTAGAAGGGCCAATTCTAAGAAACTTTTCAATTGGTTTTCATTATTTATTTTTCATAGTTTTTTAATGATTTGCAATTTTCGTCTGTTTCTTTGCAGCTTTCAAATCGGGGTCACTGACACCATCTAAAAACAAATGCTCTGTAAGGCTACAAATGTATTGTTATTGCCACTTTTTATTATTTATCAGTCTATTCAGCCCATCTCCTATTCACATTCCAGTCTCTTATTCAAATCAATGCTGGGTTGCTAGGGTAATTTGTACCCTAGAAACCAAATTGCTGACACTGCTAGAGAGCTGCTGAATAAAAAGCTAAATAACTAAAAAACCACAAACAATAAAAAATTTAAACCAATTGCAAATTGTCTCAGAATATCACTCTCTACATTATACTAAAAGTTAACTCAAGGGTGAACAACCCCTTTAATGAAAAAGGTTTTATGCATAACCGTGGGGAAATTGCAAGCACTGCAACTGCACTTGTGAACATAAATAACTTTGTTTGTTGAATAGTTCTGGGACTTTAAAGCTGACCCCTACCCAGTGGGGGATTTGTGGAAAGGCCACCTGGGCCTAGGGTGGCAGGATGTTAGGGGGTGGCATGCTGCCCAGCCACACCCACATTGGTTCAAAAACACTGGGAATGCGCAGGAGATACAATAGTTTTTTAATTTCCCATGCACCAATCCCCATTGATCCAGTCCTGATGATGAAAATTTGCAAATAAAGGGCAGAGTATGGGGGGCTATGAGCAGCAGTGAGCCTAGGGGCGCCCGCTATGTAAATTCAGCCTTCCCCTACAAACTGGGAATGCCACATTTGATGACTAGCTGGTAGGACACCACACTGACCCAACAACAAACTGTTCATGTTCCTACTTTGTTAAAAAATGAGTCACTATTTTTGTAGGAGACATAACACAGCCACACACAACCAAATGAAAGCTGCAAATACAGGGGAAACAGTAAAAAAAATATATAACACAAATTAAAATACAAATTGTCAAAGTTATGCTTTTTACAACCCTAATTTTTATACTACAGAAATAATAAAGGATTTAAAACATTCTGGTATTTGCTTTTCTAAACTAATTTCCCATCATCTCTGTTAAAATCACAAAAGCATCAAAGAGAGACAGAAAATGATTTGAAAGAATTTTTCGGAGTGATGAATTCTCCTGTAACTGATATAGTCCGACCTCTGCAGAATGTACCATATTGTAATTGTTGTCTCCGTCCCACTCCTGCTGCTAAAGTTTACAAGCAGTTTTGTTTTATAGCTGCTAATTTCATCAGCTCAAGCAAGAATCTTAGACTAGGACTCACATGACAAACCCCCAAGTGGATGTGTTTACTGATATATAACCCCAGCTGTGTGACACAATAAAAGAATGGGTGGCCCCCGCACAGTATGAGGCATTGTGTTTGATGTTACTACAAGTAAAATTTACTGGCACCACGTTGTGCGATGAAGAGAAGTGTCTGGCACGGCAAGAGCATGACTTCTGTGAGACGTTGGACTTTTTTACTCTCTTTCTAAACCCTCAAAGCTACAGACAGTGTCTTTGAGTGGAATGAAAATATTAAGGAAATCAAAGGAGCTGAGATTTTTGCCT
The DNA here is from genome assembly GCA_024363595.1 of Xenopus borealis. NCBI lineage: Eukaryota > Metazoa > Chordata > Amphibia > Anura > Pipidae > Xenopus > Xenopus borealis. The sequence goes on from CM044435.1 coordinate 115,575,433, forward strand.
GGGGAAATTTTTTTTTTAACTTTCTGCATAGAGAGATGAAGATTTTTTTATAGTGAGTTATAGTACAAATGGAATCTGTATTTACTATGTGTGAGATAAAGACCTTAATGAAAGATGTTTGACTGGTCCTTTAGTTATGTGGTTAGAACATAAGTGCTCTCCACTTGTTGTCCATGGGGGGGTCTTTCCAGGATAAATTATAAGTATAATAGCTCCTAGACTGAGTTATATAACCATGTCCTACTTCAGATTTATACAATTTTTCTCAAAAGCATACTTTTTGATGCTATATAAAAATGATGATCCATAATGTAACCAGTAAGCCGCTGTTTATTTGATAGATCATAGGAGTATAGTAGGCTTTCCCTCTATCCAAGTTGCCTGTAGTACCTTGAGAAATAATTGTTTGTGTTCCTAGAACTGAATGCATCACTGCATTCAGGAGGGGTGGGAGGTGGGTGGGAAAATGGAATGCTCCTAGCTTCTGTGTCATTCAGAACATGAAATTTGTGGCACACCAGGGGTTGCAAGGCACTAGGTAGGGCCTATATTTAATTTAAGCTCAAAGTGTTTGTTTCTTGGGGTCTGATGAACACTGAACATATTCAAGATAATATTTTCCAGGACGTAAAGGGGCATTATATCTCCTTTTTCAACATTATTAATTAATGGCACTTGTTAAATTTAGACATGCTGATTTAATTATCAAAAATATTTGGTCTTTGTTATTGCTTGCACTAAGCAGGGCAAAAATTGAAAATGAATGGATCAGCAATCCACTAAGAAGACATCTGTATAAACGATCCCCAACTGCAGCCTGTTAGGCCCTAAGATAAGGAGCATCTTTTATGCAAAAGACTTTTAAATCATTCTTACAATTAAGTTACCTTACTAATGCAAAAACATAATAGTATTTGGATTATTTTTTTTTATATTAAGTCTTGTTAAAATATATTAATTTAAAATAATAATGGCAACATTTTCAGATGAAATCACCCTTGAATATTAATATTGGTTTGTCTGGGGTAAATCTGGTTGTAAACAAGAAAGCTTTCATTTATATGACATTCAATATTTTACAGTCTATTAACCAGAAAATACATTAATATGAACTTGACTGAGAATTGACAAGTCATCTCCCTTTAAATATTAAAGAAATAAATGTATCATTTTCTCTGGCAAGACACAGAACCTTGTGCAGTACAGTATTTGCATTGAGCTGATGTGGCCAAGGTCTGCTGCTCTTCTTAACTAGACGAGCCTGTGAGAATCTCTGCAAACATTATTACATTTAGATTTACTGAGCGTATAACAGTGAGACAATAGATGGGAGCAACTGTGGACACATCCGTCTAGGGGGAATTAAAGCTAAATGAAAATGCAATGCTGCAACATGCAAATTGGGTAAAGAAATTAGCTGTAAGAACAAGCCGATATGCAGTGTCTCGGAAACAAACCATCCGCCCCCCATGTGGGCACATCTGACATATAATGCATTTAAACTCAGTTTCTTGTTCTGTTTAATTAATTGCTCTTAGGCCAACTACATCTGTTGCTGAGAAACAGACAGACTATGGTACCAGCATTTTTTTCTTAATTTTTTTATGAATTTCTTCTCTTTTCTCTCTCTATTGTAATGAAACTGCCATAAAAGCATTTAGCTGTTCTGCACTAGATTTTTTCATTTCAGATTTTAATCTGAAAATATTTGTTGTTTGGTTGAGGTTTTTAGGGGGCAGTACATGTACATACATTATTTAAAGTCCCATTGAGCACAATAGACCAGGCATGTCTTTGTTGAGACAAGTGCTCTTCAAGATTTTCCATTCCATGGACCATTATCTGAAAATAGATGTTGTTGTTTGGTTAAGGTTTTTGGGAGGCAGTACATGTAAATGCATTATTTAAAGTTCCATTGCGCACAATAGACCAGGTATGTTTTTGCTGAGACAAGTGCACTCCAAGATTTTTCCATGCCATGGACCATTATGTACTATTATGCATGTAGTGTATTTGAAGGCCAGACTATTATTAAACAATAATAACATACAGTACATAGAGGTTTGTGGAGATCTTGGGCATGCCAGAGGGCTATAAAAAACACAAAGCTTTTGCTTATTGATTTTCCTCTAAGACATGGAAGGAATTCCATATGCATGTTTAATTTCTTCATTAAAGAAATATGTGTATTTCCATTATGGTGTAAATTCAGTCTGTTGTTCCAACAAGTAAAAAGTCAGTCGGCATTTTTTTCACGGCAACCATTTCCATGCAAAATACAATGCATATGGGTGTGTTTAACAGCGACTTTTTCCAAGTGACTTTTTCTACACAGAATATGAGCAAATTTTTTTTTAGCAAAATACATTGGAGCCCATGGTCATTTTGTTATCAAGTTTTTTTCACTACGAAAATTTGTGACAAATTAATGTTATTGGGCAACCCTTTTGAAATAAAAAATAACAAAATGGTATAAAGGTGATACCTTTATTGGCTAACTAATATAATCATAGCAAGCTTTCAGAACATTTTAGTTCCTTTTTCAAGCTGATTACAATGAAGCTGTGGTGTTCTCTGGTATATATACAACATTTAGCTCATAGATCAAATGACCAACAAAAAGGAATATCAAACTGTGTTACTGGCTAACACGGTACAGCAACTTTACCTGCAATGACAAATTAATGAAAATACAATGGAGCAAGAATTTTGATTTATATAATTTTGCCACTATTTCATACCTGTTGAAATATTTTGCTCATCACCACTATTCAGTTTTTTCATGTATAGAGGATATAAAACCCTTTTCCTACAAATACAAAATATGCTGTAAATTCAGAGTTTTGAAGTAACTGGTAGAGAATTTCAAAGATTTTTCTTTTGATATACATGTTAAGTGTGGAAATTGCTATCATGGAAGGTAGACCACAAAAACAACCATACATGTATATATAGTATAATAGTATAGTTAACAGTATAGTTAATACGAACAATCTGCACTCATTCTTACTCCCATTCTATACTATAGGATATTGGCAAAATTAGTTTGGATCCATGGCCTGCTACTCCATTTGTAGCAAGGCCAGGTTGGCACTGCCTCCTCTGCATGTGGAATGCTTCCAGTTAAGATTTCCCTAGGGTAGTGCTGTCCAACTTCTGTAGTACCAAGTGCTGGAATTTTTCTGGCCTACATTATGGAGGGCCAGCATTGACCACTCCTTGTTATTAAACCACACCCATGTTAAACTACACCATATGTAGAGGAATGGAAGACTTAAATTATGAGGGTACACTGTCGAGGTTGCGGTTGTTTTCTCTAGAGAAAAGGCGCTTGTGAGGGGACATGATTACACTTTACAACTGCATTAGAGGACATTATAGACAACTATCAGGGGACCTTTTTACCCATAAAGAGGAACACTGCACCAGAGGCCACCCCTTCAGACTAGAAGAAAAAGACTTTCATTTGAAGCAGTGTAGGTGATTCTTCATAGTGAGGACAGTGAGGTTGTGGAATGCACTGCAGGGTGGTGTTGTGATGGCTGATTCTGCTGATGCTTTCAAAAGGGGATTGGATGATTTTTTGGACAGACATAATATCAAAGGCTATTTTGATACTAAATTCTACAGTTAGTATAGCTATGGGCATATATGGTTTGTGTGAAAGAGTGTAGGGGTGTGTGTGTGTTCTGGGTTTTAATTGGGAGGGGAGGACTTTGTCTTTTTTCAACCCAATTTAATTATGTAACTATGTTACCAGAACAACATTTAAGACCATATTCACATTCATGGTGGTAGCACACCAAAAATCCAAGTGGTTAGTGCTCACTGCAGGGATATCACTCAAATGTGTTTGAAAACATACACTTAAATCCATATACCTCCTCCTCCCCTGTGGATAACACAACACCCACCCAGCAAATGCTAACAGACCCTCAGAAAAACCCTACCAGGCTCATGTTCCACATGCAAAATAGGGCACACACTAGTAACAGAAGGCAAGTAGGGTATGGCACACACAGGCACAGGCAGAGGATGTCACACATAGAGAGCATGGGGCATGCAGGGTATGGCACATACAAAAAACATAGGGCAGACATAGTATGGTACACAAGGAACATAGGGCAGGAAGAATATAGTACACCCAGGGAGCATAGGGCAGGCTGAGTATGACACACACACAGGGACATAGGGCAGGTAGAGTATGGCATACACAAGGAGTATAGGGCAGGCAGATTATAGCACACACAGGGAGCATAGGGCAGGTAGCGCATGGCATAAACAAGGAGTATAGGCCAGGCAGATTATGGCACACACAGGGAGCATAGAGCAGGCAGAGTTTAGCACAAACAGTAAGCATAGGGCGTGTAGAGTATGGCACACACAGGCAGGCCTGGATTTGTGGAGGGGTCACAAAGGCATCATGCTGCCCAGCCACTTGCTGAGGAGCATTGGGGACATCAGTGACACACATTTAGAGGCACATTTATTAATGGACGAATTTCGAAATCATGTGAGTTTTTTTAAAACTTCCATAAACTCCAATGAACTTAAAATTTGACTAATCGAAACATCAATAAAATCAATTTTTTAAAACTTGGATGAATAGAATCAACCTGAAAACTCGAATCGAATTAGATTTGAATTTGATTCAAATTAAAAAACTCAATTTGAGTTTTTTTCTCCGAAAAAATCTAGATAGTCAGGAAGGCTGCAAACATCTCCGAATTGATCCCTGGACCTCTCCTATTTACTTACAAAGTAAAAAGTTGTTGGTGATCTGTGCAGCTGATGAGGAATTGAATGCTCTCTGCTTCCAATTAAGTTTCTCTGTGCCAACAACTCCACTCCACTCCAACAACACTTGATAAAGGGTATCGACCCGAAACATGTCGTGTAACCACAACCTGGAATTAAAGTTTTGCAGAGAGTCTTCTGGAACTCTCCTCCCTTTATTATTTTGATTAATCTCTCCCATTGACTTAAACAGCAATTCACCAGGTTTTAGGTGGCGAATAGTCAAATTCAAGTTCTTAATAGGCCAAACTATGAGAAATCTCAAAAATCGAATTAGAATTAAAAAAAAAAAAACTTGAATCTGATTTGAATAACTCCCAAGTCAAATTTGACAGTTTTGACCAAAAAAAAACCTTGAAAATTGTGAAGTGTAGTGGGTTCAGCGTTGCCTCTTTAAGAGGCAATGCTGCAGGTTATCTTTCTTAATTAATGTAAAATGTAACCACCTCCGGGGGTGGGGCATGGAATAAAAATTTTAAAATATGTGCTCCCAATGACTCAGTGTTAGGTGTATTGCTTGGATGAACTTCTCCACCAGCCACATGTTTTTCAGTGTTTGTACCTTGCCAATGGCTTCAGTCAAATGTCATCCAGCCTGTTGTTTGTGACTCTGACAGTAGACAAAATCAATGAGCATTAACTGTACAGCTAATGTCACATGGAACAAACAGTATACCAGTCAAATGAAAGGTGTCTGTTACGCTCTCCCATAGATCCCATTGATTTGAATGGAATGTGCATAGAAGGACACAATGAATTGGAAAACGGTTGAGAAGAGCTCCCAAATAAACTAATAGTGACCTAAATATGGTCTGAACTACTAAATAGTGTGTTCATTTTAAGGTAGAACGTGGTGCCATAACAATAATATTCTGACAACTTATGTTTGTATATGATAACAATGTGTAGCTCTCTATAAGGAGCCACTGGCATAGATAACACTATAATTTGTACCATGTACAAGTGTCTACATCAGTGAGAACAATATCCAAAATTGTTAAAGTAACAATAATAATTCATAATCACAGTAGGGGCCAGTTATGTGTGCAAAGGGTGTTATCAATCATTTCTTTGCACACTTCTCAAATAGACTCCTCACTCCCATCCTCTTCCTGTCCTAAATAACACATAAGTTACAAAGCTACAAGAAGCACAAGCCACATTGGAAGATAAATAATCTTTATAAGTATAGATCTGGAAAAGACAGAAGGGGTCCTTACAAAAATTGGGCATAAAGAGCGGAGTGAATAATCAGGAGCCACAGGAAAGGCCTGACCTTAACACCTGACCTATGGCAGGGTCCTGTTGTGGCAACAAAGACATGCAAGTTAGAAATTTAGAGGGCAGGTAGAGTGAAGTAGGTGGGATCCTTTGTGCAGAAGAAGAAACTGTAAAAACAGAACAGAATGTAAAGTGCAAAACAAAATAGCCAACAGGAGCCTTTTTTCGACTTTGTACAATTGAATTAACCCCTATAGGGTGCAAAGATTAAACTAGGTGACACCCAGCCAAACAAGTTTCCATCTTCTAGGTAAGAAATACATGCAGGATTAATTCATATAGTTTTGTCACAATTTAGGGCAGCATTAAGGTTGAAAGAACCCATGAAATATATTTTAAATAAACTTTTTTCCATTTGATGCATTTGAAAAATCTTAAAGCAATTCTGACACACTTTTTTTTTTTTTTACCTTACTGTGAATTATCCATGCAGGCGTTAGGCTTTCTGTGGGGAGAAAAGATTTTAAAGATTAGTTTCTTACCTGTGTGCGCGCATCACAGCATCATCAATTTAAAGCAATAATAAAAAACAATGGGAATTTCTACAATTGTGTATATTGTCTAAAACAAGAACTGCTACAATCATCTTATCCTTTCCTGTAAATGGTGGCATCTATATATAAACAAATAACAGCTAGCTGCAAAGTACAAAAAGTAATCTCAGTTCACCATGTTTTCCCCCACAATGTAACATAAAAAGAACATAAAACTGCATCTATTTGTAGGTATCATGCAAGTTCCATTATTGCAAATGATGAGTGAATCTGTCCCATTCCACTTTGCCAAAAAATGGAGAAACTGCTGAAAAATTCAGGAAGGGATTAAAAAATTTGTGACAAGCATTGAAGTCAATAGGTGACAAATTATGTTTTTATATGTGCATTTCATTTTTCGTCGATCAGCATTTTTTTCTTGCAGAATTTTTTTTTCTACTTTTTTGTCTTTTTTTTTGGTAACTTTTTGTCCACATGCATTAAAGTCAATGGTCATTTTTCTCACTCTGAGTTGCCAAGTTTTTTGTCTCTTTTTCACAGTGAATTTTTGCCACAGTTTTGAAAAGGCAAAATTGCAGATGGCATCAAGCCAGCACATTGTATATAGTTGTATTTACATGTGATTTTGTGGCTGCAAAGAACATTAATGCTTACAAAGAATAGATCAATGATTCTTACATGGGATCTAATATTGGGTTTTGCTTGGGATCCAATATGGGGTTTGATATGGCGATAGTTCCTTCTACAATACAGATGCAGCCACTGGGATTTGTGAGTTAAATGCGTCATGACTCAGGGTTAATTGAAGAAACTGTGTTATCTAAAGTTATCTTAACTCATTTAATGCATTTAACCTTTTCATTAGCATACCAAAGCTCCATTGTTTTCAATGGTGAACTCTTTAATTGGATGGGATGCTGTGACACAATATTCTGTGCTAAGTGGGATAAATGGGATAGATGAGTTAAATTTTTCTGTGTCAAATGCACAATCCAAAGTGGCTTCATCTGTAACTTATAGTAATTAAGGAGATAGGTGTTTAATTCCATCTCTAATCTCAGGTTCCAAGGCACAATTCCAGATTTATTCAGGATCTCATAAAAAAGGGTTAAGGATTCCTGGTGTTGAGAAAAGTTTGTACTTATCTCCTGGTTGATAGCAAACGTTCTCCCATATGTAATAAAATGTTTACCCAGTAGCACCAACCCACAGCAACCAATAATATGAATGATTTTATACAGGTAGCTGATGAAATATTTTTATTTAGAGGTTGCTTCTGTGCAAACTTTGTGCCTTTTATAACATAACCACAATAATGTCCTGGTGTCCCTTGCCGTCCATTCACAATAATGCAATGGGTGGACAGACACTGTGCAAGAAAATATAGACTCACGTGCTTTACGTAGGCTTATTTGCTGGACAAGATCTGGACCTTGCACAGCACTAGCTCTAAGGTCCTATTGGTTATTTATAGATTATATATTTACCCCAGTTGTCCCATCAACATTCCAGAGAGACACTGCTGGAGCCTACTGTTCTTGTTTATTCATTTTATTTTCATGATTTGTTTAAGCCTCCTGTGGATTTGTTGTTTCCCTTATCAACAATAGTTCTTACTGTGCAGAAATGATTATTGTTACTGGTTTTTCATTCTCCTGATGACCTTTTTGAACAAATGGAAGTGATTTTTGTTTTCCCTACAAGTCTTACATGCTGCTGTGGGCAATAAGACTACTCTTGTTTACACCTCCCCCCCCCCCCATAAATAAAGAAAACTACAAGAAAATTGAATGGCAATCTGTAATCTCAGGTAGACGTCAGATGTCCAATACAGAGGTGTAATGAATGCTATTCACTGAAAGCTGTTCCTTGATTCTCTGCCCAATTTTTTTTTTCTTTAACCAAGCCCCTGCCTTGACAAGAAAAGAGACAAGCAATCATGGGAAATCAATCACATTTGAAACCAACTCCTGATAAATAATGAATCACAGACAAGATACTGTAAATGGAGAGAGTTATTGAATCAGGCTCATTTACAACTGTTTCATGTTATTGCCCTCTCATGTTATTGCTGCAATGATCATAGAAAAAGATTATGGGCAATGAGAAGGAGGGATAGAAAGATCTGCCACATGCGAATTTTGATCATGTCACTTTGTGACCATGCCCCTAAGTTGCCAGACCCATTTTACCAAAGCACAGTCCAGATGTGCCTGTAAAATCACTACATAGAATGGATAACAGCCATTTTAACATCAGATGTACCAGTATAATTACTACAGAAAATCGGTAATTAGCATATTAACCTCAGACATGCGAGTATCATCACTAAATAAATGCTTAAATGGCATATTAACCATGGATGTGCCAATATAATTACTATAGAAAATGGATAATCAGCATATTAACCTCAGACATGCGAGTATCATCACTAAATAAATGCTAAAATGGCATATTAATCTCAGACATGCCAGTATAATTACAAAAAAAAATGGATAGCTGGCTTATTAACCCCAGGTGTGCCAGTATAATTACTACAGAAAATAAGAATAAGATCACTGAAAAATTGACAATAAGTACCCCTTTAAACCCAGACAAGCCAGAAAGATCACTGAACAATGTCCAGTAAGCACTCCATTATATATTAACTCCAGACATGCCATTAAGATAAATGCAGAACTGAATAGATTGAAAGCATTGCTCACCTACATTTGTATAAGCAGAAGATCAATACCAAAGTGTTCTTCTTTACTAGTCTTCCACTTGTCTTGCTTAAAGGGGACCCATCACCCCCAAAATTATTCTATATCCTATTTTATCATATTAGTCAAGCAAAAGGAGCTTTAATTACATTATATAAATGATTTGAATCTTGTTTCCTTTGGTCTGGGATGTCCTAATTATAGCGAGCAGGCAGGAGCCATTTTGTGGACACTGTTATTAAGGCAAGCCTTGCATCATCTCAAAATCTTGTTTTTGTACCAGTATAGGGGACCTGATGTCCATCTCCATGCACTGGCACCAAAATGAAATGGTTAAATGAATGGGGGGAATACAATAGTTATAAATACTTTAATAAAATATAGAATTTGGATTTCATGTTTAATATGAAAATGAGAATTGATGGTCATAATCCACCAGTAATCATCAAAGTTACATTAGGCTGCTGGACAAAATAATATTACAGTACATTTACTTTTCTGTCTTCATTTGGAACTGTTGCTGGAGGGACACTTCTGTTATTGCGAGTTCACACTTAAGGGTGTTAACAGCAGCTATTTTTACAGTACCCCAAGAAGGATCAGTGTACTGCTCTCAAGAAACCTACTTTAGAAACACAGTGCTCAGTGAGATTTTTGGATGCTAATGTCCATGTGTTGTCTCCAGTTCCTTGTGATACAGCATTAGTGTGGTTATTAGTGAGCGCATTTCATTAATTGCTGGATTAGTGAAAGTTAATTGTATCTATTGATGTAAACTGCTAGTGGGACCCTGGAACAACCAACTTGTCCTAGTTGGTGATCATTCTAGGGTTCCCTTGTTTTAATGCTAGCACTTGTGTGCAATTCAATAGAACAATCTTGTGTTCCTAAAGTCCCTTTGTGAATGACATCAGTGGACACTCAATAATCCTTAATGTGTCTTGCAAACAGCCTTTTGCAGTTTTTTTTTAAATGCCTCCAGAAATTATTTCCATAGTGTTGGAGAATATATTTGTATAAACATCTGCATATGGATTTTAAATATCTTACAGAAGATGTGAAACATTATACTTAAAGTGTAGTTTACTTAAGGTGTACTTTACTGTAATAATACAGATTTTTACTTCCCTTGATAAACTGGTGATCTCATGAAAATGGTGTGACTGTTTCATATTGGTAACACACAGAAGCAGAAAAATCTGCAGTATGAACTGTAAAAACCTTGGACATGCACACTCTCCTTAAGTTCATTGGTATGCAGGTCCATTACCTATAGCCCTACTGTCGGCAATCTCAAATTGGCTGTCTCATCTATCAAACATATACTTTCTATGCTTACAGAGTGTGTGTGAACAGGAGAGCATACAGAATCACAAGCTCTGCATTGTTGGTGGTATACAGGCTGGGTACGGACTCTCTCCATAGCCAGTGGACCATCTGCTTATACTTTTGCTTTGCAGAATGTTTTCCTAAACATAATGAGAGCCCCAAGGTTTAAAGGTAAAATAGCAGAGGGAATCTGTAGGAAAGAAGATGCTACATAAACCTTGCATCAACTGATTTCAACAAAGAACCTGCAGTAAGGCAACTGATTAGAAATGTATTGTAAAAGTTCAGTACTCTTTGTCTATTGAAGCATCCATTATCCTTTGCTGTAGTCAGCATTATCTACTGAGCTAGAAGGCAATAAAGGTTTATTATTTTTCATGTTTGCCATGATATCATGGGGAACTAACATTAGCGATACTAAGGGGGTCATATAATATCAAATGCAGTATTTTCTTCATTTCTCTTAACCCACAGCAACAGAGATGCTTGCATACAGTCGACCAGTAAAGCTGCTTATTATTTGCAGGTTACAAACACTAGTGCAAACCTTGAACATATTAGGTTAGTCTGGGATTAACTCTAGGTAATATGCCTTCCCAGTGAGACTATGGGGGACAAGATGATTTAGGAAGTGAGAGGAAGGGGACCAAAAACTGATTTACCCATTGAGAAGATGGGTACTTGGAAGAGAAAGGGGCCCGGCTGTGCAATAAATGGGCTGAGCTTATCGTATAGAAGATTTATGGAATTTAAAACTCAATAGCAATGTCAAAGAGTACTATAGAAGTCTGAAACTCTGAATCTGAGTATTTGCCTGACTAGAAAATTTACCAAAAGCAGAATGATCCTTGTTGGAATGTATTCATTCCTGAACCACCACTACCCAATAGCATTGTTTTGGGCTTTCAATGATCAGTTATTCTATTTCTGACCCTCTCTCTGAATAGTTTCATGTCTCTGCCATCTCTAATAGTTCATGGGATATTTTGGACAAATTTGGATTTTGCAACAGGCTGGGACCCTAATATTCTTAGGTGATTGCCTCTTTGAACCTACCATACCAGATTATAAAGCATGTGAGAATAAAATTAAACATATTAATAACAGTTATCCTAGGCATTGTTTTTCAATGAACAGGGGAGCTATCAAAACATGTTCTAACCTCTAAAATCTCAGCTGGGATTCTGTTAACGACTCATTAGATTCCAGGCCCTTATCAATATACATTCAGTGGAGGAAAACACACATCTCTTTCTAGAGATGTTTTGGACACTTACAAAAATTATTTTACGACATTTATTCAGGGTAGATTCACAAAAAACTCAATTTGTTTAAGATTTATGATACCCCAAAGCTGCTAAAAGCTGGTATCTTGTAAATACTCCAGCTAAAACCTGTTGTGGTAATGTAGAAGTCAATGGCAGAGGTCCCTTGAACCATTTGAAGATGTTTTTGACTACATTATTTTTGTTTTTTTTTTACAGTGGTCTGAGCTCAAAAACTTATTAAATTTGAGGTATTCAAGGTTTTTTAGCCTAGATAACTCAATAAATTTGATGTACAGTATTAGAGTTTTTTCCCCTGATTGCATTCAATCAAGGTTTTTACATTCAGGCTTTTTCCTAAATAAGCAAACATTCAATTTGTGACTTTATTCGCGGTATAAAAAGACCTCACAAACCTCACATGCTTGACATGTGATAAATTACCCCCTTTATGTTTGTAAAATGGAAAGGTCGATTTTCTTTTAATGTCAAGAGACAAGGAAATACAACAGACAAAGGGCTAGAAAACTGTTTTCATTTTAAAGAAATAGTGATGCTGCTTCCAATGTTTAGGCCTGAGTTGCTTTCATGTTTCATTTATATTGTTTTCTCCTACCTGAACAGACTGCTAATGCACATAATCATCAAAATTTACATCCACTTCATCCAGCAAAGGCTGCTGAGTTATTATATATTTTGAAAGAAACTTACAGCATGTATCTCTGTTTCTACCTCCTAGAAATGAGCTATGTTCTTGGTATATCAGGCAGTAAATGGAAACATACACAGCTGTCCAGGCTCATAAAGATTATCAGAAACATCTATTTTTTTCCATCTCTATTCTGGACACTTATACCGAATGGGACAGTCAGCCAAACACTTTCGCTCCTCAGTTCTTATCAAGGGGAAGGAGGAAGACAGAATCAGTGATTGCCCTGAGTAATAAAATGTACTGCAGACAAACAGTTCACTGGCAGAGTTGCACTGCATAAGATAGTGTATCATACTCAGACAGCTCCTTCTGAGCCATCATTCATCTTCTCTCGAGAAGCAAGATACAACACCTTCTCGCTGTAGCATCTATATTCAATATGCCTGCTGATTTTCACACATTCCTTCAGCAGCTATGAAAGCTCTGTATTTTATTACTGCCATGGAATAAGAAAATAGTCGATGGACACATTGAAAAAAATATATATGGAAAAAAATTAACTATTTGATTTATGAGAGAGTGTATGAAAATGTTCTCAAGAAAGTATAATATGGTAGTTTAGGTCCTAAAAATGCCAGATGTCTCGTTAGTCATGATATACTGAAACCAAGCTATTAAGATAAACAAGTATTTTTATATATTAAAGTAGTCAGCAACTGCAATGTTTTTGGCTAGACAACAATCTATACATCACTGTAAATTGTATATTCAGTAGACTTTGCAAGGAATCCCAAATGCTCAATTTCTTTCTAATAAAATGACCCAATTTAAAAAAAAAATACTTATTTGGAAAGTTGTATGTGATTTTTTTATACTTTTTTAATTTCGTGAATAAATCACTATGCTGCAGGACAGTTTGTATACATGGACACTTGTCTGTCAACTTCAGAAAGTATATAACAATATGATATAATTATGGAAATTGAGACTCAGATCACCAATCACTTCCTTATTGAAATCTCCACCTGGATGTATCAACATCATCTCAAACTGTAGAAAAGCTGAACTGATTATCTTTCTACCTAAATAAAATTGCTCTCCCCGTTCATTACCATGTCAACAAAGGCTTTGACTTCTCTCTATCCTTCCCTAGTCACATCAACACCATGGTCATAAACTTCTTCACTTCTCACAAGACATTGCCAAAATCCATCCCTTTTTTCCCTTTGCAATAGTTAACACACTATCCTGCCTAGATTACTGCAACTTACTACCAACTAGCCACCCTATCTCCCAATTCTCCTCCACATCTAAGACAGAAAAAGCTTCTCTGTTGCTGAAATCCTAATCATGGCTTCCCAAAAAGCAAATCATGAATTTATGACTTTCAAAGTCCTTCTTTCCTCTGTACCTCACTACATCTCTTCTCTTTTACAGGGCTGCATTTGAAATTTGTGCACCCCTAGGACCACCTTGCACACTGCCTTCCACTTGTGAGCACACACCCCAACCAGCCTGTGCCTCCCTCACTTACTCCCTGCTGTAACTGCTGCAGTTCCCTCCCCCCTCATCACCAGCACTGGGGACTGGGAGGGTGGGAGATTCAAGAAACTGTCAAAAACTACTGCCCTAGTCCCGAGTTCAGATGTAGCCAGCAAGCTGTCCCCTTTGCCACCTAAAGGCCTGCCCACAAATCCAAGCCTGTTTTTGTGTCACCATACATCCTAGCCAAATCATCCAATACTCTCAGAGCCACCACCTGGTTGCACCACATACTTCAACATCTGTTATAATATTGGCTTTGAAGGCTACCTCTAACTTTTCCATAAAGTATTTGCATGATGCTTTTACATTAACTGTCTGATCCCCCATGTTCCTGTATGAGGGGGCTGCCATATTTGTGAAGCAGGAGTCCGTTAGCATTAGAAACTTTAATTAACAGGTTGAGATGGGTTGGCAAAGTCAGAGTGTCAGAGAGTCAGGCTTAGGAAATTCAACTATCAATTATATACAAAAACAAACCTCAGCAAAAAATTATCAATATGACCTATAGGTAACATTTAAAGGACATGTAAAGCCTACATTTTCCTCCCATGTATATAAGTTGGGCATATCTTCCCCACCCAAACTGCATCATATGTACTGCATATACCCGCTCTGTTTGCCAGCACCATCACATTTTCCTAAAACACATAGCAGCTTTCACCTGGCGGCCATTTTCCCTCTGATACATTATCAGTACTATTGACATCTGAAATAAGACATGTATGCTGTAAAGTCCATGCAGTGCGGAATGCAGGTTTACACAGGCACAACATACTTTGATAAAAAAAGTTCTGCTGGGTTTGAGCACTGTAATTGTTAAGCTGAGCTCAGGAGAGGTGGCTAGGAGAAATAAATAGCAACAAACAGTTTCTATAGGAACAAGCAATGCACTCTCTTCATTGGCTGTTAGTCTGGAGGGTGTGTTTGTAATCTGAGCTGAGAGGAACTGAGCATGCTCACTGAGCCAAGAGCCAAAGGAAATTCCTGAGGGAGGGGGCAGAGTGGTTTAGTGTAGTAGAAGAATTTGTAACTGATTAAGGGGAAACTGCAGCCTTACTGTTAACCTTTTAACAACCAGAGTGGCAGTTATCTAAAGATTTCAAAGAGGCTATTCATTGATTACATTTTTGTGGAGAGGGTTGACATGTCCTTTAATGTACATGCGTATGTTAAAATTATTTTTTTAGTGTCAGTATAACTTTAAACTGTTTTGCCTTGCTACTTCTTAAATTTGGAATGTCATTGCTGAATTTCACTGAATTCCTCTGACTAGTGGGCATAAATTAATCAACTCACATACTGTACTTCCCCTTACTTTAATATAAGCCACTACATAACACATTGAGACAGAGACACATTTTGAGATTGATGAAGGCCACAGCTTTTATAAACAATTTGTAACAATTGTACAGTATCCACATTAATAACACAGCCCATAATACTTTATTTAACCAAAAAAGTTTTGGAAACAATGCCAACCCCCCCCCCCTCCCAGTAATGCTTTACAAAAGCACCACAATCACCCGTCTTTTTTGAGCTACCCATGAGTCCAATGGGCAAAAAATAGGTAACCAATTCACCTTTTAGCTGGACCTGTGCCCACAGAGCTTATCCCAGTCAGCTACATAGCCATAATAAATACAAGCATAAGGCCCAAATGGCTTGCATTTCCTCACTAGCTGTGACAGTTGACAATAACAAATTATAATGGACTATCCTTGCACATAGGGAGGGTAGGGTGTTGTCTTTATCTTGTCTCTAAGTTTGCCCAGGAGTAGTAACCGATAGCAATGAATAAGAAGTTTGCTTTCAAACAGGTGACCGGTAAATTCTACCTGCTGATTGGGTTACCGCACCTGGGCAAACTTAGTGCCTTTTATTACAAAAACCTCAAAGAATTTAATTTTAAATGTAATTTATTTATATTTTATTATTGCATTCACCTCTGTCCTATTAATGTATTGTTCTGCTGTACAGTGCTCTGTGCAACTTGGTCCTCCATTTGCTGATATAACAGCCTTTTCTATTCTGGGAATGTATTTCATTAAATATTGGAATATTTTTGGTGGAATTTCATACATAAGAGGTTGGGCATTGATGTTGTGTGATTAGGTGTGACAGTTTCGGTCCCAGTTCATCTCAGGTAGTCAGTTGGGCTGAGATCTTAAAACTACCACAAAAGCCGGATTAGTATCTCTCCTTCAACACATCTCACAGTCAGCATTACACATTCAAAGAAATAGAGTCCTCCTGGCATTCCCAAAATCCAGGTTCTTCTGTGAATTTGCAAGATAATGAAATATGATTCGACATTCCAGAGCGTGTGTTTTGACTGCTCCATGACCAATGACTGAAACCAGTGGAGATGATCTTTAATCCAATCCATGCTTGTAATCCATGCATGGTAATGTGAGATTTATGAGCAGCCTATGCTGATATTCCCATGTATTCATCATGACAAAAACTTCCTACTTTAAATGTATTCTTCTACAAAACTTTCTTTTCAACAAAATTACATTTTACACTGTAACCAAGAAGTCTTCTCACAAAAAAATCTCTCCTACTTCATGAAAGACCATAACAATCATATCACAAAAGGGATTGTAGACTTTTTTATGTAATAAAGTTGAATTTGCCATCATCTCTCCAAAGTACATTAAATGCAAGAACAATCTGAATAATGCAGATTTCCTTTGTTAATCAAAGTAAGGGCTAATAGCTCTGTGTGAACTGTCTTTGGTTGCAAAGTGGTTTGAGTCCCCTTTGAGAAAAGCACTAAATATATCAAGCATTAATTAAAGAATCATTTTGAGGCAGCAAAATTGGAATCCATTTTGGGTGTTCTATATGGAGCGAGGGATTAATATGACTTTGTAAAGAGCTTTTTGCTGCCACAGTTAATAAATGTTAAAATGATGTGCTTAACATGGACAATTTCCTATTTTTATATCCTGAATTCAACTGTTTTAACTCTCCTTTTTAGCTCATGTAGTTTGCCTTCAGTTTAAACTTTAGTATGGTAGAGATAGAGATATCTTAAGGTAATGTGCAATGGTTTTGTAGTTTTTGATCATCCCTTTTTGTTGTGATGCTGTAAGGCTTGGATGTAAACTGATATTTTGGATTTAGACTGATATCGTTTGTAGGGTTTATACCCCGTGTACAGGACTCCAGGGATAGGTCCTGGATGACAGATATATTTCCCCTTTAATCAGGTATCTTGATGGTGCACAGCAGGGCTACTTACTGTAGCAGTGCAGGAAATAAGAGAATTCCAGTCACAGTTGGCGCCGGCGCCCATTAAAGTCAAAGGGTGTCCATTGATCGTCACCAGCGTACAAATTGTTAATGCCGTTGATTTTGTTGCAGGGGTCAAACACCTTTTTGGCGGCAAGTTTGTTGGCGTTGAAATGTGGAAATTCGCTGCGAATTAGCGCCTGGCAAATAAATTCACTCATCATTATTGGTAGGCACATGTGAGGTCTGCAAAGTGTGTGAAAACCATTCTCCTCGCTAAGGCTCAAAAGTTTTACAAGGCTAGGTGAGTATGAACCCTGAGAAAATTAACTGTTTTTTTTTTATTTTCTGTGCATGAAAGCCGGTGATTTTTTATAATTACATTTATTCTACCACTGTGCTGTGGCCATAGTGCATACACGATCCCATTCTCCCTGAACTTTACACCCATTAACTAGGCATCAGTTTAAAGTATGTTAGATGAATAGTACAGGCCATAATTTCTTAGATGAATAGTACAGGCCATAACTAGAAAGCTAAACAATAAAAAAAGAATGAATAACAATAAATGTAAAGCCTCACAGCCTCAATAGCCTTTTCAGTTGCAGACTAAGAGGAAAATAATTAGTGATGGGCGAATTTATTCGTCAGGGGCATATTCGTGGCGAATTCCCGCGATTCGCCGCTGGCGAATAAATTCGCGAAACGCCAGCGAAATTTCGCCTGACGAAAATTCGCCGAAAAAACGACGCGCGCCGATAATGACGTGACACGCCGAAGTTGACGCGACGCGCGTCAAAAGCGTGCCGCAACTCGTTTCGAAAATTTTTCGCCAATTCGCTAATTTCTCTGGAAATTCCTGAATTTTTCGGCGAAGCTAAACTCGGGAGATTCGACCATCACTAAAAATAATAGATGCTCGTTTTTTAAAACATAAACACCAACTTAAATAACCGAAAAGCTGCTTAGAATAGATCCAGGTATAACATTAAAGTTTATTCACAGCTGTTAATTTTTTTTCACTAACCCATTGCCCTCCTCAATAAATCTTGGATATCCAAAACAAAAAACAGCCAAATCAAAAAAAAAACAACAAAGCGGATACAAGAATTAAATACAAAATACAAAACATAGAAAACCAAAAAGTAGAGTGGCAACTCAGAAAATTAAATCATGACAGATATACCAAAGGTTATAAAGCATCCATATTACTAGCAAACACAATTAAACAAAGGCAGACCAATCAAGCCATAACACATCTAACATCAAAGAATGGTCAACCAATCACCAACCCAAAGGAAATAGCAAACCAATTTGCAGACTAGTATTTTTCTTTATATAACCTAAACCAAGACAAAAACACACCACAACCCACCAGAGAAGCCATCCAAAAATTTCTAACGGCAAAAAAATTCCGCAAATCCAACACACGAGATGTTATAACAAAACTCTGAAATAAATACAGATGAGATAAAGGCAGCAATAAAAACAGCCCCATAAGGGAAGGCCCCAGGCCTAGATGGACTTACCAGTGGATATTACAAAAACTTTCAGGACATATTACTTCCATTCCTCACTAAGCTATTCAACTAGATATTACAAGGAGGAACGTTTCCTAAAGAAATGTTAGCAGCCACAATAACTACAATTCCAAAACCAGGGACAAACCCAGTGGAATGTGCTAACTACAGACCCATATCATTATTGAATACAGATCTGAAATTGTACGTCAAGGTAATAGCGACCAGGCTGATGAACATTTTACCATCCCTGTTGCATTAAGAACAAGCCGGTTTCGTAAAAGGTAGACAGGGACCAGACAACACTAGGAAAATCTTATCATTGATAGAAATCACTAAATAAAGGAAAAATCCCACCATACTATTCAGTCTTGATGCTGAAACAGCCTTTGACAGGGTTGAATGGAATTATTTAGACTCTATACTACAAGTTTACGGAATAAAAGGCCCCTTCAAACATGCCATACTATCCCTCTACACCAACCCCACAGCACAGGTCAACAATATGGGATTTCTCTCAAAGAGTTTCAAGAAATCCAACGGTACAAGACAGGGCTGCCCCCTCTCACCATTGATATTTAACCTAGCACTGGAACCTATTGCCAGAACAATCTGAAATACAGAAGATATCTCTGGGATCCAAGTAGGTAACTCACACCACAAATGAGCTATGTTTGCAGATGATATCATTCTCACCTTGGCCAATCCAGAAAAATCACTACTGACAGCCATAAAGATCATACAAGATTTTAGTAGAATATCCTACTACAAACAAAATCTCAGATTATCCCAATAGAAATGCAACAAGACTCCATAAAGCGCTTAAAAGCAAAACATAGATTTCAATGGCAAACAAAAACTATTACGTACTTAGGAATAGAACTGAGCAGCACCATTGCAAAAATCTATGAAGCCAATTATTCCAAGCTGCTAGCCAGCACACAAGAACTTTTAAATATATGGGCTCCCCTCTACACGTCGTGGCTAGGCAGAATCGCAATGGTCAAAATGATGATACTACCAAAATATACTGTATCTATATTTTTCGTACACTACCATTGACAGTACCACACTCCTTCTTCTGTAAAGCACAACAAATGATCAATAAATATATATGGGCCAATCAGAGACCAAAAATAAAACAAAAATATCTACAGAGAACGAAGGAAAAAGGAGGATTTGGAGTTCCCAATCTATAAACATACATACTACCAAGCTATGATCATAGATCAAATGAGAGCCTGGAACCTTCCAAGTGAGGAAATACAATAGCTCCAACTAGAACAAGATAACATCCAACCAACCTCTCTTATCTTAAAGACATAATGTGGGCACAATCCCCAAAACAGATAGACCAACATCGATTACCTAACCACACAACAACAACATCAATCAACATATGGACAAAAATCAACAAAAATAAATTGTTACTCAAGTTTCCATCACATAGAGCAAATGACCATTCAACACCTTAAAATAGCAAAATGGTGTAATAACCAAATAAAGACCATAGGCCAATTGTATGAAAACTCCTCAATAAAACCCTTTGACCTGTTAATGCAAGAGTATAACTTACCTAAGCAGGACTTTTACAAATATTTACAAATAAGACACCTATTGGGACACGTGTGGAATAAACAACAACCCACCAAATTTGAGAATTTAGCATCACAAAATCCATGTAGCACAAAAGGGATAACGAAAATATACAAACTCCTAATGGATGAAGACACAACAGAAAAACCTGCTCACATACAGAAATGGAAACAAGAACTGAACATGGAATTAGATCTACAACAATGGAAACAAATGTCCAATATGGCACATAAATACTTGTAATGCACGAATCATATCGAAAACGCCAGGAAGCTCTTCTACAGATGGTATAAAACACCTAAAATGCTACACAAATATTACCCAAATACGACAGAAATATGCTGGAGAATGCAATAAAATCGGGGACCTAAGTCACATATGGTGGCACTGCCCGAAAATTAAATCACTGTGCGAAAACAATTAAACTATTCTAAACCAAGCCACAGACCTACAAGTAAAACTAACCTTACCATTAGCATTATTTAACTATAACCTGGAAAGCTTTCCAATATCAACCCAACATCTTATATTCCATATACTAACAGCAACTAGACTTCTGATTCCATGATACTGGAAATCAACCCAAATCCCTAACAAACCCGAACTAGTGGCACTAATTGACTCAAATCTCATGGTGAACAAATGTGGATTGGTTCAAATAAACCTAACAGAAAATGTGAACATTCTAAATATCTATGGGATAAATGGAAAAAAAACAAACATCTTGGAAGAGACAAACAGCTACACGGAAGCATCAAAGGTCCTGCACAAAAGAAAAGAGAGAGGAACAAAAAGGAGAGAGGTTACCTTCACTACTTACTGTCCCCCCCACCGCTCACTCTAATGAGTGGATACCCACCTACCCAGCTAGCCCACCTATAATCTATATCCTCTTCACATGCCCATTCTTCCCCCTATCCCTCTTCTCCCCCTTTCCATACTACATTTCTCTATTCTTCTTTGACACACACCGACGGTACCAACTACTAGATCCCGAATGCTATTAAACAATGTTAAATGTTAAAACAATAACATAAAAAAAAAAGAGTAGCAGTTTAGTTGTTTTCCTGTTAGGATAGAAAGATGTGTAGGGGATCAGAGAAATCCTTCCCCTGTTTTTCTGTCTGTGACAGCATTCAGCCCAGTTACAGGTTGGATAGCCATTCTATTGGCTGGGCATCCTTGGGAGAGAGGTGTTGTTCTTTTACCTGCTATGTGGGAGCGGCTGCTAAGTTCCAAAGGGAGAGGAACTTTTGGGAAAGGTAGCGCTACCTGGGTTATGAGCACTCTGGGGAAGTGAAATTCCATTTGATCTGAACTGTATGGTTAGTATCCCCTTCCAGAGGATTGGGACTTTGATAATAAAAAGGATTGTGTTAGAGAAAGAGTCAGGTACCCAATAGTGAGTTAGGTAGGTCCCACATGTTCCAAGTGCAGGAGTGCATTGTGTATTGGATTGCCCACTTTAATTTACTATGGTTTATATAAAGTTTATATTTGTTTAATAATTGAATGCAGGCTGTAATAGTTCAAACTAGGTGGAGAGCAACAGGGGTTCATAACCTAGCCATCTTCTGACTGACAAACTCAAGGATAGAGGTTTCCCAAGAAGGGACATAACTGTCATGACATTATACTCTGTGAATGGATTCCAATGGAGTGAATACTAGGCCAAGGACCCCCTATCCCTCCAGGTTATGCCTTTACAATTCAATTAAAACACAAAGACGTATTATGGAAAAAAACTGTGGAGGTCACAGGCTTTATTTAACAGTTAAAAAATCAAAGTCTAGGTACACCCTGACCCCAGCTGCGGCTCTTATTCTCCAAACGTGGGCTCAATGCCCAAAACATTTTCCAAACCTGAAGCAGGGATCATGGGGCCGGGCACACTCAGTGACTGCCTTTTTGCCCATCCTCCTGCTCCCTCATTGTGCGTAAATGACGCTAACCCAGTCTCTTGCATGCCTCAGATAAGACTGTACAGTCCCAATCTGATGCACACTCGTGACTCACCAAAGGTAGGCCTGCACTGTAACCAAGAGGTACTCCTTGAGCCGCACTGACGCCTGACACTGAGCCACAGCTGACCCCGGCAAGTACTGTTGACCACCACAGATAATGGTACTCCAGAGGAAGGCAAAAACTCTAGCACTTTTCAGCCAATTAGCACTATGAGAAAAATTCCTTCCTGACCCCATCCAGGCGATCGTTCATAACACCCTGGAGTACCTTCTTCTCACTGGATCTTTCTTACCTACGGGAGGGAGGGTGGGAAACAAAAAACAAGTAAGTCTGAGCTCCTACACAAAGGCATCTCCTTAAAAAATCTTTCCTGGCCAAAACTCCGCCCCCTGCCTCCACCCCCAGACCCCCCCTCTTTTCCCCCACTGTTGCCAGCCCCCTTCCATTGTTCTTACCTGGGGGCTAGCTGGGAAGGGATGGAGGAGGCTAAATTTCTCCAGCTGTACCTGAGGGGGAAGGGGGGCCTCGCCTAACACCATTTCTGCCCTAGACAGGCTTCTTTCCCCCTAGGCCAAGGACCCCCCTATCCCCCCAGGTTATGCCTTTACCATTCAATTAAAACACAGATACATATTATGGCAAAAATCTGTGGAGGTCACACCTTGCCAATTGCTCCTTGGAATCATATCTGACCATGTTATACACCAGATTCTCCCATTCCTTCTATGTCCTGTGTGATATACGGTCATTCCCCCCGCATGTATGATCAGCAAATGTATAGGATCCCTCTCTTACCATGCCACGTAATCCTCATATGTTCCTTCAGCAAACCCATCTGCTGACCTGCACCCTTGCATGCTTCATTGCCCAGAAAATAAATGAATGCCCTAATATCACAATGTTGCAAGTTGTCGCACCTCCTGCTGCGACAAAAAAATAGTTAAGCCTCCTCTCCTGCATCATTTATGAGCCTTATGTATCTCCTGTATACCTTTGACTCCCATCTTCCCAATGATTTTATCCTTTCTCCACTCCCTCCCCATTGCTGCCGCAGTTGCTGCACCTATTCTGAAAGAATGAGACCCAAACTTCTTTGGGTGCCACCCATTATCAATCACTGTGCTTTTAGTACCTGCCTAAACTAAAAGGCTGAAAGGGGGACAGCCATCTTCATGCAACAACAATAACTGACCTCCTGCGTGACACTTCCCCTGTTTCCTGTATGCTTACCCGTTTTCCTTTACTCATCTGGTCTGTCTTTGAACTACTAAAATAAATCAACAATTTTCCCTCTTGTATTGACACATTTCTGTACCATAACTACTTTGTTATTGCCTTTTTAGAAGGTAGCCCCAACTCACTTATACGAAAAGCTCCTCCAAACAACATACATTCAAACTGATCAAAACAAATCCCACCCAAGTATAACAATATCTGTTGCACCCTCGTCTTAACAATAGGCTCCCTTGTATCCACCTTAGGGCCCTCCAATCTACTCCAACCTTTCATAACTTTCCTAATGATAGCACTATGAGTTAAATCCGTCTTACCTTCAGCTAAAGAAAAATGTGATATCTTTGTAGTAGCAGCCACCGCCTTGGACTTTCCTTTCTTGTAAAGTTCCCTCAAAAATGCTAACAAATACTTAAAAGCATAGTTTCTCTTACCACCAGTGCAGAATAGCCACCATCTTTCCCATGCACTTTTATAGCTGGCAAGAGTTTTTCCCGATAGCAACCTTCCTTATAGCTCTTCTAATATGGGTTCACGCACTGCCACAAGTTACCAGGACCCACATGAGCAGATTTTTCTGCATTAGGAGACAGTCTAAAGAACCCATTTCACCGTTGATAATGCATCCACTAATCATCACCATCAAATCCTCTTTCAATTCCTTTGTAAATCTGATTTTATGGAACAACTTCTTTATCCCTGCTGTGGATTTCTCTATTGCCTATTAAATACCTTACCCCTGGGGATTACTCTACGAGTTAAGTTCAAGAAACCCATCAATTTCTGAATTTCCTTCAACGTTACCTTCTCCGCTGTTATAATTCTTTTGACCACCTGCTTTGTCCTATCTACCTTATCTTTGGGAAGCCTACATACATACCCTTGCCTCTGTATCTATTTCAATTCCCAAGAAAGTCAATATTGTTATTGGTAGCACTGTCTTTTCTTCCGCTACTGGCACACCCAAATCCTTTAGCATTTGTAAAAATATTACCTTCTGCTGGCAAGAATCTCCATAGCTTGGTCAAATATCAAAAATCATCCAAATAATGGGCTATGGCTACACTCCCTGACTTTTTGTACAATAAACAATGCCTGAATGTACTAAATGCCCAAAACATTTAACACGATATCTGACACCCCATTGGGAGGCACATATCCACCTAAGAAACTCCTTGGAAATAACAACCTGTCCACCTTTGTCATCAAAGACCCTTCCCATACATCTTAACTATCTCCAATGCTTCCTCAAAAGACTTATACTGAACTGTACATTGTTCCTTGTCCAATGCATCATTTACTGATGCCCCTTCTGGATATGCCAAGTGCTGAATCATCCTATATTTCCCTGGCTTTTTTTTGGGAACTATACCTAATGTGACACTACTAAATCCTTTATAGACACCTCCTCCTGCCATCCTCCCTGCGCTTAGGAGGAACACTATACCCCCCAGACAATGTAAGTCTCTATAAAAAGATATTGCATAAAACAACTTATATGTAAAGACCCTGCTTCATGTAAATAAACCATTTTGATAATAATATACTTTTTCAGTAGCATGTGCCATTGGTAGTGATGGGCGAATCTCCCGAAATTCGCTTCGCCGAAAAATTCGCGAATTTCTAGCGAAATTCGTGAATCGGCGAAAAATTCGCGAAACGAGTCGCGGGACGATTTTGACGCGCGTCGCGTCGAATCGCGTCACGTCAAAAACGACGCGTCGCGTCAAAAAACGTCGCGCGACTCGTTTTTTCGCCGAATTTTCGCCAAGCGAAATTTCGCTGGTGATTCGCGAATTCGGCCCTGGCGAATAAATTCGCCCATCACTAGCCATTGGGTAATCATAAATAGAAAATTGCCATTTTAAAAAATAAGGACAGCCTCCTGGGATCCTAGGATTCAACAGTGCACACAAACATACCAAACAAACTATAAAGTTAGCCATGAGACATGAGCCAATTAACAGACAGAGTTGTGTATTTTGCTTCCACACTTCTTCCTGTTACAGTTAGAGATGAAATATTTCTGGTCAGGTGATCTCTGAGGCAGCACACAGACCATCATGAAATGGTGGTTCATGGCAAGAGATGTAAAAGGGGCAATATTTACCTAAATATATACCAGTTTGGTTCTTTAATATGCCACTTAATATGATATAAACTGTATATAATCTGTTGCTCAAGTATTCCTTTTGGGGGTATAGTTTTCCTTTAACTCCTTTCAGTTTCAAAGCTTCCTCATGTGGACTGACCAATTTTAAATTCTTATAAACTTTAATGGGGGGGGGGGAGAAACCCAAAACTGGTATCCTGAAATCTTCTGCAAAACCCTTTCACTAAAAATTCTGCTGACCCCCTGATCTGGATAAACCTGTAATGCTTCAATTAGCTTACCCACCTGTATTAACGTTTCCATTCTCCTGTTGAGCTTCTCAAAAGAGCTGCCTCCTTATTTTTGTTACATTCACTTACTACATGGGAGACCCCTTGTTACATCTCTTTTCATTGTAAGCAAAACAAACATTCCTTGGTTTATACGCTATTGACCCTTTACTCACATTGTTAAAACCCCCTTGCTCCTTTGATACCCATCTGGCCCATAAATCTATGTCCTTCTGCCCAAATAAAAACAGCTTGCTGTTAACCATCTTTTTCTTAAATGCCCTGTCATAATCAGACCATGAAGTGCCCTTGTAAAAAAGGTATGTATCCACTATAGCATCTACGTATGTACTTAATCACATTAAAACATTGCTCTGCTTTCCTTTCTAGATAATCGCTAGCAAAAAACCAAAAACCCCTTCAACCACTCAAAATCGACTTGTTCTTACTTCCTTCCCCCTCAATCTTAACCCATTCCCTTTGGCCTGTACTACTTCCCTTCTCAGATCATATATATATATATATAATGCAGGTATGGATCGCACACCCTGATGGCTAAATACTACCTGGTACCTGGGTGCTCATGCATATGTAGTCAATAATCAATTAGAGGTGATGGCACTCACAGGATTTTGAGAACAAAACAAAATAATTAAAAATAAAAAAGTTTATTAATCCAACGTTTCGGTCCCACACAAGGACCTTTCTCAAGGAAAAAAAAAATATATATATAAAGCTACAGATTTCGCAGTTTCAATTGCCTGCCTCAATTTTCTAGGCAAATGCGCTGCTGTTTCTATCAAGGTGCATGCCGCCTCTACTGGCAGCACCAACTGACCTCCTTCCTTTACTGTAACCACTTATCCTTTCTCTCTTTTCCCTTCCTATCCTTAAAATATTTTTTAATTAATGCCAAAAATCTTTCCCCTTCTGTCTCGCTATCTGATATATCAGATTCTGAATCTGTATTAACCACACATTAATCTGAGATCTCAACTCACCCAATGCACCACCCCTCACCGCTGAGCTGCGACCTTCCTCGTACACTGGATGACTTGCCACCAAAGTAGAGGCCTGTACCTGCTGACTTCCACCTTGACTTCCCTGACCCTTCTGTTGCCTCCTCTCTTTCCTCCATTGTCTCCAACTCTCCTCCTCTTCCCTGTTCCTGAAATAAAAACTCAGGCCACAATTATTACCCTGGTACATGTTACTCTGATGCTCCCACCTGGGCCTCCTTGCATAATGCCAGGGTCTTCTTGCCTGCAGCTAATCTTAACCAAAATCCTCAAACACATCATTGCCATCATCAACATCATTTACCTCCTCCCAATCCTCAAAGCCATAAATCTCCCGGTAATGGTACCCTCTTCCATACCTGGACCTATCCATATTCTCCTCATAACTTGGCCGCCATTACCTCTCAGTCTGTAGCTGCCTCTCCCCTTTCTCTGTATCCATAATCCCCATTCAACTTCCCCCTCTTGCTCGCTGGTGCTGGCTCCTACCCCCAATCTGCTTCCATTGGTGGCAGTGCTTGATCCCCTCAATTTCCCCCCTCCCCCTTACCGGTGGCCCACCATGAATGACCCCCCTTTCCCCTGCTTACGGTAGTGGGAGCGGTGCCAAGGCTTTTCCTCTCCCCCCAGTGAGCCTCCAACACCCTTTGCCCTGTGCACACGACTCTTAGCAGCAGACTCACTTTTGGCTACTTTCTTACCTCTGGTCGCCTCCACAATGACCTCACCACCAGCGCTCCTTCCTTCTCATGATATCTCGGCTTCCCCAATCCCTTCTCCATAGCCACTTCCTCCTGCTGTTTGTCTGGATCTCTTGGCCTGCAAAAGAAACCTCGCCCTTTGCTTCGCTGCTGGGCCATCCATTCTCCCGATCTTCAGCTCCCAGTCTTCTCTAAACCTCTTTGGACGAAGGATTGTTCTTTTTGGCTTCTCCTTCCTCGCTACCACCATGGGCTCCATTGCTGACTCCATCTCCTCAAAATGGCTGCTACTGCTGCTGTGGATTCTCCTGCCACCAATGTCGAACCTCCAACAAACAAAAAACAAGTAAGTCTGAGCTCCTACACAAAGGAATCTCCTTAAAAAATCTTTCCTGGCCAACATGCCTCCCCCTGTCTCCACCCCCAGACCACCCCACTTTTCCCCTACTGTTGCCAGCCCCCTTCCATTGTTCTTACCTGGGGGCTAGCTGGGAAGGGGTGGAGGAGGCTAAATTACTCCGGCTGTACCTGAGGGGGAAGGGGGGCCTCGCCTAACACCATTTCTGCCCTAGACGGTCTTCATTGCCCCTACTGCTGGCTTAACTAATTCCTTCCATGTAATAAGGCATCATGGAAGAAATCTCCCTCTGTAGTAATGAACAAAGTCATGAGCCTAAACCTTTCCCTCAGAGAACAGCATTCCCTGTACCTAGTACTACCAGAGTGGCCAAAGCTGCAGCAACCAAAAGAACCAGCAGAGCATTTTAGTAATATTAAAAGGAGAAGAAATCATTATATAACTAAATGAGAACATTATACTATACTATCTTAGAAGCAATATGCTGTATAATAGCTAGAAGTAAGATCTGTGAAAAAACTGTAAATGTTAGTAATAAATTAGTTAACTGTGTTTAAAACTGCTTGTTCCCAAAGTTATTGTAATGCAGCAAGATCAGGTTGGAAAAATCTTTGCTCCTGTGTTGCAGCAAAGACTCAACTGAGAGAAAGAAAGAGTCCTGTGTAATAAATGTTCTGCTGGGAGCACCAGTGACTTGATGAGCTTCTCTAACTATGGAGACACATCATGTCTCTCTTACTGTGAAATTAAATTTATCTTATAAATAAATATGTGATTACACTGTTGTACCTTTGTTTCATACAATCCTAATTTGTGTAATTTCCTATCTTAATCCTCAAACACACTAGAAACATGGAAATCACTGGCAACCCAGAATTAATACTTGTACTTAGCAAAGAGCAGAAAGAACAACTTCAAAGTCTTATTATTCCCATAGGGTCGCACCGAGACTGTTAGCAGTCAGCGGGTGAACTTTGGTTGCACTGTGATATGCTACAGAATACAGAACCTGCTTTTTTAACTCAACTTTTGTAGCTTGGCTTTTACATATCGACATGGAGAATGCTTTCCCATGAGTTACCCCAAAGCCCTCGAATGATCACTTCTGTGGCCTTTTCCTGGCAGGTGGGGAACTGCAGAACATCACAGAGAGCTGAGCCGTGCCTTCCACTGTATTAGAAGGGTTAAGGGTAATTATTTGAAGTTCTCTTTTCAAGTCTCATCTCAGAGCAACAGTAACTAGTTCAAAAGTAAGAACCTGCTGGTTCGATCAATGGAAACAAGACACAGGAACCTTGAAATATGTCTGTCTTTGGAAGATAGGGACCTCTCTGTTGCCTGGGTAATGATCAATGCAAGATAAAATTACAGACAGAGTTAAATGGACAGCTCTAGGTGTGAATGATGTTTTGGCTTTTCTTTATTTCTGCTTTTAAAAGTTTACTGTATGTAATTTCAGAAGAACTATCATATAAACAAAATGATGCCCCCACCCGAAAAAACTTTAAGTTTACTAATTTAGTAAGATTTTTGAAGCAAAAAAATATTTGGGCATTCCCTTAAATATGGCATATCATCAGTTTGAGCACTCACAGTTCCATACTGGCTCTGGAAGCAAGAACTAATGACTTGTAATGGTTGTGGGGGGTAGGTTATGGAAGAGCAGACGAACAGAAGCCTAACATCACCATACGCAATGGCAATCACCGATTACAAATAATGCTACTATGCAGGGAGACTCTTTATACTATGACAAAAAGGTAAATATGTTAGGGTATGCCATGTGGGGTTTATCTTGATGTGGTATGGGGGCTTTTCAACTTTATGATCATATCTTTGTAACTAAAAACCACTGTTTTGCAAACTTACTTTGGAGACAGGGACACAGAGAATGTGCATTAAAACTAGCACTTCCATTATACTTAAATAAACTATAACTTTGCCTTTAGAGTGCTTAAACATACTCCCAATTTTGAACAAGAATCTTTTTCAGTTGTTTGAGCATCATCACTAGCTGCATTCACATATCACCTATACATATGGCCTTGAGGTGGCAGTGCATTTCATAGGGGGACACTGCAATTGTATGGTATAGAAGGTAATCACTGCATTGGCCTCTGAGTAGGTCAATGAATATGAACCATGCCAGAGTCTGATGTCACTAATAATACTTTTTTATACTACTGACCTGACCTACTGTGAATTATTTTTAATGCTCAATTTACACTCAATCTTGCAAGTACCCCTTCATAACTAGCTAATGGTAAGGTGCTCTATTTGAGTAAAACCTTTCATGGAAAGCCAACCCATCTTTGCCCTAAAGTTTAACATTCTATACAGCAGTGGCCCTCTAAACTATTAATTTGTGTAATACACATAAAGGGAGTTCTGCTTTATGCCTATAGAAACAATATATTTATTTCTTGCTTGTCTTCCCCTCAGCCATTGTGAGTGCTAGCTCTTTTTTGGATCTATATATAGTAGAATATGGAGCTATTGTGTGGAATATTGAAAAGAAGAATGCACTTTGTTGGAACCTATTTGTCTTATGTACAATACAGTATGTTGTTATAGAATTGCAAGGAATATCAACACAATTTTCTAAACCCAATACACCCTTTAAGGAGTTACAAGAATTGTTTAGGCAAGGTGTCTCTTATCATCCCTCTGATGGCAGTACCTTAGCACGTTCCACTTGTTCTCAGAGAAGCATGCTTAGACATGTGAGTCTAGATAATCATCCTCTGCTTGGCCTCACAGTAATACCTGTTGTTCACAGGGAGGCATGTCTAAACATTCTAGAGCCTGTGTGGGGTAGATATCCATTATCTTGCCTAAACACATCTTATAACTTCTTGAAGGCTGATCTTGCATTGTATCCTCTGCTCCTGCTGTCTTAGAACCAGAGGTGAGAGCAGAAGTCACACACAGAGCAGAAAGACATGAATGAGGTTCATACAACTTCAACATTTTGTGTGTTTGGGTTGGGTGTAGGTAAAGGTTTTGCAGGTTAGGGTCAGGTTGTGGGTTTTCATGACCCCCACATCACTATTATTATTATTTATTATTAACGTTTATTCCTATAGCGCCAACTTGTTTCGTAGCGCCGTAAAGTGAATGTGATTATACAACTAAATCACATGAATTACATAGATAGAACATAAATATGGTGTTACATACATCCCAATAAATACTGGTACAGGAGGTGAGGAAGGCCCTGTACAGAAAAAGCTAAAGGGAAGGGAATGATACACAAGGTATGGGAGTGGGCAAGATCAGAGTAAAGTGGGTGAGAGATGAAGTAATGTAAGCGGTATTGCATTGAGTAGTTAACAGTGATGGTAGGCTTCTCTAAAAAAGTGGGTTTTTAGAGATTTATTGAAAGCTGAAAGATTGGGAGAAAGTTGGACAGACCGTGGGAGAGAATTCCAGAGGAGGGGTGCAGCTCTTGCAAAGTCTTGAATGCGAGCATGTGAGGAGGTAATGAGAGAAGAGTTGAGCAGCAGGTCAGTAGAGGAGCGTAGTAAGCGGTTGGGTGAGTATATGGAGATTAGTTCAGAGATGTAGGGAGGGGCAGAGTTATGAAGTGCTTTGAATGTCAGGGTCATTAATTTGAATTTAATTCTGAAGGGGAGTGGAAGCCAGTGCAGGGATTGGCAGAATGGTGGCAGTTGCTGAGGTGTGTAAGCCTAGCAGCGGTGTTCATTATGGACTGGAGAGGTGACAGTTTCTGCTAGGATCGACTATGCTTTAACATATGTTCTAATTCACTTTTTTTTTGGAATCTTTACCAATAATTACAGTAGCACTGCTAGAGCTACCATTGTTTCCATTAATTTCCAATTTTTCATGATTTTTTTTTCAGAATGGAAATAATACAGTTCTTGCTTTTAACTAGATTTCAAATTGTGGTTGAGCAGTATTATGTGGATTATTATGGGCTCTTGGGGATTTGCATTGTCCATGATATTCTGTGTATTGGAGATTGTATAAACAATGCAGTCTAATTTATGGTTTACATTGTGGAATGTAAATTAAATTAATTATGGTTACAGTTGTCAGTTGGATGAATATGTTCTTTCCTGGGGACAATGTAGGCTACATAAATAAATAAATATATAAATGAAAGGTTTTGGGATTTAGAAATTTCAAACATTGAGATAAAACTTATTTTAGGTTGACATTTAGATTATAAAGGACTGAAGGAGACACCATTCCGACCACCCATGATGCAGTATTTTCAGACCCAGTTAAATGGCCGTTGCTCTGGTCTGCAAATCCAAATCTGAAGATGTTTGTTAACATACATTGAGACAAAAAAAAAGATATGATTCTCCCTAAATTTCTAAATTTTAAGAACTGCTTTGGAAATTTCACACTGGGTAGCTGTTCTTGACAAAAGGCCGCATGGCCTGAAACGTTGCAGTGATGCCCAAAGCTGAAATAAAGGCTTTTTAAACACTAAAGTTTCACAGTTTGGTGTTCTACATGCAAAGACAGCTGTTCTTGTTTGCCCCGCATTGAAATAAAAAATGTCTAAGTTGTACATTTAAATATATTTTGTCTGCAAGCAGACCATTGCCACCCACTTGCCACTGATGCAGAATGCAAATGAAGAGAGTGTGGCACAGTAAATCAAAGCATCAGTAAAAGAGGAATAGAACGCATCATACAGTATATGCAGCTATAGCAGCATGCAAATCTGTCAATGCCCCAAGCTTATTCCAATTCCTCTGGCCAGATGCAGGCCATCCCTTTGCACAAACATCAAAGCCAGTCCTTTGTTACACTGTTGTTTAAACCTCTGTCTGTTTAATGGCATGGGATATCAAACCTCATTTGGAAATGTCTGTTTTAATAGCAAAGGGGTTTTTATATAAAAGTAAGACATATGAGCAGATGGTGAATTACCATTATCGATCATTTATAATGTTTTTAAAGTGGCTTTTCAAGGTCACAAGCCAACATAGGAATCAGGCTCTGAGATTTCTATATGTGAGTCTTTCTTCTTAAGTTTACTTATTATGTAATTATCCAAGAATATTGTGTACTGAGTATAAACATTCAAGTGCTTTACTGTACACTCAAAATAAGGGTAATAATAATAAATGGTAGAATCATAATTGCTTGTATGCTGTACCTTATAGTACAAACTAATAGCACTTAGTGGTTTTGTCGGCTTATAATATGATTTATATATAACGATATGGGACCTGTTAGCCAAAATGCTCTGGACCTGAGGTTTTCAGGATAATGGATTTTTTTGTAATGTGAATCTCCATACTGTACCTTAAGTCTGCTAGGAAGTCATGTACAAGGTACTGTTGTATTATTACAAAGAAAAAGGAAATACTTTTTTTAAAGTTTGGATTATTTGGATAAAATGGAGTCTATAGAAGAAGACCTTTCCGTAGTTCAGCGTTTTCTTGATGATGGATTTCCAGATAACAGATCCATACCTCTATATTTAATTAACATAATATAATTTGGTCCTATTCATTGCACTCATGTTGAACAAGGGGCTCTACTGCCCGTTTAATGTAGGAATACTGCGTGTAGCAATTGACAAGAGCAGAGATGGTATGGGATCCAGCACATGAGGTACAGAAGGGTTTCCAAACTTATTTTTTTTTACTAATAAAGTATGCTCAAACATAAAACTGTTGGGAAGCCAAACAAG
Source organism: Xenopus borealis (assembly GCA_024363595.1). NCBI lineage: Eukaryota > Metazoa > Chordata > Amphibia > Anura > Pipidae > Xenopus > Xenopus borealis. Next base: position 115,609,189 of record CM044435.1, read on the forward strand.
TATGAAAAAGTGCCTGGTTTTCAAAGATCTGGTAACCCAGACAGTCAGTCTGTAGGAGGTTCTGTTTGGCAATACACTTGTGTCTTCATACCTCCAAAACTTCTCTAAGAAAAGGAGTTTAAAATCTGCTGAAGGGGGCATAGGTTGGTGATCACTGATGTACAGGGATGTCTCCATCATTTGTTGAGCTGCATTTCCTATCATATCCCCAGCATTGGAATTTTGTAGTTTTTCCAGAGATGTCAATCAGGCAGCAGTGTAACTGGGAGGATCTGAGTAGTGTTAAACAAGGTGTAGCAGGGGGTTTTGTTCAAAGTCTTTTGGAAAAAGGAACAGCAAAAACAATGATGTCTCTATTATAGTTTAAGAACATCAAGGTCTAGTTCCTTTCTGCATAGCCAGAGGCCTGCTGTCTAACCTCCGGCCCTGGTTCTATCTGCAAATTTAGCAATGTACATTCTGTACTCATTTCACATTGTATGTGCAATTTTTGGTCAAAAGCACATTTTAGGAGAAAGTATTTGCTTGCCCACTCTACCAATTAAACTGAAATGTGTAACATTAAATTAGGTTTTCTTGAGATGAAATACCAATAATATTGGACGCATGAGAAAATGCAAGATGGCATCTCCCAGTTTAAACATTCTGCAGTACATATAAAAATGTGCTTCCAAAGTGCTAGGTGTTTTATTAACTACATGGCATAATGCCACATCTAACTTCCAGTAAACCAGGGTTTTTTTTTTTTTTTTTTT